>CM056554.1:16595000-17140000 GCA_029721515.1 Synanceia verrucosa
AATCTACGGTATATTAAGCCACACTGAGAATATGCGAAAAATTCAGCTATAGACTATAAAACACGCAGGCAGCTTGTTGAGGTCGGTGCCATATCCATGCGTAAATACGCAGCGCACCGGGCACTGCAGCTGAGGGACAAATTACACCAGACTTTTTGCGCCCTGACGCATTTTTGGGTGCGGTAAACTATCTCATATGGACATGCAGATGTGGAATATGCGGACAAATTATGATAAATGATAGTCGTGATTATTCACACTTGTTATTCCTTCTAACGTTACTTATTTTTTTTATTATTGTTATTTTTCTTCTGTCAGATTTCAGTGCTTCACTTTGTGCCGCAGCTTTGATCCCACAGCGCCTTCACAAAACATAAAGCTTCAAAGTGTTTATTGTCATATGCAAAGTAAGGACAAGCTTCCCTGAAGAATGAAACTCATTCTATTCTGTCACCAATTAAAGCTAAATAATATAAATCTGAAGTATAAAATAGATCAAAAATATGTATATATTTGAATAACTTTCTGCTTATTGTAATATTAATTTGACTGTCACGTGCTTTGTGGGAAATGCATTTTTCTTTCACGGGAGCCATAAGAGCGTTCTTACCACTCTCTTAGCGCTACGAGCCTCTTAACTGAATCTGGGAAACGCGGCCAATATCAGCAGTTGTGTAATTTCATTCATCCTTGAACACAACCCAGAGGGCGCCAGATGCCTGCACGTTGACAATGAGGTTCAAAGGTTAAATATCACAGCACAACGTCGTTTTTTACTTCGAAACTGATACAATTCCAAACCATTTTTACATTACTTGATTGAGTGATTGAGCAGTTTTGTGTACTTGTTCCTGAGCCAGATGGTGGATTTTGTCCCCAGCCTGAGCCACAGATGTCGGCCATATTGGGCACAAGGGAAAACCATTCAATAGGAGATGATGTGACGTTCGAGTGTTGTCGAACATGCTGGCATTAGTTAAGACGTACGAAACAACAGTGCGGGGGAAAAAGTTTTTAAAGTGACATTGGAATTATTTCAGTCATTTTTACTGGTATAATTCATGCTGGAGCCGAATTAATCCATTGGTTGATGGGAAAATAAGCAGTTTGGATAAAAACTAATTTAATCAATAGGTACCTCTATCGCCTGCTTTTCTGTTTTATATGCTACTGTAGTAAATTGAATATCGTAGGATTTTTGGATCGTTGTTCACTTCGTACCAACCAATCAATTCACAGTATTTGTTACTACGTTTCTTTATTAATAACAAAATAATTAATACAAATCGCAAAGTGCAGGCTGATGGACATCATCAACCACGAAAAACGTGTCATTATTTGCGATGGTATGTCTTTGTGTTAGTTACTGGACCCCCATACAGCGTTTGAAGTTAAATTAAATTACATTAACGAGACAGGGAAACCGTAGGACACTAAATTAATTTAATTTAATTTTTTTAGTTTAATTTCTTCAGACTTTCTTGTGGTATTTGCTTTTTCTGTGACTCAGAAGATCATTACAGAGATTTCGTTAGTTAAATTGGATAACATGTAAATAAATATATGCAATCGGCGATGAGGTTGAGAGGTAAAAATTGCATTATTTTAAGAAAAATCTGTATCAATAACCAGCGTTTGTGGTTGAGAGTGGAGGAAACCCGGATGTACGATTCTAATCTCAGTCCCTGAACGCAGCAGTGCTCCTCCGTTGGCCTCGTCGGCTCCTCAGCTCCACTCCTGCTATTGTTGTGTGTCTTTCAGGGCTTCTCTGACCCATCAGCAGGCGGTGATTTGTGGATATTTTAACGGTTTAGCTCGCATCATACTCCGAGATATCAAGCAGGCTTTGTCTGCTGGCGGTGTGTCGTCGTTTTAAAGGAATATAAAGGATCCCAGCGGAGGACTTTGTGCTGCTGAAGTAGTTAATCGGTATGGGACAGACGGAGGACTGAGATCCCACGTTAGACTCTGCTCCTGTCGGCTGTTTCCACTGCTTTAGGTTGTCGACGAGAAATAAAAAAAACTCGAAGGACAAAGAGACTACGGGACGTATGTAGCCGAAGTAAAACGCTTCACAGGTCGCTTTTTTTAAGGTAAGAGTCCGTTAAAAAAAGTGCCATTTTGTCCTGGAGGTGCGCGAGCAGGGCCCTGCAGTCCTCTGACACTCCCGTGAGAAAGTTTCCTCGGTGTGTTACACTGTTAGAAAAGTGTGTTTCAGTGGTAATCCTGAGCCAGGACTCAGTTTTAGGATCGTAGGTCATAGGAAACAATGAGGGAAAGACTCCCAGCCCCTCTAGTAGCAGTGCAATAACAAATCAAATCACCTTTCTCTGACTTATATCATCTTATTTCAAATGTGCGAGTTTAGTTTCTTTCTCATAATGAAGCTGAAGCTCTTACTTTTCTTTCTGCCTCTCCCTCCTCTGTCTCCCTCCACACTATCAGCTGCTCCAGGCCTCAGCTGTTATGGCCTTTTATTTATTGCCAGACACACACTGTGTTTCAGCAGAGCTCTTCAGATGATAAAACTTCTGAGATCTAATGTTGTGTTGTGTGTGTTTGTATAGTCACTGTCTCTGACTGGGCATGTGTCTGTTGTGGATGCTGATATACTCCGGTGCCACTGTAATCCTCCTCCGTGGTAATCCCTCTGCTAGTACAGACCCAGTTGGCAGGACAGTCGTGTCTCCCTCACACACACACACACACACACACACACACACACACAGCTGGAAAGGAGAGGGCTGTTGGCAGAGGAGTGAGGAGCCCTAACAGGTGGTGCTGGCCGGGGTTCAGTGACTTGAGTTATACTGGAGGCATTAAGGACCCTTGCATACTCCTCCAGTGTCCTCATGGCACGCTTACGGGACTCTACAGTATCATTACAGTTTGCTGATTAAAGGCCTCCAGTAGTTTGTGCCACAGCGGAAAGGTCAAAGAAGTCATGTCAGCACACACTGGCATGTACCCCAACTGAACAGACGTTTATTCTTCTGATGAAAACCAGTGAGCGATGTGGCCACAGAGAACAAGAAGAGCTCCTCTGTTTTAGAGCTTGAATATGCCCCCCACCCAGTCTCACTCTCTCCATTGACAGGCCCAGCAGGTGGTCTCAATGGCATGAATGGATTCGGAAGGAAGTTGCTCTCCCCCCACTGGTCTCCTCCACTCACTGTGATTGGCAGAGATGGCAGGCCGCCCTGAAGATAAGACTGAGCTGAGCCTCAGAGAGTGTGCCAGGGCAATTACTGAGTTACGCTTCAGTAGCGGTTTGCAGCTCCTCGTAGTCCTGCGCTGCTCTGTGATTGTGGCCAGTGTTAACTGAGCAAGTCTGTCAACTTAGCTTTCAGGCTTATGGATTTATTTCTCATGGCACGAGCAAGTTTGGCTTGTGGGCTTAACGTGCTGCTCTATCTGGAAGACACCAAGAAACCAACAAAATGTAGAATAGAAGACTGTAACACGATGGCTAAATTGTAAAGTTTGACTTTCTTATCGTAATGACCGATGGCTAACAGCAATGCCAGTGATCAGTGACCAACTGCAATGAAGTAATACCACAATATACATGTCCAAATGCCAAATTCACTGGCTTCACATTCCCAAAAGTGAACATTTACTGCTTTTATGAGGCTCATATTGTTGTAATTTGAGGGTTTTGATGTTGAACAAAACAAGAACATTTGAAGACCACGGATCTCTTACATTTTACAACCTGAAGGATTAGTCTGTAAAATGTTTTGTATAAGAATAGTTTCAGCCCTACTTTTCACTTGTTCCTTACTAGGACTGAAAAGCCTTTATACAGCTGCTGAAACAACGCCTGAGTTTAAACACTGATATGAAAGAAATGTATAAATACCTTCCCCTGAGATATACACTGCAGCAGTGATGTAGTGTGGTACTACAGTGTGTGTGGTCACAGTACAACAGACCACACCTGACCAAACCCAGCTGTGATGTTGGACGTGGTCGGAGGTTCGACTTACTCAGCGAATGTTGAGACTGAAATAGCACTTCATTTTAAGAAATGCAAGAGGTTATGCTTACCACGCTCTAGCATTGTCAAATAATCATGTAGTAATTGTTAGATAACATATTGTATGAAAGTCCATCCTGTCTGGCTCAATTCAAATGTATCATGAGTTCAAACGTGTTCATAGTACGAAGCATAGACATAACGGTATGAAGGCCACTGTAACTGCAGCTAAGCTACTGCTTTGTGGTAGCATGTTTACGTCACCTGCAAGGAGTCATTTACGGTACTGGTCGCTAGGAAGTAAACAGAGGTAAAGCAGCATGGAGGAGGAGGAGAGTGCAGTGGAAAGAGACAGAAGCGTTACTATTAGAGCTGTGCGATTTTAAGATATATATCGTAGTGCTGTATAAAAATGTCTACTGTAGGATATAAATCAATGTTGTTTATGTTGTAATTTTAACATGTAGCTACTTGGTTAGCTCTGTTGCTACACTAATGTTAACGTTACTCTGGTTGTGGTTTAGATACAACGTGTAAGGCACAACTCAATGTGAGAATGACAGCTGCATAATCCAAATGTATCGTACAAAACTTGTTCATTGTAAGAACCATAGACATAATGGTATGAAGGCTAATTATGCTACTGCTTTCTGCTAGCATGTTTACTTCACCTGCAAGAACTGGTTTACAGCACTGGCAGCTAGGGAGTAAACAGAGGTAAAGCTGCATGGAGGATGTTGTGTTGCGTGTGAATGATTTATTATCCCTTAAAACACATCTTCATTACCAGCCAAACTGCACAGAAAAAGTACAGCGCAGACATTGTCGGCTTTCCGGTCGCTCTCAAGTTAAGCCTTCAGAATAAAAGCATTTTGGGGATATTACACTGATTGCGTCACAGGAGACGGAGGAGAGCGCAATGGAAAGTCAAAATAGCATCACCAGTAACATTACATCAAAAAAAAATATTATATCGTATATACACTATATTGCCAAAAGTATTCGCTCACCTGCCTTGACTCGCATATGAATTTAAGTGACATCCCATTCCTAATCTATAGGGTTCAATATGAAGTCAGTCCACCCTTTGCAGCTATAACAGCTTCAACTCTTCTGGGAAGGCTGTCCACAAGGTTTAGGAGTGTGTTTATGGGAATTTTTGACCATTCTTCCAGAAGTGTATTTGTGAGGTCACACACTGATGTTGGATGAGAAGGCCTGGCTCTCAGTCTCTGCTCTAATTCATCCCAAAGGTGTTCTATCGGGTTGAGGTCAGGACTCTGTGCAGGCCAGTCAAGTTCATCCACACCAGACTCTGTCATCCATGTCTTTATGGACCTTGCTTTGTGCACTGGTGCACAGTCATGTTGGAAGAGGAAGAGGCCAGCTCCAAACTGTTCCCACAAAGTTGGGAGCATGGAAATGTCCAAAATGTCTTGGTATGCTGAAGCATTCAGAGTTCCTTTCACTGGAACTAAGGGGACAAGCCCAGCTCCTGAAAAACAACCCCACACCATAATCCCCCCTCCACCAAACTTTACGCTTGGCACAATGCAGTCCAACAAGTATCATTCTCCTGGCAACCGCCAAACCCAGACTCGTCCATCAGATTGCCAGATGGAGAAGCCTGATTCATCACTCCAGAGAACGCGTCTCCACTGCTCTAGAGTCCAGTGGCGGCGTGCTTTACACCACTGCATCTGATGCTTTGCATTGCACTTGGTGATGTATGGTTCTTGGATGCAGCTGCTCGGCCATGGAAACCCATTCCATGAAGCTCTCTGTGCACTGTTCTTGAGCTAATCTGAAGGCTACATGAAGTTTGGAGATCTGTAGCGATTGACTCTGCAGAAAGTTGGTGACCTCTTCGCACTATGTGCCTCAGCATCCGCTGACCCTGCTCTGTCAGTTTACGTGGTCTACCAGTTGGTGGCTGAGTTTCTGTCGTTCCCAAACACTTCCACGTTCTTATAATACAGCTGACAGTTGACTGTGGAATATTTATGAGCAAGGAAATTTCACGATTTGTTGCACAAGTGGCATCCTATCACAGTTCCACACTGGAATTCACTGAGCTCCTGAGAGCGACCCATTCTTTCACAAATGTTTGTAAAAGCAGTCTGCATGCCTATGTGCTTAATTTTATACACCTGTGGCCATGGAAGTGATTGGAACACCTGATTGTGATTATTTGGATGGGTGAGCGAATACTTTTGGCAATATAGTGTATATCGTTATCAGGATAGAAAATTAGCTATATCAGGATGTACAACTCCATATTGCACAGCAGTTGTAGGAGTAACAGAACAGGAGTAACATTTGAAACAGTGGCACAATGAGATTAACTCTGGAAATATATCTTCATGTTACTTATTCTGTCTTCTGTCACAAAGATTACGAAGTAAACAGGTGGCGTGTTTGTATATACAGCGTCTGGTTGACTGAGCTCCTTGCTGGATGACATCTCTGCTTGAAGGAAGAGCCAGGCAAAGTTGAACCTGGCAACACAGCCAACGTTCAGGTAACTTTGGAAACATTCCAGACTCAAGAAGTCCAGTGTGCATTACAAATCACTGCATGGAGGAGTCTCTGTAACACGTAAATCAAACTGGACTTTCCAGATTGTATTTTGTGCCTCATCTTCGCCACGTCATGAAAATGGTTTTGGTCTGAATGCCTGTTTATATCTATCAGCTCAAAGAGTCCAAAGTCCAGTTATGCAGCCATAGAAGCCCTTTGTCAAATATGGTCGTCATGATGATTAATGTTTTAAAACAAGAAACATTGCTAAAGTTTAACTGAACAAGTCATGCAGTGTCACAGTAGTGACTGAATATACACCCAAGGTTACACAAGGCAGTGGCTCAAAGGTCAAAGGGCCTCTCCCAGAGCTCTGGACTGGCATCTTATCTGATCGGTCAGAAAGTTCAGAGCTGCTTTATGCTTTATGCTCGTGCATCGTTCATTATGGAGTGGATGAATGTTGGGTAACATGGATGGATTTTCTTTTCATGTACACACAGTTTACATGACTACACTGCTTTTCTGTAACATTTTGCAAACTTTTCACTGACTCTGTCACGTTCTCTGATTTGTACCCATACATCAATAGTGCTGGAAGCTCCTGGAAGACATGATGGTCGTTCACTTTAAAGCTGACAGGGGTTTTGTTAAAAAAGACAAGCTCGAACCCCGGCTCCTTTCTCACCTCTGGCAGATAACGGTGTGAAGTGGGTGTAAATGTAAGATTATCAGTTCATGAAGTTATAGAAAGATTCATACACAGCCCAACCCAGTCCAGTATTGTAAAAGTATGGGTGTTCAACCATCTGACAAGCTTTTGTGACAAAGCATACTGGTTACACTTTGGCCTGGTTACTCGTAGTGCTGGGCTTTTTTTGGTGCTAGATGTAGTCTGCATGCCAGCTACAGCCAAAACTTCTCTCCTGTTGTGTTGGATCCTGTGGGAAGCAGCAGCCTGTGTCTCCTTAATCTGACACGGCATCACTGGCAGTTTGGCACACTGCCTCGCATGTCACATGGCCTTGGATGGGGTCTGAACACATACCACTGCATGTGTGTGTGTATGTGTGAATATGTCAGAATCAGATGTTTATTGCTAAATAAGTCTTCACATACAGGGAATTTAACGTGGTGTCTTGATGCACAACATACAAACACATTAACGAGGTGCAGATTTTTGAGCAAAAAGGTAGTAAAAAAACTAAGTATGTTGTAAAACAGACATTACAATGCAATATGGCAGATGAATTTGAATATGAATGTCCTTTCATTTAGTGTCATATTCAAAGCAGCTTGTTTAAAAATTACACATGTAGTGTGTCTCTTGTGGTGAGTGTACGCTCATCCGATACATCCTTTCAGATGATATTTATAGTCACCAAAATTATGAACCATTTCTTCCAATTTTCTTTCACAGTCCTCAAACATATCATTTGAGGACAATTGAACCTGAAAGGGTGACATTCTGTAAAGTGGGTTGCATAAAATTAATCACAAATACAAAATGATTTTATAGAGTTTGCAGCAATAAACTTATCCAAGACTTATTCGTAAGAGTTGTGATTGTAAATCTGTTGCGGGGCACCTCGTCGTTTGGAATATTTAATAGGAGCACTCTGATTATTGGGCTTTATGGTTCCTCTGCTGTAAGGACAGTCTGTGCCGTGATTAGCATTCGTGTTGCTCGCTGTTAGCATGTGTATGGGATTGTATAGTTCACAGGGTTGTGAGTGCTGAGCTCTGTGGGGAGGGATGAGCACCACTGGGTACTTTCTCTTTGTCCATAACAAAAGGCAGATGAGACAAAAGAATAAATCAAAAGGCTGTCTCTGAGCCTTTCTCTGAAGACGTGGCCTTTTCTCTTCACTTCGGAGCTCAATTCTCCCTGGGTGGTTCAGAGGAAATAACGCAAAATGTCCATGTTTCTGTAGGCAACGCGTGGACGAAGCAACCTATGGTTGCCTGACATCTATAGTGGGGCTTTTCCACTAGCACCTACTCAAACATTTTGAACTATTCCACAGCATTTACTGCATCAGAGCCTCTGGTGCATGTCTGGCCTCCTCCTCTACGCCCTGGCTCACGACCACCACAGGTTCATCCCATGAAATATACCCAGAATTTTGCATCAGGAGAGCAATGTGAAACACACACAGCATACATGTTTTAATATTTAATAACGACAACCTGCACTCCCTACACTGTTATACTCAGGACTTATTGTATATGATGACTGTAGCAAACCAGCATTAGCTGCCATGATCTCAGCCTCATACGTCGTCTAGTTCGTATCCTCTCGTCTTCATATTGCTGTATGGCTTCCAAACTCTCCCGTACTTTGTGATGACTCCACCCACTGAGATGTTGCTCTATTGTAATGCAAAACAAGGAAATCGAGTAGAGTCAAGTAGAAGTGAATAGTGTGTTAGTGTGTATTGGAAAAGTGCCATAAGTTGAATGTGTGTTATCTAAACTGTACAAGCCAAGTCAAAATTATGTTTACTGATTACAAACAGGCTTGGCGGAGAACTATACATCAACACGATGATGGCTTTTTGTTTTTAGTGGTTTTAGACCAGAGAATAAAACAGATCAGGGATGCAGTTTTCCCTCATTTTCGTCATCTGAGTTAGCTGGAGGCGATACATAATGTATGTTTTATGTGGAGTGAGCGCTTCTTAATGGTTACCTGGAACAGGCCAATAAACGGAAAGGAAACTTTGGAGAGAATGTAACTGGAACCTTGTCTGAAAAGACTTCTTAATTTAATTTAGTGTTATTGGAATCAGGTATGGACCCAATTTGTTGGGTTTATTTCTCATCAAAATGTGAGTTGAATCCCTGGCTGTCCTGAAATAATGAGCTTTTTAGTTTCTGGGATTCTATCATTAAAACCAGCTCCTTCTAGTTGCTTTCTGTTAATGCCATCCTTTTTTTGAATTTTTACATCATAATGATATTCCTAGATGAATTCTGAATTTCGCCATAGGCCATATCTTGTCATGTCTCCTGTTGAACCAGTTTGACACGCCAGATCATGCGCTAACCCTGTGGACTCGCTCAGGCTTGCAATCTATTCATGGACATTTTAGGAGCGAGTCCTCTGGGTGCATGGTGGTGTGAATGGGAAAGGTTGGCAATCGTTTAGGAAAGGGGAGTTTTATACTATTAAGCCTGTGATTTCACATGACAGCATGTGGGAACACTAACCATATTAGTCTTCTAAACAGAGAGTGAAATACTGATAACCGATGTTAGTTTTGAAGCTTGATCCTCATCACTCCACTTGTTGAGCCAGATAGTTGGCTTCCTTTTAAAGCAGATAGTCCACATTGTATTAATGTGACTCCCATTCAGCTTTAGTTGAGACACAATCTGTGTACTTAATCATCATGATCACCAGTAGTCTGGGTTCATCTGGATTAGCCTCAGTCTGGAGTGTTTGTTTCCGGGACACAGCAGAGGATTTGAACCATTGATACCCTCTTTAAACTCCACTCACTCTGTCCCACCTTGTTTTCTTTCAGGTCAGACATTTGTTTGCTGTAGCATTAACTTCAGGGTCAGGCACTAAGCGTTTCAGAAATGGTTAACATGTGCGGCGGGATGAGGTCAAAGGTATCAGTTATGTTTATGTTGTCGTCTGCTCTCAGTAGCTTTTACTGTGATGCTGATTTAGAGCACAACACAGCTGGCACCAAGAGGCTGAGACCGCACTACGATATATATCGTAATATTGCACAGCTCAACGCATTTGTGACATTTCTTGTTTTTTCTGTCCCAACATTCTCAAACCCTGGAAAGTTTTATTATCACATAATATTGCTTAAAATCTCCACAACTGAGCAAATGGTTTGCCATTTGTCTTCATTGTCTGGTGGTCGACTGATCGAAGTCCACTCATTGTTGAAGCATTTTTGTGGCATTTTTTGAAGTCCCTTAAAATCTCCTAACAAAAACTAGCATGTCCTAAATTTGAGAATGGTTTCTAAGTTATCCTGACTTTTCTTTGATGGTTGTTGGACTATATAATTGTCCTTTTACACTAAGGTCATTGAAAAGGCAGAGAAACAAACTGACTGCAGAGCAGAACAGAACAGAGCAGTCATGTTACATTGCATATTAACCAACTTAAACAAATTGCTGGGATAAGTAGTGCCACCGTAGACAAATTGGCTTGCCAACAATGAGCTGTACTGACTGAATGCTTGGATCCCAGCAACATATACATCCAGTATATGTTGCTGGGATCCAATCCCCATCCCCATCAGCACACAGACAGACAGTTTGCTTGCTTTATGGTTAGATGATTGTTCTGTGCTGAATCAGAGTTCCTGCTCTGTAGATTTAAATCATAGTTCACCTCCATCCATCCCTCTCACCTCATCATTCCTGCCTACTTTCTCTGCCCAAGAATCAGCTTTCTGTTGATGCTGTTGTTCATGGGAGGAAATCAATACACCATCCTTCATCAATAAGTACATCCATACATTGATTGTTAACCCTCATTAGGTTCAGTTGTAGCGCTGCCCTTTGTAAGGCAAGGTCTTTCTATCAATAGAGGCTCTAGGAATCTTTTTCTTCAGCAGGGGATTTCGTCCATTCCAGTTTGTTTGAACAAAGAACCAAATCAGTGCATCCTTAACTATTCCTAGAGGGAGTGAACAGCCTGTATTGGACGTCACACTTCTCTGGGATGTGAAGCAACTCGTCCTGTTAGTTTGAGAGGCTAATGTCAGCTCAAAACAGCTAATGTCATTTAAGACAGAGTAGCTCACAGCATAAGGCACAACATAAAGCTCTCTGAAACAAGTTTTACTTCAGCAAAATACAACTGGTTGTAAACCATCCTCAAGAATGTAGTTATTTAAAATGAAATGTAATGATGCTGCCTGATATGATCAAAATCAAATATCAAATCAAAACATAAGGAAATAATACAAATTCACCCCAGTCAATCAGTGTGTTTACATGGGAGTGTAATAATTAGACTTACTGGCTTAACCCACCTAAGAGTGATTTACTATTTTCATGTATAGACCTTAGTTTGACTAAAAATAGGACAATTGCAGTCGGATTAAGATGGATTTACGCCGTTGTTGCCAACACTGGTTATTAGTCGCACTAGACGTGCATACAGTGAATTGGACTGGGAATTGGACTTTGCGTTCTGCGCATACGTGTGATTTCATTCGGCATGTCATTTGGTGGTGGCATCTTTCCTCTATAGTCACTTCCGGGTCCAAACCCCCGGCTGGGAATGTAAACTGTAATGGTTGCAGCCCATCTATACTGCTGGATTGTAAAACGCCTGGTAAGGCTATGAAGACATGGAATACACTGCTTGAAAGGCAAAACTGTGAGAATTTGCCATTTGTCCATCAGACAAATCATTTGTAGATCAGACTTACCTTAAAAAATCTCACCTGTTTTTATCGTGAATTTTATCGTGAGCCACCTGAGATGGCTGTTAGCTAACGCTAGTTATGTTAGCGCAATAACGTCGCACATGGGATATGAAAGTCTGATAAACTTACCTTAAAATGTAGATGAATCCTCACAGTTTCGCCTTTCAAACGGTGTATTCCATGTCTTCATAGCCTTGCCAGGCGTTTTACAATCCAGCGGTATAGATAGTGTGCAAACATGTTGTAGGTGGTGAAGAGGTCAAGCGGAAGTCGTTCTATTACCACGAGTTAAAATGGGTACAGCGCCACCTATTATACCAGGGTATGACATGCTTTCAGCCAATGATTTGTTTTATTCACTGCCATTAGGATAATTGCAGCTGCCCCCAAAAGAGGATAGTCCGATTAAAGCTTTGATCGAGTTACTGTCATCTTGTAAACACACTGAGTATGAGCTCCTGAAATATACGTATGAGCTTAACTCAGAATGATAAACGGAAACAAAACATCAGACTTACCAGACTGTGTTTCACAGGAACATTCAGTTATTCACACATTTACCTGTACTAGTCTTGGCTTTGTTGCCCTTGCATCTATAAATGACAGCAGCACACACACACACACACCCACCTCTGTTATCAATGTTTGACCTGTCACTGACAGCCAAATGAAGCTATGTCGTATCATGTTACAAATGCCAGGATGTGAGTCATTGATGGTGGGTCGGCCTTGGTACTGTGATGCCCATCTGTTGTACAGTGGTAGCTTGCTTTATTGTGTAGCTGGAAACACGCACGCATAGAAACACTTGACAAAGAGGCCGAAGGTGGCAGAAAAACTGATCAACAGTCCCCAAAACTCACATATTTCCAGTATTTCAACTGAGAGGATTTCTTTCTTTTTTTCAGTTTATGTGAAGTGATATAGTCTTCGTCCTCGATGTACTGCAAACATACATACAGGGACTCGTTTAGCAGTAAGCTAAGGAGCAGAGCGCTCAGACTCTTAACACCGATGGGCTTTTTTCCCCTTTCTAAATCTATGTCAGTGATACTGTGATCACAGGGAGAGCAGAAATGGCCACAGGCTGTAACAGGATCTAGTTTCTAGCTAGGCTTCACAGGCTTTTGCTGGGACTTGTGAAGTCATGTGAGGTCATTTGCTGGCATGCAGTCTTTGTTTCCTGGATTGGAGAGTAATTCCAAGACCAACCCCAAAAAGCCTCAGGCTAGTATGTACAATATTATAATTATTTTTCGCTCCACAGACTCAGTCCTCATTGACAAAGCTTGAACTAACATCTGTAAGGTTTTGTCGGGTAGTTTGCAGAGAAGCTGGACCGAGCCAGTTGGTGTTGGTGTGGGTCATCTGGAGATTGGTTGATTGGCTCTTTAAGTGCCATTGACGTATATATACACCGTAGTATTTTTTGGGAGGCTGGCTCAAGGGGGCACTCTCACGCACTCCGTGGGTTAATTTGGGGCTTCTGAGATACGCTGTAGTCGGAACTTAGAACAGAGATTGAAGCAGGAAGTGGAGACGTCAGGATCATAGAGCAAAACAATCGGTATCTGGGAAAAAACTAGCTTAAACTAGTATATATCGTGTGTGTGTGTGTGTGTATATATATTATATACGTATATATATATTATATATTATATATACGTATATAATATATATATATATACGTATATATATATATATATACGTATATATATATACGTATATATATACGTATATATATATATATATATATCAGGGTTTTTCCTGCGTTCAAATTTGCGTGGCGGCCGCCTCCAGCTATTTTTGTACCACCCCTAGCCAGAGCGATTGATATTGCTCAACACAGCTCCAGCTGTGTTGATTGAGCGATTGATGTCCCTCTGCGGCAGCTACGTATTTTAACTGCAGTTGCAGCGTTAGCCACTATTGAGGCGCTATATCAACAACAGTGCACCCGAAAGACCTGAAGCAACTACCGAAGAAGAAACAGATCGAATCGTGTTTTTCCCAGTTTTTTTCCGCTAACTAACTAACACGATTCGATCTGTTTCTTCTTCGGTAGTTGCTTCAGGTCTTTCGGGTGCACTGTTGTTGATATAGCGCCTCAATAGTGGCGCAACGCTGCAACTGCAGTTAAAATACGTAGCTGCCGCAGAGGGACATCAATCGCTCAATCAACACAGCTGGAGCTGTGTTGAGCAATATCAATCGCTCTGGCTAGGGGTGGTACAAAAATAGCTGGAGGCGGCCGCCACGCAAATTTGAACGCAGGAAAAACCCTGAATATACAATATAGTATATTTTTTTCTGATGTAACGTTGCAGGTAACGTTATTTTCACTCTTCTCTGTGGTGTAATCAGTGTTATATCCCCAAAAAGCTTTTATTTTGAAGGCTTACTTTGAGAGCGACCAGAAGTCCAGCTCTGTTTGCGCTGTACTTTTCCTATGCAGTTTAGCTGCTAATAAAGTGTTTGTGTTGTGTGTTTTGAGCGCTAATAACTCGCCGCAGGAATCATTCACAGGCAACATGACATCCTTCACGCTGCTTTACCTCTGTTTACTCCCAAGCTAAGTGCCGCCTGTCCTTGCGGGTGATGTTACCATGTTACCACAAAGCAGTAGCATTGCTGCAGTTACAGTAGCCTTCATACCATCATGTCTAAGCTTCATACTATGAACATGTTTTGAACTCTCATGATACATTTGGATTATCCAGTGGTCATTCTGACATTGAGATACTGCTTTACACTGCGTTTCTAAACCACAACCAGAGTAACGTTAATGTGAGTGTAGCAACAGAGCTAACCAAGTAGCTACACATTAAAATTACGATGTAAACAACAGCTATATCGTACAGTAGATAGTTTTATACCGCACTACGATATACATAAAATATCTATCTATATATATGTGTGTGCGTTCTTGCAGGGTTTTTGTTGGCTTTGTTCAGTGTGCTGATTCTGAAGCCACTGATCCCCTTTAGAGCAGGAATATTCTGCATTTTATATACTGAGAATGTTCCCATATTTTTATTTTTAAAACCATCTTGTGTGTTTCTGGCTCATTTCCACTGTGTGAATTTTTGTTTTGGTTGATCAATTCCCAAAAAGTTATTTTTTGTTGAGTAGCTCTTGTTAGAGTGATGCTGCATTCATAGTTAGTAGTTAAAGAGTATCTCTTTACTCCCAGAGAGGTTTTGTATCTTCGGGCGCACTCACACTGGGGCCATCGTACCGCGCCCAGGCCCGCTAAAGTCCGCATTCTATAGTATTCTATAGTATGAGTAGTATGAGTGCAGTCGAGCTGCCTGGGCATGGTACGGATCCCCAGTTTGGCCCGATTGGAAGAGGTGGGCCTGGGCATGGCACGGTTGGCCACGCATGTGCACAGCCGTGGCGAGTGAAATGCACCCCCCTAGCCCGACACAGAAACAGACAGACAGGTCACCTCCGCAGCAGCGTGGACATGAACTAAAGTGTCGATTAGCCTTGTGAAACACCAGTCAAATACATTCAACTTGCTCAAAAAATCCATTTGATTCATTTAGTAATTTTGGCTGGGGTATATTTCCACAGAACATACCAAACTATTATCCGTTTTTGTGTTGAGAAGAACATCTGTTATTTTCTCTCTTTAGAGGAGCTTTAAAGACTGAAAGCAACCGAAGTTCTTCTCTTCTATCTCCCGCACAAATAATTAGATCGTAGTATTTTCCCCTGGGTTTGTCTGTGATATTAAGACGAATTGTGAGGGGGTCCATTTCACGGCAGGGCTGCACAACACGCATCATGACGGAGAACTGCGAGGGCTTGAAGGGTCTCGCAGTTCTCTGAGTAGTGTGAGTGCCTGCCAGCGGGGGACAGGGGAGTGGGGGAAATCAGGCTTCGGCACAGCACGGAACGCCTGGCCCTAGTGAGTGTGCTCTTAGACTTCATTCCCAGATGGGTTTTAAGCAGTTTTGTACCAGTTCATCTCAGTCCATAACTCAGAAGTGTGTCGCATGTGTGACAGCAGACACCTCAGATTTATTGATGCTCAGATCAAACTCCGTTTAATCTTCTCGTTCCTTCGTCTCTCTGCAGGCTGGACGATGGGTTGCGTCAGGAGCAAAGAGGACAAGGGCCCGGCGCTGAAGTACCGACCTGATAACACAAATGCGACGCCGATCAACGCCCACCTGGGCCACTATGGGCCCGACCCCACCCTGATGGGTCATTCACCAGCTATGAAGACACACAACAACAGCTACAACAGTCACGCCGCCTCCCTCACGCCCTTTGGCGGGGCATCATCAGTCATGACGCCCTTTGGCGGTGCCTCCACCTCCTTCACTTCAGTGGCTGTGAGCAGCCCCTTTCCTAGTGTCATCACAGGTCAGTTTGTGGAGGAGATTCAAGGTTTCAGAGAGTGACATGAGGGACCAGGAACAAAGGACTCTGCATATTTGAGAGAAAAAACAGCTTTGGAAGTTTCTCAACATGAAATTTCATGAATTATTCAAATAAATTTTTCTAACTTTGGTCCCCAACCTCCATCAGAGAAGAAATGCAAGAGTTGTTTTTGAGAGAATGAAGGATATGATTGTGCTCAACTAATTTGCAATCCTAATGCTTCTGAAACATTTTCCTCTGGAAACATTTTTCCTCTTTCCTGACTTTTCATTCTGTTGTCATTTTGTGTAAATCACTGCAACTTTAGAATAAACTTTTTCTTTTTCGATACGTTTAACGTCTTGAGCTGCAGATGTTATACAAATAAGACATTTGAAATGAGTCAGCCAAAACATCAAGGCCAAAGGGAAACCCAAAATAGGTCTGTAATATGAGAAGCAACGCAGTGGGCATGGCGTCACTGGAGCCAAAGAAAACAATTACATGCACTGAATGCAGTGGATTTAATTATGCACATGATTTTATTAGCTGATATTTGTTGGGAATGAAATGACAGTATCTCATGAAATCTATGTCTCAGATCGGATGGGTAAATTATGCAGTAAATGTGAACAACAAACGTTGATGTTTCTTTCCAAAAACACTGACACTCATGCCTCCACACATCCCTCAGTCACCTGTCTCTCTCAAGGAGGATAATCTGGTTTGCTGTAGATCTAATCCCGTCCGTTCAATTTCCGCCTCATATCAGAGCCCTGTTGTCTCTCTGCACTCTGTCTCTCCAGACCACAAACAAATCAACTCTCTTCATTAAGTGGAAGAGATGAAGTGACATCCAGTTGATGCACCGACTTGAAGTGATGTTTGAATAGTGAAAGGAATATCCTGTTAAATAAATCAAAGTTTAGGGAGCTGGATGAATTTTCTATTCGAGGCTCTGAAGTGCAGAAAGTCGTACCTTTCAAAACAAAAGTGATGTTTTCAATGGAAAACAATTAGCTGCATTCTCTGATACAATGTTGATACAACAAAGTAAGAAAGGAAGATAATTCAAATGGTCACTACTGTTGTGAAACATTTCAAGATTAAAGAAAGAATTTCTTAAGGTTCTGTGGGATGAAATTGTACGCACTCCTCTGACGCTCAGCTCCTCTTGATTTCAGGCGGTGTGACATTTTTTGTCGCGCTGTACGACTATGAAGCGAGGACGTCGGATGATCTGTCTTTCAAAAAAGGGGATCGCTTCCAGATTATCAACAACACGTGAGTACATTCGCTTTTTACACTGCGTGTGTGTGTGTGTGTGTGTGTATGTGTGTGTAATCCCTCATTGTATTCAGGTCTGATATTAAGGCAGAAATCTGTCTGGGTTAATGGCTTCCACTAATGGGCCATCTGTTTAGTCCCCATCATAGATCATTCTTGTGGTTTAGGGTTTTTCATTGGGGTTGCAGTGAAAGATAAACTGCTCTTGACTCATTTAAAAAATGCAAGCAGTGTGCATAATAATAAAATGGATTCATATATTACCAACATTTACATAAATTGAATGCAAGGACACCAGTAGTGCACAGAAGATATGCCTGAAGGTCAGACTCCTCAGATTACTGTGGAATCAGGTACTTTGTGTGTGTTGTTAGTTGTTATTTTTGATAACTTTACTCTCAGTGCATTTAGTTTGTTATTTATTTCAGCAATAGAATTACAGAAAGTAACTATACATTGTGATGAAAAGGGGAGTTGTTGTGTGCTCGTTGCCAGTGACCTGCTGCTGCAGATGTGGACAGGTGTGAAAATAGGCAGAGCTCCAGGTGCTCAGTTCTCCTCCTGAAAATGCCATCTGCGCTCAGAGATGAGGAGGAAGAGGAGGATTTGCTCAGTTTTACTAAATTGCCAGTAGACACCTCAGTCCCTGCTCTTTGAATTTGAGATCCAGCTGTTAAACACATGTGCAGCTCCTATAAATGGACTTTATTTGTTTTGATTTTTTTCAGTTGGCCTAGTTGTTTCTTGTTACACATGCAGTGTTACACTTTTAAGTCAGCCATGTTAGGTACACTCTGTGCCAAAAATCTCAGCATTTTCATTTCAATTAACTCTTAACTATTACTTTTCACGAGCGGTGGAAAGTAACTCTACTTAAGAACATCTTTGATGTGCTTGTACTGAGTCCATTTTCCTTTACATTTCTGAGGGAAATCTTATATTTTTATTTTGGCAAGTCTCTGACAGCTGTAGTTACCAGATAGCTTTGAATTTACATTCAAACACACAACAGGTATTCCTTAATAAGATCAAGGTCATTATTCTGAGCATTATTCTGCAGAACAGGTACTTTGATACTGTTACACTTTAGTGTTTCAAACATTCTGATATTGTTTTATTGATGACTTTGATTCCTGATGTTGTTCAGTGATGCACATTACGACCTTGTTCCTCCTCTGTCTCTGTAAAACTCTGTGCCAGCAGTGTTCTTCTTAGTGTAGGTGGATTATTCAATCATGCTTTTGTGAGTGTCTCATTTCTAATTTCCTTCTCTCTTCAGGGAAGGCGACTGGTGGGAGGCTCGCTCCATCAACACCGGACAGAAAGGTTACATCCCCAGTAACTACGTGGCTCCAGCTGACTCCATACAGGCTGAAGAGTAAGAGCTCTTCACCTCCAACACTCACTCATCTCCAGAGCTTTTTGTTTTTCTTTCACTTTTATTTTGTCCTTTGCATTCCTTTTCTGTTTCTCACCCGGCTCAGCTAGATCTGATTAAGAGGACACGATGTGGCTGGGCTGTCCCACATTGTGACTAACCCATCATGTACCAACATCGCAGAGAGTCTGAACAATGGAGCCCTGTATGGCTGTTGAGAGTCGGAGGCATTGCTGTTCATCCGGTGTGACAGAAACGTGAAGAGACTGCTGGGCTGCTTTTAGGCAGTTTTGGCCTGGTTTCTCATTGGCTGTCAGCCACTCTACTGATACTAGATGTTTAAGCTACTCATAAAACCCTGTGGAAACCAGCCAGCTAACTTTCCTTTGGTCAAAAAGGCTGAGTGCAAAGTGAACAGCAGTGATCCTTCTCAGTTTGTTCTGGGGAAATGTGCCTGTGAGGTGAAACAATTCAACATGACTGAACTTTCTGACTATTAATACTCTTAAAACAGAAAAAAAAGAAAATATATACATAATGACAGTCCTGATATGGAATGGAACAAGCTGGAAATGTATTTCTTGGAGCAGTGTACGCTATAATTATAGCAGCATGGGCTAAATTATTTGGATTTTAATTAGATTTTAAGCTATTTAGTAGCCTGTGTAACCACATATGACCCATATGAACATTCCTGATGTTTAATGTCAGCTGACTAACATCAAATACATTTTATTTTCCTCATCTGCTTTTGATGTTTTGATGCTTGACGATTTTACACACAGGATTTATAAGATTCATATAAATACAGAGAATTTTCAAATCCCCCAACATCTAACACACTCTCTCTCTCTCTCTCTCTCCCCCCCCCCCCTCCCTCCCTCCCTCCCTCCCTCCCTCCACATACAGATGGTATTTTGGTAAAATGGGACGCAAAGACGCTGAGCGTCTCTTATTGCTTCCAGGGAACCAGCGGGGCACTTTCTTGGCACGAGAGAGTGAGACGACCAAAGGTAAGAGGATTTATTTCCTAAAAGCAGCACTGTAATGTTAATGCTGCAGTTTTGATTTAAATAAATGAAGAAAGCTTTTCTTTGTTTGTGCATGTGCCAGCTATGGCCTCTGTTTTATTGCATCTTATCATAATTTATTTGTAAAAAGAGGTAGGTTAGATGTTAAATGTGTTTTATATTTATCAACTTCCTTCCTGTGCATCTTAAAGGTGCCTACTCTCTGTCTATCCGGGACTGGGATGAGATGAAGGGAGACAACGTCAAACACTACAAGATCCGGAAGCTGGACAACGGTGGCTATTACATCACCACTCGTGCCCAGTTTGACACGCTACAGAAGCTGGTGAAACACTACACAGGTCCGTCCATCTTCTCACACAGGAAGTGTTCAGACTAAACTGCACAGCTGCAGCAAGCAAGTTGTGTTTTTATTTTAAACTGAGTGTTGTCTTGGCAAATATGGAAATGTTTATTTCACTCATTTATTCTTTTTTGTTTTTTAGTGTTTTAGCTGGTGAATTCCTCACTTCCTGTAGAAAAATGCATTATTCAGCTGCAGATCTGCTGCTGGCATACATTGTGAATACGTTTTACTGAGAGGTTTTTTTTTTCCTGTCTTTCTGTGGTGCTTTCACTGACACAGTCGCAGCTCAGCAGTCACGACAAAGTCCCAAAAAAGTGAAACCATGTGAGACTTAAGCCAAAGAGCATGAATATGAAAGTCCTATAAGCCTGCTGTAATCTCCACAGTGTTGACTGTAAGAAGACACAAACACACAGGACAGACTGTTCAGAGAAAACTTCAGAAGAACACAGTTAATGTAGAATCTGTAAATGAGAGGATGTTTGTAATGCAACTTTTTGTACATTTGACTAGGACCAGTGGCGTTGACCCTGCCCTGCTCACTTCCACATTATTCATGTCTTTCACCAACTGCTGTGCTCTAAACTGACTTCTTTGTATTCCTCTTTAACTAAGTCAACAATAACTGAGAAGTCACGCAGGGAGTTTCTAACGACTTACCTGTTCAGTAGCTTGAACATTAGGCCGGCCGGCCACCCTCTCGCTGTTTTTCTTCATGCTCTGTGTGCTGAATACCAATACAACATTTCACATGATAGATAGCACTGCTGCTGTCAGCTGCGTTCGTCTCTTTCTGTGTCTGAAAAGGCCTCAACACCATCAACAACCCCTTGAGCTTTTTCATTCTTGCTGAAATTGAAATTAAATTTAGTTCAAAGTGGTTCGGGTCATTGTGGTGGAATTACCTTAAGATGTGTTGCATTGAAAGAAAGACAAAGATAAATGATTATTCTTTGAGGAATGATGGGTCAACATTTTGTTTTTGTCATTGTGGATTGTGGATTTGTTTAGTCATGTGGCAGTGTAATATTGTATTCATCACATGTTGCAGTCCACTTACTGTAGCACAGCTCTGCTTACTGCTTACTGTCTACATGTGTATAATCAAGGGTAATATCAGTATTTTTCAACCTGGACTCTGTATTTCTGTAACTGGTCCAGTATTGAGGGAGACAGCACCGTCATTTATGTCCTTTAAAAGTGCTTTTTTTGCCATGACAAGCTCTGAAGTGTCTGACATTATGGAAAGAGTCCCGTTCAAGGAGTACAGGAAGCACAGCTCAGTGTTATCTAAACAATTTTCATGTCATGGTTGAATATTTAGATGACTCTGGCAATGTGGATGAGGTCTTTGAATTCATGGATATTCAGATTTCACAACAAGACTTCTCTTTCAGCAGGAGTTGGACACACTAACAACCTTAAAACTGTTTTATTTCTGTGTAGAGTCCTTGCTTTAATCTCGTCAGACACTTACAGTAACCAAGATGTCCAAAAAAATGATCACTTTTAGGGAATGTAATGTTACATTGGCACTGCTCACTTGCTCTTGCAGCTGGTTTCATGGCAGCCAGTCAAAACATTATCAACTTCAGCACTGGACTAATTTTAAAAAGAAATGTTATTTCCATTTGTCACTTCTATGCTCAGGCTGAAAAATATCAATGTTACTCTTTGTTTTAGTTAAACAGGCAGGTGGTGAATAAGCAGACTGATCGGTAACAAGCCACAACTCAAAGTTAATCCTTTTTCTGTTTCATTTTCCCTTGTGTGTCTTTACATGTCTGTTCCTGTCCAGAACATGCAGACGGTCTGTGCTACAGGCTGACCACTGTGTGCCCCACGGTGAAGCCTCAGACTCAGGGACTCGCTAAGGATGCCTGGGAGATCCCGCGAGAATCGCTCCGACTGGAGGTTAAACTGGGCCAGGGTTGCTTCGGCGAAGTCTGGATGGGTAAGAATCTAAACCAGCGGTTTTCAAAGTGTGAGGTGAGCTTCAGGGTGCCAGAGCACTTCAGAGGAGGTGGCGTGAGAAAAAATAAACCTGAAAAAAAGTATAAACGTCTGTTTAGCTAACTACTGTACATGAGGGGGGCAAAATGGATCAATTTTAGTACCTCAAGTGAAAGTGAGAGAGGACACAGTCTGGAGCGAGTAGAAAACAGAGGAAGTATGAGCCTGATTATTTAAAGTTTGAATTTTCATGTATTGGTCCTGATGATGCTCCGCTGCCACAGTGTGCTATTGGCAAAGAGGTGCTAGCTAACGACAGGATGTCACCATGTAAACTCTGGTGGCTCTCAAGTCTTACCATTCAGGGTGTGTGACAGATTTTAACCCTTTCACACTCTCACCTGCCACACCTGGTGTTTCTCACGCATGAAAATTTCTTATATAACTAAATGTTGAAAAATTGTATTTTGTTGAAGATGATTTTGAACAGATGCACTCAAATTACATAATTGAGTTCAAAAAGATCTTAAAAAACACAAAGGTGTTAAAATATCAATATTAAAAATATGTTTAAGAACATACAAACATGTTTAAAATGTTTTAAAAAAGGGTACATGGGGGCACAGGTGATTTTGAGTTCTCTTAGTAAAGGCTCACTATCCCACACTTTGAAAACCCCTGGTCTAAACCATTACAGCTGTGCTTGAGCAAACACACACATGCATATTGTCCTGTGAAGTGGTTTATGACGTTTTTTATTAAGTTTTTCAATACATACAATCATAATGATACACAAAACCAGTTGGTACTATTGGTCACTGAAAAGTAAGTAATAAAACAAGTAGAAGAAAACTACACAAATGGGCACACAAACAATAAAAGAGGAGGGCTTTATTCATCGGAATATTTACTTCCTGTTAGCTTCCTTCCTTTACACACAAATCAGAAACATCATAAAACACTCCCTGATACTTATTATTCCTTGCTAGAAAATCAGAAGTGATTTTTTTTTTTTTGAGTGGTCGCACCAGAAATCTCTGCAGTACTGTGAAATTCATTTACTCCACCTCTGCACATAAGGCCAAAATAAAAGCCAAAGTGGACTTATTGGTATTGCTTGTTTTATCCACACAACAATCTAAATCCTGAAAGTGTTCAGTCTAACACCTTAGAAGACCAAGAAAACCAGCAAATATTCACATTTGAAACCAATAACTCTTTGGCATTATTGAGTTGAAATCAGCTCTTTTCAGTCCGCAGTCTTGATGACGACATGCTAATGTGACCAGATAGATGTGTGTGCAGTTAGCCTGAGTCAGTAGCACTAGCTGGCAGCTCCAGCTGTCAGCAACACACACCATGCACCAATACGCTGTGTAGTATTAGTGTTTGACGCCAACACTGATCATGAATTTATAAAGACTACAAACAACTGCATGGACGTATACACTCACACAGCCATTAGGCAGCTTACATATAGAGACCATGCATCCGCTGTGCATTATTAATAACTGATGTAAATTCAATGTAAAACAACTCTGAAGCAGTAAATGCATCTAAACTCAGTTAAAGTGGAGAGAGTGACCTCAATGAGGAGCTGGATCACATGCTGATGTAAATGATGGTTGCTGTTGGTTCGCACGCGCGCGCACACACACACACACACACACACACACACACACACACACACACAGAGCTCAGTAATCACAGGTCACCTCCTACGCTTCAGTTCAGCCTGCATGTGAGACGGGGGCCTTTCAGCAAACAGGACTCTCTTCTTTCATCACTCGCTCTTTCATTAAGCCTGGCCTGCAGCGAGCCTCGACATGCAAGCCTCTGCTGTGCAATCCCAGGAATCTCTCCCTCTCTCTCTCTTTGTACTCAGCTTCTTACTGACAATCCCTTCCTTGCTCGCCTGTTTGTTCAACATTTAGTTGTTGTTTTTTTTTTTTAATGTATTGCGTTGCCTTGTAGATGACCTCCATTGTTTACCGCCTCCTATCATTATTATTATTAGATATTATCATTGCCCTACTTTGTCCTCCAGCTCATGCGTGTGCAGTTTGTTCAGTATGATTCATTCATGAAGGTCAGCCTTATGACGGAAGCAGTTAGATCTCCTGCCTCAGCTCATTGTATGCAAGCAGGGCGTGAGTAAGTGGCTCTCACCCAGGAAGTGGCTGATTATTTTAGCTGGCGTTTCTCTCCTGAACCACTCTTCACACACTGCCAGAGACCACTGGCATGACAGCTGATTTTAGGACTGACTTTTCATTCACTTGAAAGGGGTCAGAGTGGTCCTTAATGCACCTTCAATGTTTCAGTATTAACAGTGTTTGTGTCACCCAGTAAATTGGAAATGCCTTAGATGACAAATTGGCAGCACAAATGCAACATTGGTTTATGGTTTATTTCAAAATGAGTGATCATTTTGTTTTCTCTTCAGGCACATGGAATGGCACAACTAAGGTGGCTATCAAGACCCTGAAGCCGGGCACCATGTCCCCAGAGGCCTTCCTGCAGGAGGCTCAGATCATGAAGAAGCTCCGACACGACAAACTGGTGCCTCTATATGCTGTGGTGTCTGAGGAGCCTATCTACATTGTAACTGAATTCATGGGAAAAGGTAAGAACAGGTCAAACTTACAAGTCAGGAGTCAAGAGTAAGTTCAAGACACTTGAAAAGACACCTCTGCCAGTAGTAGTGACCCCACAGACTGGACCACTAGTCTAGAGTAGGGCTGGGTATCGATTCAGATTTTCCAGATCGATTCAATTTGATATTTCAAGGTCCTGATTGGATTCGATTCACGATTCGATCCGATTCGATTCGATTCAATATTGATTCAGTCAGGGATATTTCAGTTAAAATAAATGCTCCGTTATTTTTTGTGCACGTTGAGAGTTTGCCGGTAACTTAGGTGCCAGTACCTGCTCCAGGCTGGTTTTGAGCCGTGCTGAGTCTGCCGACTGTGTTTCCGGGTGATGTCTTGTCAAATGGTTGCAGAGATTTGTCGTATTGTCGCTGTATTTTATCTTCCCGTTGCATATTTTGCATACTACTTATTTTTTGTCCAACTCCTCATTTTTTTCCAACTTAAACGCGAAATGCATCCAAACAGCAGCTTTCAAACTCGTCGGCGGTGCCTGGAGAGGTGGACTCACTTCGACCATGGTTGTTTGACTGCTGGCAGTAATATCTCACGAGATCTTGTTCCTTGGAAAGCGGTGGAAAGCAGCACTAAACGCTGATTTCGGCAGACTAGACGTATGTATGGCGATTGATGCCGTCACGCGAGACTGGCAGGCGGCTTTATACTTCAGGCTGGTTCTCCATACATCCAATGAAGAAAAAAATATACAAGTTAAGGGATCGATCTTTGGATTTTATGAATCAATTATCAACCATTTAAATGGAGATCAATTAAAATTGATGGAATCTATTTTTTTTAGCCCAGCCCTCGTCTAGAGTAAAATTTGCATGCAGTAAACAGAAAAAGCTTGAGGTGACGACACAGCTGAGCTCACAGCTGATCCAGACAGCTAGCAGTCTGAGACGCCACCTGTCACTCAAAGTAACCACACCCTCAATTACTAACTAACTAGAAGCCCTCATGTAAATTAAACCGGTCAGTTGACTGCTGTCATGAAAAGGGAAATGACCTATAGAGACCAAACCTGTAAACAGGCTATAAACATGTTTATTTCTGCTATAAAGTTGGCCTTTTTAACACGGTGGTCTCAGAGGACTGACTCAACTTTTGAGGCCGGCCTCTGTGTAGTTCTTCCATATTGGCTTCACTTCTCAGAACAGACAGATGAAAACTCTGAGGTGTGATGTAGTGCATGTGAACACTGATGGACGCACCAAGCAAAGGTCAAATTTTACTCATTTCGATTAAACCTACCAAACCCGAGCCAGCCTAAAATGTGTTCTGATACTTTGTCGTTCATCCTCTTTTCCCCTTCCGCTCATAAAAGTGCTTTTATTACTTCACATTTTGAAGCTTCAATGTGCAGTAATAAATCTAAAACTTCCCAGAAAAAAAGCTTGACTTGTTAAAAATGCAGTAGCTTTAGAAGAATGTAACCAATCCAACACAACCAAATGGCCTCTTAAATCATCTGTGGTGAAATATGTACATAATAACACAAGAAACTGCAGGCGCATTAATGTGGCACCACTCTGCTCCCTAGTGTGATGTAAGTGAGTTGGACTGGTGAACTGGAGCTGTGATTATGACTGTAGTATAAGTAGAATTAAATGTTATTGGTCGTCTGTGTGACCAATAAAGACCCAAATAAAACTAAACTGAGCTTAATGAAGAAAGCCTCCAGTGTTTTCTGATGCTGCACTCCTCAAGTGATGCTGCGTTTTTTATTGTTGTTGTTGTTGTTGTTGTTGTTGTGTTCATACAGACAGGTGTACTGATTGTACTGCTCCACTCCTCTGAACTCTGACAGGTAGTTTGCTGGACTTCCTGAAGGAGGGAGATGGTAAATATCTGAAGCTGCCACAGCTGGTGGACATGGCTGCTCAGGTAGGATGAAAACACTCAGTGGCTGTAGTTTTAACATCAGCAATAAAACAGAGAGAGCTGGACAGGTTTACCAGCCGTGTGCGTCAGTGTGTATGAGTCAAACATTCAGGTCCTGTTAATAATGGTTTCAGCTGGTTCTCCATCTGGCTGTCACGCTTATTTAACATCTCCACCCTCCTCCTCCGCTGGATGTGCCTCCCCTCGTTCTCCACCACTTAACTGCCACTGTAGCACTTAAACGCTGCTCATCAGAGGCCACTTAAGCTCGCTGGTTCAGTCACTACCGTGATCTGCTCCTAATTCGCCTCTCGACGCTCCCAGGCTCCCTCTCCTCCCCCCTCTCCTCCTCCTTCCCCTCCTCCTTCCCCTCCTCACTCTGCAGACTGGAAAAATGTTTGAGAATCAGGGCTGAACCCTGATACACCTCTGAGGGAGATGAGTGCCAGCATGAGGAGATAGCTGTGTTAAAGATCTATACACGTTGTTGTCGCAGCTGTTACCAGATCAGGAAAGTGTGTGTTTCTAGATCGACTTACTTACTGTAACACCCCTCAAATAGCATACCTTGAAAGGGATATTTGGTCTTAATTTTTTAATTAGCAAAATTCTGAATTGTTGGCTTTTGTATCAGGATGTCATTTTGTCTTTGATGACCCTTCCTGTCTGTCTGTCTGCCAGATCGCAGACGGCATGGCCTTCATCGAGAGGATGAACTACATCCACAGAGACCTGAGAGCCGCCAACATCCTGGTGGCTGATAACCTGGTGTGTAAGATCGCAGACTTTGGCCTGGCTCGGCTCATCGAGGACAACGAGTACACCGCCAGACAAGGTGTGTGTGTGTGTGTGTGCGTGTGTGTGTGCGTCTGATCTTCTCACTTGTTGTTTGAATATGTCATGAATTGCCATATTTGTTTGTACTGTTATCTGACATTTTATAGACCACATTATTGAGAATCTGCTGGTTAATCAGTACCAACAATGAATGTCGTTTACAGCATTAGGAGCTGGCCCATTCCTGCTGCTTGACTCCTTTTCTCTATTTTACCCAGGTGCTAAGTTCCCCATCAAGTGGACGGCTCCTGAAGCTGCTCTGTATGGTCGCTTCACCATCAAATCAGACGTCTGGTCATTTGGTATCCTGCTGACAGAGCTGGTGACCAAGGGCAGAGTGCCATACCCAGGTAACCATGAGAGCTATGCATGTGTGTGCTTGTAAGAAATATCAAAGAATTTCTGTCTTCCTTTGTTCCTTTTCTTCTTTACATGAGCAGCTGCTGTTCACTGAACTTCTGGTTTTTAAAGTTCCCACTTCTTGAATAAATCATTCATTCTAACGTGCCACTCATCATCATCTCAAGCTTTTAATAGATCAGGGAAATTAGAATACATATCGCTGCTGAGTCAAAGCACATGTCCTGTGATTTATTAGGACCGCTTCCTGTCGTCTGCCACCTCTGCCCCCTGCTGGCTGAGAGCAGTACTGCAGTGTCTGGTGTTGACAGAGTTCGACTGGCACTGATTACAGAGCGAGCCATATGGCAGACTAACCACCATCTCTGTCAAGGGCCATCTGGCTCCCGTGGCCCTCTTGGTTTCAGAGCAAACTGGTCTAATTATTCACCCCAGAGCCTCTTTTCCCTCTTTAAAGCTGTGGTATGACTCACCAGGCATTAGGGGCTCTATTTCTGTTCTCCTGTTTGATAGAAACATTGTGAGCTCTCTCTATACACAGTATTTATACATACCGTCGCTCACATGCATGACAGGCCGTGAGTTTCAGATCGGAGACATAAATCATGCTAACACCTCAGCAGCTGACGTGCCACCGTCACCGTATCCTGCTCTCAACAGTTGCTCTGGGTCTTTCCTCTGTCTGAGATAATCTGATCCCTGCTCTCCCACAGAGAGAAGAGGGGGGTGACCATACCACAGACTCTGTCATAACCTCTTTTAGCTGCTGTTGAGTTCCCCATGGAGCTGTTTGAGCGCCGTGTCACAGGGTTCGGGATGGCTGTCTTCCTGTCTTCTCCAGTAGAGCAGAGGTCTGCAGATGACGCAGGGCTCGTCTTGGTTTTAGCTGAATCTCATCTTCTGTGATCTCCTAAGTGTTTTAGCCAGATATCACTGGAGCAACTTTTATAAGGATGTTTTATTTCTACAAAATGTTAACAGTGTTTTTTGACCTTGAAATGGACTCCAAGTCTTACAGGAAATAATGACCTCTGTCATTCTTGTTTTTTTCTTCATTTTTTTTTTTGCTTTAATACAGTGGTTTGTGTTGGCAGTTTTCTCCCGCTGTCAGCTGCACGATGGTTTTCTTGACCAGAAACTTTGGACATGTCACACTGACATGATTATCTAAAAACCTAAACTCACCTTGTAGGATCTAGCTTTCCGTTAAGTTGCATTTTGTTACAGTTCATCGTTCTCCTGACAACTACTGCCCTTTCAAAATAAGGTGCTCTTTTGTTTTTAAAGGAATTGACTTAAAAACACTATCAGCTGTGAAACAAAACATGTGGAGCAAGATCATAAATTGTTACCAATGGTTTGACCCCTGCCGTGCATGGAAGAATGAGGCAACCTTTATGGATAAAGACGGGATTTACACCATATCTCTTTGTTTTTTTTCCAGGTATGGTGAATCGAGAGGTGCTTGAGCAGGTGGAGCGAGGTTACCGAATGCCCTGCCCCCAGGGGTGCCCCGAGTCCCTCCATGAGATGATGAGGCACTGCTGGAAGAAGGAGCCGGATGAAAGGCCGACCTTCGAATACATCCAGTCCTTTTTGGAAGACTACTTCACAGCCACAGAGCCACAGTACCAGCCAGGGGACAACCTCTAGTGTGGTGGGTTAGGGAGGCGAACACTCTGGCAACATGCAGAGCTACATCAGTGGAGAGCAACGCTGGGGATATCAGCAAGCGTCAACATGTGGGGAAGAAGCCATGATGATGCCACAGAGGAAGATGTTTTAATGCTACAAACTAGTCCACAACCACACCGGTGTATGTGCAAGAGCAAGAAGAAAATGTTGGCTGAAATAGAGGGGTGTACCCTGTGTACCCAGGGCCAAATGTTACCTGTGCTGGTACAGTAAGTTCTGGGAACCTTGCTAATCACAATAACCCACATGGACTGGCCACAACACTGTGATCAAATCAACAGCTACTTGCAGACGCACCATGTTTTTAATTTTTTTTTTTATTTTTAACTGATACATTTCCCCTCTCCTCCCATTTCTCCCCCTTTTTATTTTATTTTACAGCACAGTCCTTTGATAATGGAGTCCAGATCATTTGTATGTACATAAGTTTGGTTTGAATTCGTAGGTTGATAGGTTATGTTTTTAAAGTATGTGCCGCGTCTGCAAAGCTTTGACGGAGAAGGAGGGAGGTGAAGCGAATGGAAAGCTTGTACTTTATGGATGAGAGAATGTACTTGGAGATCAAAACAGATGTAAAAAATGTTTTTTAAGCATGTGTGATCAGGCGGATGAATGAGAACATGAGAAGACCGTGTCAAAGGATCCTACAAAGTATATTTTATGCGGTCTCTTGGATGGCAAATTGTGTCAATTTTATTATACTTTTTTTCATTTTTTTATTTAAACGGGGACTTGAAATCATCAAGAGGTATTTTGATAATCTACAAGAACATGTTTTCCTGTTTAACATTTTATAAATGTTTTGAAATCTCAGCTGTGAAATCTAAGTGAGTTTGAGTTCATTTCTGTCTGAAATTAGCATCTTGTGTTTGGGTGCACATTTCTGATTGCTGTAAAAGACTCTTAACATGTTTGTCGTTATGTTGCACACATCTACACACTCTAACATCGCAGTAGGTGACTTGTGTCTATGATATGTGGTCCAGGAACCTGTTGGATCCATTAAATTTGCATCATACATGCAGCTGTAGTATTTCTTTCTGTTTTTCTCTGTAAACCTTCACCAAACTACGACTTAACTTGCCTTCACTGCTCTTAGTTCTTTGTCTGCAGGAGGGAAAGTTTAACCCAAAGCCATCGACTCAAAACAAGTGTTTTATTTTGTAAATGCAGCTATGCAAAGTCAACCGGTGATCTTTTATGGAGTAAAGAGTCTCAAAAGGCATTAAAAATGCAACATTGTATTTTGTCAATATTAATTTGAATTTTCATAATTTATTGGGCGATTTCACTTGGTATGATACTGGATTCATATCCGGGGAATAAGGTGGCCAGTCCATAACCTGCACATTATGTCTGTGCATAATGTGGCTGCAGGCGTGAGATAGTGCATCTGTGGACCCCAAAATGCCTGGCTACCCTCGCTTCGGTCATTCCGGATCTCAGCATACCAATGGCCTGCTCTCTCATGTTTGCTGCTAAGCGTGGCATGGTGACCGTCTGTGACAGCTTGCATTTTTCCTCTGGGTTTTTAAAGCCTTGACCAGTTGAGCTCAAATCACCAAAAGAACTCATTGAAAGCTTTCAAACAATGTCCTAACGAATCACACATGCAAAAACAGGGATTGGTACCGTCTGCCACGTTAATTTACTGTTTGAGCTGAAAAATGTGGCTCCATAGTTTCAATAGCCACGGGTGGTCGTAAACAAAATATTTTTTGTATACAAAGTAGTTGTATCCAATTTTATTTTACATTGACTTTGTTGCGTTTTTAATGCCTCTTAGTATATATGCTGGTTCTCTTACCTCCCAGTTGTTGAGATGATGGATCACTTCTGGACTGAACTAAGTGGAAGCAGAGAAAACAAACACCTATCACAAGCTGCATTCAGGTCAGGCCTTTAGTGCTTTTATTGATGGCGACAATATAAAAGTTCTCAGAGGTACTTCCACTGTCTGTCCAGCAGTTTGTGATGTGAGAAGATGTCGAGGCATCTCCTTATTCAGCAAGTAAAGGATTGGACAAAGATGTGAACATTTCTTTATTGTTTTTCTTCGCTCACAGGAATATGTGATTATTCCTAAAGATGGGACTTGAACTAGAGGGGAGGCGATAATTAAATTACTGAGAATGGTAACTAATGTACAGAAAAAAATAGAAGGTTTTCTTTTGGCTCTTGTTCTTGAGACGATGATCCTCATTGGACACTGTAGATGTTTTTCGGTCATCTTGGACAACTCAACCACCAGGAAGCCCAGTGAGATGTTTATTAATCCCTCAAGACTCCTCTTGTGGAACACATCTGCGTCTCACTTTTGTTTTTATTTATGTGCCCCATTTGACAGCAGGTATGGTGAACATTTCCCTCATTTTTACATTGAATAATTGAATAGTTGTCATGGTTAAACTATATTATATTGACAACATTTTTCCTACTGCACAGGAACACAAGCTAGATCTGTTCACAAAGAAAGTGCTGGGAGGAGTTTAGAGAAAGAGATAGAGCAGTTTACTGCTCCTCTTCCTCCCTGTGAAGGAAGAGAGACAGCAGTTATGTGCAGAATTACCTTGTATAATTGTAACGACTGGAATAAATCATGGCAAACAAAATTCTGAAGCTCATAATCAAACAACATTGTGTCTTTTTTTATGAACAAGAGACTGGAAACCCACCTGACCATGTCCTTGTACTTGTTCAGAGCCTCGTGGGTCACATGCTGGATGAAGGCCGGGTCCTGCAGCTCCAGCTCTCCAGGAACAGAGAGGACGAGAGGGGCAGAGTTCAGGATGTTTACCTCCACCTGGGTCTCCAACACTGAAGCATTCTGTCCATCAAGGCTCTTTGGCGCCACCTGTGAAGTGAAAGAAGTCATCTTTTACACCAACCACTGCAATCTGACATGTATGTCTCCTCTTTATTTTGTAACGTGTAACAGTTCCCAGGACAGACTTAAAAAAAATGTGAGTGTATTGTTTTACTATGTCAACTTTTTCTTTCATTTTACTTCACTTCTTCTCACCATGGTGATACGAAAGATGCTATCAGGAGCGCTGTTGTTGCTCACAGCCTGAGCTACCCAGCTAAATTCAGACGCCATGTTGCTGAGCCAGTTGACAGTTTCATCTGTGTGGCGCTGGACAATGGACAAAATCTCTTCGTACTGCTCTTTGGACACATCCAGCAGCTGGGAAACCTCATCCAGCTCCACGTGAAGCTCCCGAACACTGGGGCACTCTGGAGGAGCGGTGAGATGATGAGCTACTACATGTAAAGATAGTAAAGATGAATGCATGCTGTGAGGGTTGGAGGTGTTTCACCTGTGAGCAGAGCTCCCTGGCAGGCCTCACACTGGTTCTGCAGCTGCCAGCACTCTGAGGTCTGTTTGCGAAGGTCTCGGCACAACTTCCTGTTCTGCAGGAAATGAGGGAAAGTCTCCCTCGCTGCACCAAACACAAAAAGGTTGAACAATCACATGAGTGTTTTTTTTTTATATCTGTGTTAAGATGTTAACTGAGTAGTCCCCCTGAGTAGTGCCACTGAACACTGCAGCTTTTGTTAGGCCTTTTTCTTAGTAGGATACATGGAGACATATTTGGGCCTTACTACTGCCTCTCCACTACCTTTCTTCTCCTCCTCCACTGCCTCGTGGACGTTGTCAAACACCTGCGTCACCACAGCTCCAAACTCATCCACCACACTCCTGCCGAAGTCAAAGAAGGAGTCCAGCACCTCCTCTAGTCCCACACCCTGCAGGAAGCCTGAGTCCCGGCTGGGGTCGTAGGGGTCAACAGTTGTCTCCTCCACCTGGACATCAATGTTGTTGAGGAAGGCCCTCTTGAGGACTTCGTCCAGCCTGCTGCTCATCTTGGTGACCAGGGCGACGCTGCGGCTCACCAGCAGACTCATCCTGCTGATCAGATGGTTGAAGGAATCCTCAATGCGGACAAGCTCAGCGTCGCTGTCGTCTGGGCTCTGGTTCACCAGGATGTCTTCTGTGTCCATGCGAGGCTCGCGGGGCCCAAAGCGCCTGGATATTCTGTGGAAGAAGTTCTCCACCTGCAGAATGGAAAGAAATGGAGGTGAGTTTATCTCAGTATTGTGTCTGTGTGGTTAATAACCCGTGGGTCAGATGATCACTGGAGTTCAGTTGCTCAGCAGCAGCAGCTCATTCTGTAGGGACTGACTTGGGAACCAGAGGGCTGTCAGTTCAAGTCAAGCACCAAGTACATAGTGTGGTCTGGTAGCTGGAGAGATGCTAGTTCCTCCTCCTGGTCAATAATGAGATGCCCTTCAGCAATACATCAAACCCCCTCACTCTGACATCCCTCCATTTAATGCATGTGTATAGGTCCTGTTAAGTCGTGTGTGTGTGTGTGTGTGTGTGTGTGTGTGTGTGTTTCAGACCTTTAAAAAAAGAAACAACAGGGTTAAAACAATGTAAATCCTCACTTAGGGGAACAATAAATGAATCTTCTCCTTCCCTTAATTAGAACAATGTTTCCATTATGCAAAAACATGTTTGCAATAATGGAAAACATATTTTCTTGTTGAAGGAGACCCAAATCTATATAAATAGTTTTACTTTAGACCCCAGGGAACTATTCAACACTGAGATGTATCAAGTTGTCAAAAAAGTCATTTTAAAGGGAAAATAAAAAATAAAATAAATACATTTAGTTGAGTGCAGCCACGATTAGTGAATGATTGTGCTGCTCATTAACAAAAATGCATACATGTCTTTTAAGTCATTAACACACATTTGTTCATCTTATATGTGGATGTAGTGTTTGACTGAAACAGCGAGACTGACGAGAACGACTGACTCCAAAAACAGGTGAAGTTTCAACTTTTCTTGTTTTTGTTGCTACAGAAGTCTGGAGGTTAAGGAAAGAAAGTCAGAGGTGCAGATTTCATACCTTGGCGTGGAAAATGCCAAACCTCCTGCGACAGGTGGAGGTGTAGAAGGTCTTGCATGCCTCCTCCAGACAGGGCCTGCATGCCTCCCACTCAGACTGCAGGGAGTCTTTGCACAGCTCCTCTGCCTCCTCCAGCCTCTCAGTCACCTGTTTAGCCAGCTGGTCTGCCCCCTGGTGGACCAAAGCAGAAACCCATCATAATCCTGCTCTGCTCTCTGGTCCCTCCCTCTGTCCTCGACAGCTTCATGTTGGTCTTTACCTTCCTCTTGTCTCTGCTGTGTCGGAGGGACTTCATGAGGTGTTCATGCTTCTGCTTGTTCCTCCACATCACCTCCTTCATCTGCTTCACCCCGTACAGAGCTCTCCTCACCTCCTCATCCACCAGCTCCTCACCCTTCAGGGACAACTCTGAGACACAGAAGGAGGAAGAAAATATGGGTGTCAGTTTTTACAGAGAAAATGACAAAGCTCTCTTCAAAATTGACTGCAATGTGAAAAATTCAAAAGATCTAAAACTAATGAAATGAAACAAAATGAGTGTTTGTATGTCACTGTATTTACTCTTTATACCAGAGGAGATGAGAAAGAGAGATACTGTACTAAATGCTAATAGGTCTTGATGCTCACTTTGCTGTGAGAAAAAAAAAACTTTAACTCTGCTACAGAACATCACCCATGTCCCCTTAAAATAAGTCAAGTAGTATAATGATATGTTGAGAGTCCTCTGTGCCGACTCACGTTTTAAGGTGTCCTCTGGTTGGTCCTCAGGGGCCGAATGAAGGGCCCCCAGCGTCAGCGCCAGCACAGTCAAGAAAAGCAGGAGCTTCATTTTTGAGTGAGACACTCAAAGGTAAAGAAACAGAGTCTGAAAAGGAAGTGAAGCACAGATGAACAGGTTCATCTTCTGATCACACACAGACAACACGTGTTTAAATCAGGAAACAACAGGTGCTATTTGTCTGCTCCAGAAAACTAAGAGGATTTAGCTTGAGCACAAGTAAACATCATCAGTGCTGTACATGGTCATGAGCAGGTCAACCACTAGGTGATGCTGCACCACACTGCAGTCATATGATAACTGGATCATTTTAAATGTGTCAAAGCATACCGTAATACCACAGATACATAACAGTTATTATATCAAAGGATTGTCAAAGGTTTTTGTGGCGTAATGTGAGAGAATATTGTTGGTGTGTTTCCTTTCAGTTCACTGCGTTGTACATCTTATTTTTTTTGGATTGCTTTTGCTATTGGATTCTGTTATTTATCAGGCTGAATGTACGCTTTTTTTAACACAATAATAGTCAACTCAGCTGGAAAAATTGTTTCTGTCTGGACCATCAGGAGGTCAGGCGTCATATCATGTTGTGTTAGTGTGTTAATGGAGTAACCAGTAAACAAGCTAAAGTCATCTGCTGCAGTTCAGCCACTCAAGTTGGCCTCCAGCAGGGATTTACAGTAAATGGGGATGTACTCACTTGACTTATTTCATGATGAGTTAAGCTGTCAAGCTGCTGGCAAAATATTACATCCTTCTCACAACGTAACAAGCTGCTGTTTCTAACTAAGAAGAGCCATGTAATCTGAACTATAAATGAATGTAAATAAGCCACAGGTCAATGAAACTGGAGTTGCAGTGGCCATCATAATATTATTCTAAAATACCACTTTAAAATCACAGGAAAGCGTGACGGACCTTTCAGACGATGACATCATGAACTCATCAAACTGACATTCACTATAATAACATCCTATCCTAACAATATATCATGATGCCACTAAAATATTCAATTAAAGTTAGATACAACATAATTTACCAAAATAAATTCAGAAAAGGCCCAAAGTGATCATCACAGTACAGTGTAGGAACATACCTGCAGGTGAGTGAAGGAGCTTCTGTGAGGACAGCAGGAGTGAAGTTCACGTCTATTTGTGCTCTTTCCACTCCAGCTTCATCCTATTACAGTCTTTACTTGATGTCTGTTAATCCAGCAGTGACCACGCTGCCACAGAGGTTTGTTTTGCATAAGAGATGCTTAGTCACAGTGTTTACATTGTTTACACTGAGGAAACATGTATTTGAAATGTGATAACATCAACCTGTGTCACACAAGACAAGAAAGCCCAGAAGCCAGTTTTCTTTCTGTTCTCATATTAGCATTTGATTAAGATACAGATTCAAGCTGAGCAGGGAGTTTATGTCATACTGTCTTTCATATGAGGTGCAGAGAGTATTTTTCTCTGGAGGAAAAAAGTTTCTATTACTGCCAGAAATATGTCAGTTCATGATTCATGAAAGACTTTATATATATTTAAGAGAAAGTGTGCAAAGCAAAAATAAACCTGGTAAAAAACCTTTATTTATTTTGGAATATTGAAGCATGTTAAAGTAATATGTCCATAAATAGTGAGATGTGCACTGATTATAGCTCTTAAAGGGGACATAACGTGATTTCCTACCAGCCCACAACTGTGCAATTAGACAGCCCAGTCAGTTTATTGTAGGCTGGATCATAAAAAAAATCAATTCAGATGTCACTCTATGTCACTGCACACTTATTAGGATATGTTCAGAAACTACATACAACTACAACTTTTTTTGGAGGGAGGCTGACAGAGACATTAAGAGGCATCAGAACAGAGCGTTTCAGACGAGGGTGAAGGCAGGTATATTCAGACAGACACTATGAGTACAATAATGTGTTTTTTTTAACATTAAGGCTCATAAATGTGCTCCAGTAGAAACCACAAAACCAAGTATGAACTCGAAAATGATCATGATATGTCCCCTTAAAATCCTTAATTCAACACACACACAGGCCTGATCCTAACATGCATTGAAGTGATGTCATCACGGTGAGCTGTGCTTTAGATTTTGGTGTTTCTGGTGTTAAAGTGATGAGGGCATTAGTCACTGTGGGACTGTTTCAGTGAACGTAGTCATTCTCCAATCAGATCACATGAGGCCTGAGAGTGGAGCTGCATCCTTTGAACATCTAAGCTACTGTAAGTACGCAACCAAGCCCTTACTTTGCAGTGGTTGGTAACTCCAGTCGAACATGTATAGTATATATTAGCACCAGCTATTCTTAGATCTACACCCAGATATGAATCCAGAGTATTTTTAGTAAAAGGAAACACTCGTCTCAGCAGGAATCTGTTGAATGTGAGCCAGTCAGGGTGAAAGGGTTCCTCTGTCCTCATCTCTGCCCTAGTGCCCCGTCTACCTCAAATATGTGCCCTCTTTGCATGTTATGACCCTAAAAATGGGGTCCTCGCTGGATAATAATCAAAAACAGCCACTGCTTCAGTTCAGTCTGCAGCCTCACTGACACCTTCAACACCTGGTTCCTATAACACTGCAGGCAGAAACACTCTTCACATTTGTTCTCCCAAGGACTCAAATATAAAACAGTTGACAATAAAAAGGACTGAGCGTACATACACGCAATCGGTATAAATGTGAATCTTACAAAAAAATCTTCTGCACTGTGGAACTCCAGGAGAAATGACAGTTTTTGTTAATGTGTTGATCCTGTAAGTGAACTCTTAGATGAACTTCAAAGTGTAACAGACGGTCCATATGACCTACTCACAGGTTTTTTTTAAGTCTTGTGTTACTGATCATAGCGCAGAGTCCTGAAGTGACGAGATAAACATGTGCTGGGGTTAAACTGCTTTACAGAAACCTGAACTGTAATGGGTGAAACAGTCAACGACTGGGAGCCAACAGGTCTAAGAGCCATGTTTGTTCTTGCTATAGGAAACAGGGTTGGTGTAAATGGTGTCTTATTATAGCTCATTCAACAGCTCATAGTCACTCGTAATGTGTGGCAGGTTTCAGTAATGAGCACTTCACAGCAGATGTTAACAAAAACACTTCAAATTTAGTGTGATTATCTTCTGTCTTCTGTGAATGATCACTATGTCATTTATGTTTTTGTGATATTAAATGGCTTCATGTGAAAGGTGTCACTCTGCAGAAGTTTAAAGCGTCTTTCAGCTTGTTGTTTTGGTTTTATGGACTTCACAGTGTCACTCTTATCAGTGTTTTCAGCTGAAGCAGGCAGCTGTTTTCAGTGGAGAAGCTCTGATAAACCCACCGTACACAACATGCCAAGCAGCAAGCAGCAGGCACACACAGTTGGCAACCAGATGGTGACCATAGTGGAGCATTTAGCAGCTAACGAGACATTTTTCTCAGGAGTTAGAGGCAACTGGAGACTGCTGGATCTATAAATAGATGTAAAAACATGTTCCTAATGTCAACACATTGTTTGTAAAAAATAATAATAAGTCATGTAGATTCTCCACTGTTGGAGTGAAATGTTGCAAAATAAAATTGGAATGTGAATTGCATGTTTATTACGATATTTTTGAACATGTGATCAGATATAGACTTAAATCAGAGAAAATGTCATATAAATTCTAAAATCATCTGAATAGGAATTATATAGACAATGGAAAAAGTGGACACTGTTAAAGGAACACTTCCTCCAAATTGAAGATAGAGTCAATGTTACAACACATCATCAACAGGAGGGACACACTAGTGAGGAGACACCTGTCAGCTGAAGTTACCTCTGCTAAAGAGAAAAGGTGTGAAAAGGGATGTTAAGCTTTTATTTTCTCTCTAGTCTTATATCATTGGCTGATAAAATGTGTGCACATTTCTTAAGAAAGTGGTGGAAAGTTGGACAGATTTGCAGTGGAAATATTTATTTTGAGGAGCTGAAATTGGATTATTAAATCATTAGCTATAGAAGATGCGGTGATGATTCTGCTGTAAAGAAGCAACAGGTTATTGGAGTTATTGTGTAGACATGGTTGATGCATTGTTTGTATCTGGATCAGTTAAATTGATAATTTAATACTGTTGACAGTGAAAGCACACTAGCTAGGTGCTCTTTGTCTTGTTTTAATAGCATTTTAGTGTTTGTATGGTGCTGACATGGTCCGTTACAATTTTTTTTATTTACCACTTGTCCTGGATGTATTAAAACACTGGACTGCTTTTAACATCCACAACCTCAAAAAGTTTTTTTGAGAAAACAATTTTACTTGTTGACACGCTTTTAAATGCAAATAAGGTTATCCAACACTGTCATCTCATTCAGCCTAACTGTGCGCAATATTACACACACACACACACACACACACACACACGGTGCGCACAGATGTGGGAACACGTGGTTTCTCCCAGCAGCCCTCCACTCTCTCCACTTCCTCTCACGGTTACTTTGGATTCCTTCACTTTCTGCGTGCTGCTGCTGGTACCGGCAGAGAGCCGAGCCGAGCTGGACCAGGACACAGACAGCCTCACCTCAGCATCTCTCTAAGCTACCAGACCAAGAAGAACATTCAGTTTCTCTTGCTGCATTTCATTATTTGCAGCTTTGCTGCAGCATCTGAGGGTCTGACCCTGACCTGTACCTGCGCTGCAGGACATCGTTCCTGTGTGAAAAGTCGCCTATGGAGCTGTGAACTTGTATTTTTTGGATATTTGGACACTCGCAGATCCAAAGTGCTGTGCGCTCCAGACGGATCTTTTTGGGCAAATGCCATTGCGATGCTGTGGTTTTGACTTCAAAGAGCATCTTCACAATGAAAGGTAGGCTCACTGAGAGGCACTCTCTCTGATGATCACTCGGTCTGTCCGCAGCATTGCTCCAGTGCTCACTTTGTCACTTTTGTGCCTCTTTCTCTGGTCTGGGACGGGAGGAATGCGTGGGCTCCAACTCGCGTCTGACATCTGGTTTCAATCAGGGGACTCTGCTTGGGATTGTTTTGCATCTGGCTGCTGCTGCTGCACATCAAACACCAACCTACTCTAACACAACTGTTCACAGCAGCCCAAGAGAGCAAGCCTTTAGTCGCTTTGCGTTGGTGATAATATGTGACATTATTTATGTTTTTTTAAATGCTTTATTTTCTTGTTTGTGTTGCTTGTTGGTTCAGAAAGGAATAACAAGCACTGAAGGAAACACTGAGAAAGGGCCGTGCATGAAGACTTTTATTGTGGCAGGATAACACTGTGCACACACACACACACACACACCCTCCTGCAGCCTGCAGATATGCTGCCTTTCAACATATTACAGCATTTATAACAGGCCCGAAAGCTGAGCATGAGTCATGGTGGTGAGTGGGCAACATTTCACTAATTTATCTCAAGCTTTGCCCAGATGTTGACCTGATGTTTTTAAATGTGCATGTCATTCTCCTCCACTCTGCTCCTTTATTACATTGTGCACACACGACATGACTCCTGCCACCTTGTGGTGCATCTTTGAACACTAACAGAGCTCTGCATTATGACTATGACCATAAATCTGTGATGTGCAGACTTGTTGGACACCTCCTGCTGCTACTCCAGTTGCAGTGAGACACCGTCATGGTTTTGTGTGTTTGATTTAGTCTACGTTTTTTACTTTGTTTTGATTTTTCACATTCTTTGTGCTGTTTAATAAGAATTGACCAGCACTGCAGACATCTTTAATTGTGCTTTCTCTATTATTTGTTTGCTAATGATAGAGGCACCATAAGAAAAGCTCAGAAAAACTTTACTTTTTTGTTTTCTGAAACTTCAGGCCTTCATTCATTTACAGAACTCATCCACTCATCTTGCCTTCATAAACATTATGAACCAATTATCATTGGTGATAATTATGTAGAGATAATAATGTATACATATTTTGGTGTGAGGCTGAGTTAAATCTAGTCAGAAGGTGAGAGATCTGTTTTTTATGACAACTGCATTTCAAATGACTGTATTCCAGTGAAGCAGGTGCTAATTTTATCTAGAAATATAGTAATTAAAATGCTGTTTGATCATCCTTTGACCTGCAAAATCACCAAAACAGTGCCCGCTTTGATCTGTTCCTGCAGTGCTGAGCAATCATGACTCTACGCAGCAATATTCAGCCAAAATCCAAAAAGCAAAGAGCTGAACTCTATTTTTACACACTCAGTTTTCAACCCCTCGGGCAAAATGCATTAAACTCCCATTTCCCCGACTAACTTTTGAAAAGCAGACTTACGGTAACATTAGCGTTGTAATGGGACACAATCATGTTGCTTGGTAACACAAACAGGAAACAGAGTATTGGGGGTATTGGGAAAGGCAAATTCCTCAAGTAAGACGCAGTTACAGATTATTTACAACTGCTTAGATCATTCTTGTCACCTCTTAACTCGCTCTGCTCTCTGTCAGAGACATCTCTGTGATTTCCTACAGGAATGTTTTTTCCAGAATATTCCTACATATTAAAGTCAGGAGGAGATTGGCAACACACCACGAAAAACACAGCCATCTTTCTTCAGTCACCTGTTTTCACTGTAAGGAAACGTTCTCCTGATGGGCAGCCATGTGGCCTCACCTCACTGCTTTGGGCATTTTAGATGAAGGGTTTTTTTTCTGAAGATATTTGGGACATGTGGTGTTTCTTTATTTTCACTGGCCGTGGAAGATGACACAGGAAAAAAAAAGCTTTGAAGCTGGTGGAGTACTTTCCCACATGCAGAAGAGCAGCTTGAAAGGAGACGTCAGGTCATGGGAGATGGGTGTAATCCCACGAAGTGAAAGAAAAAGAGGGTTAGCTGAGCTAATCTGAGTGAGACAGTGTGTGTTTTTATGTTAAATATTGATTCTGCAACACTGGGGCATGGCTTCACATGAAGCGAGTTCTCTGTCATTGCCAGGCAATATAAACTTTGAACAATTAGTATTTGATTTGAAATGGGTTGTGAACCCCCCTTCACTTTGGGAATGGTAGTTATACTAAATCAAAAGCTCAAGTTCCACTTTTACTGGAACTTTCAACATAATTTCACAGTCTTCATCAGCAGAAAAAGTTTGCCGAGTTTGCAAAAAACTGAACAAACTCTTTCTGCTGGTGAAGACTCATTGCTCTGTCTGGAAAAAGCCTGGAAGTGGACCTGGACGTCAGATGTTTAGCTTCTCCGTTAGAAGTCCTTCACCTTAGCTTTGCTGTCTGGAGGTTGAGATTAGATGAACACCTTGTAGATGTCCCGTGGAGTCTGAGCCAGTAGGATGTAATGATATGAAGTAGTGTCCAAGCCTCAGTGTGTTATGACCACTTTCACAGTTAATTCTGTATTTAGCCGGTAATTAATCCCTTTTTTTCTGTGTTCTCCCTCCAGACGATTTTGCTGATGAGGAGGAGGTGCAGTCGTTTGGCTACAAGCGATTCGGTGAGTATCAGGTGACTTCTTGACTTCCTGCACCACTTTTGCTCGTTCAGATCCCTCATGGCACATCAGTCGTGTCAGTTCTCCAAATGATTACATAAAGAATATTTCCTTTAAATGCTGTGTTTTGCTTGGCCGCAATAATCCACAAGGTTAAAAGAAGGCCACACCTCATTTCCCAGAAACAAACGTATTTTGGGCTGCTGCTTTCATTTTAAGTTCTGTGTGTTATAAGAGCAGTGGGGTAGATGGGAAGGGAAACCACAGCATCCTGGGTGTTCCTGACCAGTCGCCTGACTTTGCAACCTTATCTGAATCTTAGTGTACTTTTGTTTCACTCGGCACAAAACACATAACTTGGTCTAAAACCAAGAAAAGCAGTCTTGAAATGGGTTCATGGTTTGCTTTTCTTCTGATGTTCAGATCAGACTTTTCCAGACAGGTTCCTAATCTCGCTCACTCATCAGGCAATAAAAATTATACCCACTAGCCAGATGTTGGTAACTTGTCCAGATGTGTGTAGCACATTCAAAAATATGACATTAACACATTCCTTCAAGTTGAAGCTGATCTCCTGACACATGCATTTCCACCACAAGAGGCTTTAAATTATGCAGTCCTGCTTTTGAAATGTAGTCTGAGGTATCTGCCTGAGCAATTAAACTAAATCTGAAAAGACTTTCAGGTTTTAGTGTAATTGTGGGGCTTTATGCAATATCCAGAACATTAAAATAGCAACTAATTGCTATAGAAAAAAATAGATAGATAAAGCAACATCATGTCCTGAGCAGTTAGTACCATTATCTTTATACCTTTTTTATGTAAAAACAATTAATAAATTAATCCATAGATCTTTATGAAATGCATTCATGTTCAATCTTGTCAAATTATTACATGTATTGATTTAAATCAGGTAATATCTGACCAAAGAAAAAGTAAACATTAGTAACATGAGATGGCAAAGCGTTCAGACTGTGCCACCTTTTAGTAGTTTTTTTCAACACTCTCCCAGCCAGCTGTAGGTATATTGGAAGTTTTCATACATAATCACCCTTCCGCACCGAGTGTGTCGGCTGTGACACGTTTGCACATGCACACTTTGGATTACTGTAATTATGTAATGGTTTACACTGTTGGGAAAAAAATCCAACGTTTTCTTAAAGCAGACATGTCGTGCTTCACAGCTAATGTAATAATTTCACTCAGTCTCTCCCAGAAGTCCATGAAGCAGCCACAGCTGTGAAGAAATACATACAGCAGAGTGGAGAACAGAGACTCTGATTTCAGAAACAGATGGATTATTTCAGATTAAGCAAACAATTACATTATTACAGTAATCCAAAATGTGCATGAGCAAATATTTCGATGACGACACGCTCTGTTAAAGGGTTAAAAAATGGCCGCCATTAGCCATTAATCACACTTCTGCAGCCCTATGATGCTCCTCTGTGTGCCCAGGTTTCCAGGAACTTGGCCTCTTCTGAAGTGATCAGTGACTTGATCTATAATATGTCACTCATATGTTTGACCAAATATCATTTATCAATACAATTCCTTATAATAGAAATACTTTTTCTTTATTTTCTGTATATTTTACACCATCCGGTCCACGCAGTTTGCTTCAGTTCACTGTTTTCTGCTTTCAGCTGTAATTTCTTCTTCCTGTGATAACATAGCAGAGTATACGTGTCATCCAGACAGTATGTCAGGAGGTGGGGGTGCAGCAGCAGTCTACATCGTGTGTCATCATGATCAATTTATACATGTGCAAACGTCTTACTGCACAACACCTGAGTGTGTGTGTGTGTGTGTGTGTGTGTGTGTGTGTGTGTGTGTGTGTGTGTGAGCGGGTATTACTTATGGTTATGGGAACATACAGGGGTTGGACAATGAAACTGAAACACTGGCCAATTTAGTGTTGTGATTTCATGGCTAAATTTGACCAGCCTGGTGGCTAAACTTCATTGATTGTACATTGCACCAGTAAGAGCTGAGTGTGAAGGTTCAATTAGCAGAGTGTAATAGTACAGTTTTGCTTAAAATATTGCAATGCACACAACATTATGGGTGACATGGGTGAGTTCAAAAGAGGACAAATTGTTGGTGCGTGTCTTGCTGGCGCATCTATGACCAAGACAGCAAGTCCTTGTGATGTATCAAAAGCCACTGCACTGGGTTGCAATATCATGGCATTCCCTCGGTCCAATACTTGTGCTAGATGGGCACATCACTGCCAAGGACTACCGAACCATTCTGGAGGACCATGTGCACCCAGTGGTTCAAACATTGTATCCTGAAGGTGGTGCCGTGTATCAGGATGATAATGCACCAATACACACAACAAGACTGGTGACAGAGTGGTTTGATGAACATGAAAGTGAAGTTGAACATCTCCCATGGCCTGCACAGTCACCAAATCTAAATATTATTGAGCCACGTTGGGGTGTTTTGGAGGAGCGAGTCAGGAAATGTTTTCCTCCACCAGCATCACGTAGTGACCTGGCCAATATTCTGCAAGAAGAAAGGCTCAAAATCCCTCTGGTCACTGTGCAGGACTTGTATCTGTGATTCCCAAGACAAACTGATGCTGTATTGGCCGCAAAAGGAGCCCCTACACCATACTAATGAATTATTGTGGTGTCTAAAACCAGGCGTTTCAGTTTCATTGTCCAACCCCTGTAAATCTGTTCACCCAGTCACATTGTGGGGACTCACCGTCCTTATGGGGACAAAATGCAGGTCCCCATAATGTCAACTGTTACATTTTAGGCTGAAGACTTGGAGAACATTGAATGTTAGTGTAAAGTTAGACTTTGGTTAGGGTTAGGTTTAGGATTACATAGGTAGTGGTTATGTTTAGGGTCAAGGGTCTAGGAAATGAATGTAAGTCAATATAATGTCCCCACAAAACACAAATACACGTGTGTGTGTGTGTGTGTGTGTGTGTGTGTGTGTGTGTGTGTGTGTGTGTGTGTGTGCATATTTGTTCAACTGTATTACGAAAAGAGGATGACATAAGATTACATGTGATTCAGGCAAAATATAATGAACACATATTTATTCATAACTTTTTAGTCTCATTGCCCTTTACTACTCAGCAGCTGTACCAGGAGCTCAAACACCAAAAATAGATTTGCTGAGTATTAAATATTACTACTACTAGATTTGTCAAAACCTTCATAGAAACTTATTAATGAAAAACAACAACATAATGGAACTGATGGGACTCCTGGAAGCATCCGTATCGACTGTTTCTCCACTTATTTATTCAAGAAAAGCTTTTAGGAATTGCTCTTCTTTGCTTTCGTACAGACGAAAAGATTAACACCACTCTCAGACACAAGAATCATATCAACTCAGCAAGAAATAAAGTAAGATTATCCTTTCAGGTGTCATCTGTCTGTGGCTTCCACACATATTTCAGTGCTGGCAGAGAAATACGCTCTGTGCTTCTCGTGTGTCCTCTGCATGGAGAGGAATGAGGTCTTTGGCTCATTTTGACATCTGCTTTCCACAAGAGGTCTATTATCCTACTGAGAGTATGTCCAAACCTGAGAAGTTGCTGAGCCACTTCCTGTATCCATACTGGAAGTTTATTCAGTCCAAACCTATATGTTCGAGGTGGAGAGGGAGGAGGTATTGTGCTGGGGCTGCGCTGTGTCAGCAATGTGTCGAGGACGGGGGTGGAAAAAGAGAAACCTCAAATGGAGATGATTTTCACAAAAATGTATTTAGTTTAAAACCACTGTGACTCTTTATCTTCGTGCTCATCTGCGCTCAGTGGTTGTTTCTGATTTTACTAAAATGCTTTATTTCTTTCTGACTCAGGGGGTAAAAATTTGTCAACAGTTTTATTTTCGGCTGAGGAGTTGCATTCCTCACTCGACTTATTTTTGGGAACACAACAAGTGTTTTTAATATACAGGGGCTTTATTAGCAGAATGCCTGCCTGTTACTCACAGCCCCCCCCCAGGGCACACATGCATGCAGTCCGTGTTCAGTCGTCCCAATGAAAGATTACTTGCTCATGTTTTCAATGAAGAGAAGAGTGAGTTGTTGAAGGAGGAGGAGAGGATTACAAAGAAGCAGACGTTAACAACAGGGGAAGACACGGAGACAGATAAAACCACACAGACCTCTCCTGGGCTGACTTGTTGTTGATCTTATCCCAGACCTGCAATGAACAGCAGCGGTCTGTCAGTGGTCAAAAGGTACGGTGGGTCAATCCTGGATTGTCCAATGACAGGCAGGCGGGAATGCGTTCCAGACACGGCACAAATCACCAAGGCATGCCGTGAGGATTTCTACTGAGAGTGTTAGCGAGGGGGGAGCAGGAGTAGGTCAGCGGCAGGTCAGCTGAACAAACCCCTGCACTGAAGAGCTGCCCTTTGTATAACACTACAGCTGAAATGACTCTGAGGCAGATGGTGATAAGAATAAGAGAGGTACCAGTCGGTGTACGTGTACCAAACGAGACTGACTGATCATGAAATATGTCTGGAAAAAGTGTTTCGGCTTTTCAAAGTTCAGTTTTTCAGGCTTTTGTTACATCCTCAATTGTTAAAGGGTAACTTTTTTCTGTTCCTATGATTTTGTCCAAGTGACTAAAGCGGACAACAGATTTGAAGTGGACCATCTATCTGTCTTCAGAGTAGCCTGCAACCTACAGTAATCGCTCAGTGTGTGTTCACTGAAAGTGCTTGTTTTTGCCACTGGCATGCTCAGATTCCTATTATACCTGACAGACAACAATATGAAAAGGACCCTACAGAGATATGATACCTTTCATTCCTTTCTCTTTCTCTTTGCCGTTGTGTAATGGAGGGAGTGGAACCCAGAAGACAATGAAATGTGACAACTGGCATTGTCAGAAATGTTGAACGACAGAATGTGTATCTGTGATAATCGGTCCAGCACTGAAGGAGAAAGCTTTGGCCAGTGGTTTCGCCTATGCCTGGTCTCAGACGTAGAACATTTTTCTATATATGGATGGTAAATGAACAGCCTGAACTACGAGCTTGGAGATCAAAATGAGCTCCAGCTGCCTTGACTTCCATCTTATTTTTATAGCAGGCACATATAGTACAGACATTGATATGCAGACATTAGAGAAGGTGCTCTTATTACCTCAATATGTCATTGAAAAAGACTTTCAGAAATATGACTTGACAGATGTGGAGCTGCAGTGGAGCTTCTGTCAGTCAGCGGTTTTTGACCAAAGTCAAAGCCTAACCACCTCATCAAACTTCTTCACACCACTCCGTACTTTGCGTCCCTGAGGGATACTGTGGCCATCTTATAACGACGAGCTGCAACCAACCGTCATCTGATGGGTGTCTTCTTTCACATAATGGATGTTTGTTAAGCTCTCCTTTCCCAACAGGTCTTGGCTCAGTCACAAGAATAACACGCACACGCATTTGAAGTGTCTGTCTCTGTTTTCTGTCAACAAGTCTCAGATCGGCTGAAGAAGTTTTGCATATGGCTCGGCCTCAGGGTTACACTTAATGGAGGGCTTTTGGCTCCAGAGAGGGCCAACATCAACCTCGCTGCTTCCTCTCTTTGAAAAAAAGAGCAGAAAGCTCGAATGAAAAATGTGTATTTTTCTTTGTACCATGAGTCACGGTGCTGCATTTGTTGCTCTGGCTGTGATTACGTTGGCCCGACACCAACCCACCACTCACTTTTTTTCTTGTTTAGGCCTTACTTGTACCTTTGGAGATGCTAAAAATTGTCAGCATATTGTGAAAAACAAGCCAGCCATGAGGAGTTTTTTTTTCTCTGTTGACTCTGCTCTCAAGTGTTTCAGATGACCGTTTCCAGTCAGGCATGTGTTTGTGTCTTCACATCTGTACATCTGCAGCAAAGAAAACCACTCAGTCTGCCTGAACATACTTACAGAGTTTTTTTTTTTTATCTGCAGGATTAGCTTCACAGTGTAGTTTGTTGTTTTTACAAATACAGCAGCATCATGTCTTTCCAGAAACAGTGTCCTGGTTAATACACTTCAATCCTCAATCACTTAAATTCTACCTGCTGAAGTGTATACGTGTGTGTAGGATGTTTTAATTATTACCTACTGGCACTACTTTCTGGAAAGGAGGTTGGATGTGAATGTGTTGATCTAATAATGAGGCTGAATTGCCTTTTCTGCAGTTCAGTTTGACATTTTGCCCTGTTGGCCATTTTTTATGTAATTTCCAGTTGACACAGACATGTATTGTGATAGCGAGAAGCACTTAGCTTACAGACTAATAACAGTCTAATAACAGTCTAATAATCAACAGGGGTAATTAAAACATGGAAACATGTCACACTAGGATGATTGGAAAATGACATCTGTTGATGATGTCAGTTTAACAACACATTGCTTGACTTTAGAGGTGGACCACAGTGTATTCACACTGGCCTGTGCTGGCAGTTAGACCACCCTTTCCGTGGTCAGCTTCTTGCCCCAGAAGTAAAGTCAGACTTGGCTGGACGGCTGTCTGAGTCCTCACTGTGTGGTTTTATTGGCTCTGCTGGGCGTTGAAGCTTGAAAGTGGTGTGTACTGATGGGATGGAGTATAACACAGACTGATTCAGGCTGATCGGGCTGGGTGATGATTGTTGCTGATTCAGTATCATAAGTGCTTCCACGGGGGGCCACCCAGCAGGCCTGACCGCACAAAAACCCAACTGCACAGATGATCCATGAAGTTAACACCAGTATTCAACTTGGCACCCGAGCAGCAGATTTGGGTTCCCATGAATGTATAATGATACATTCTTAACCCACATTACATAATATGTCTCAGTTTATTTGTGTTCATGTTGTTGTGGTGAGCTAGAGATTAGGAAGAGCCAGGCTTTGTGGTTGATCTCACTGCGTCAGACTGTTAGATGTCTTCCAAGGCACAGATAGGAGTCACAATAAGTATCTTTCTTCAGGCAAACATGGTTACAATTACAGATTTGTGTGATATCGCACATACTTCTGTAATCCACAATTCATAAACGAACTGCTGCAAGTTTTTCCTTGGAAAAAAAAGTATTTCAGAAAAAAAGCTGTTGGACAAAAATGGAGCTAGGTTAGCTTTGCAATGTGTAAAAATTACATCTATGTGGAAGCTTTTCTTTGTTCCATGGGCTGTGTTTACTCATTTTAACAATACCTTTAGTCTAACTCTTGTATATGGTATACGACTGTTGTCTTCACTTATTAGATGCATGCACAACGAGAGCAGAAAAACAAGTCATAAGTCAAAGAACGCAGAATAGCTGCTCATGTGGTGTAACTGACATCCTCATCTTCTCCTCTCTGAGGTTCATGGTCGTGTTTTACTTCACATTACCTCACTTCAGCATGCCAAGCATGAGCAGGAGGAGCCAGGGGGTCTCTAGTTCTCCTCTCAGGCCAATAAAGTTAGTTTATGGCTGCCATGTTTTTTGCATTCATGGATGCGAATGATGGGAAATGAAATGTCTGTTTTCAAGGAGCACGTTTTCTTACTGTAAATGTCCTGAATTTTAGTTGGAAATGGGGGTGAAAACGTTGCAATGCAAGACCATGTTTAGTAGAACCACAGCATATATTTAAGTTTTTACAGTGTGCAGAGTTGTCTCCTCTCAGCACTGATGGTCAATAGTTATTGTTGATTCAGGTCCATTTTAACAGCACAGACATATGAAATAAAAATAAATACTCTTTATTACCATCCAGATGCATATTCATCATTGAGAATGACAAGTGATGAGAGAAGTTTAGTATTGGAGGTAAAATATAGTTTACCATAAATTAATAAGTTCTTATGTGCTCGCCTGCTTCCATGTGCTATTTTGAGTGTAAATGCAGGTGCTCTTTAAATTGCATTTTACAGCTTTCCCTGGGAATATCAATTCTCCATTACATATAAAAAAAAATATCTGCCTGCCAACACCATCACTGCATGCCAGCTCACAGTGGACTTACATCACAAACCTGAAATTTTGGTGACTCCCAACAGTTTATGTGCAAATGTCAGCATCCACAGTGAGACCAGGAGACACACAGTGAAACTGGATTTTAGTCTTCAATGGAAACTGCTGACTGAAACACAGAGATGCTTTTGATATCCAATCTTGCCCTACAAAGATTCCCCAGTACACTGGCTGTGTTTATGAGGCACGCTGTAGCACCCATTTGTCATAGTCAGTCTTCTTCTAAACAAGCACAGATGGGAGGATAAAACCTGATCTAATCAACTCCATGTCCACTGCTTCATTTGGTCTTAATCCATGTTTTAATAGGCCATCTAAGTGTTTTCTCAACCAATTAGGTTCTGTTTTTACCTTTAAGCACTCTCAAGGGGAAAAAATACAGCAGCCTGCTCAGCTAACGAGAAATGCACCATAAAGTTTTCCCTCAACAGTGAGCTTCAGCACATTGAATGATGCTATTTTTCTCCTTTTGCACTGTTCTGTCAATTGATATGCTGCTGCTCATTATTTCCAAATGTTTCTCTCGAGTTTGTTGCACAACTTCCAACTGTCCATAAGCAGGGGTAATTGAGGGACTCGCAATTACATAAACATTGCAGGGAAAACATAATATTTGAAAGTTTATGGAGAACATAAAGAGCAGGTGGTGTAAGGCAAGATGCAATGGTGCTTGAGTTGTATAAAAATATATATCTTGTATGGATTGTATGAAAATGATTTGTGTTATAGTATTATTATAATATTACATCATTTAGTGAAAGGCATGGCCTGTATTTTTGCTAAGTAATAGCTGCAGAATGGGTGAAGCGCTTACCCAATGAAAATACTGTATATATGAATTGTATCAGATAATAGTAACAGACTGATATGTACAACATCAATTGTCTGACTGTTCCTCAGATCAGTTACATGATGCCTAGGTCACATTGCTGGCACAATCATGAAACAGGGAAATCTTACAAATGAGTCTGATATAAGTTCAAAACTTCCCCTGCTCTCCCAAAATTTTCAATTATTTGCAGGCCTATAAAGCATAAAACAGAGGGATGACAGCATGGTCAAGAGGATGTATCCCAGAGACACTGGTCCAGGTTTTACTGTACACCCCTGTATGGTGTTTATCGTCTGTGGCCCAGGCCTTCAAAGGACACTATTCAGCTTTGTCAGCTGTAGGAATTTTGTGTGCATTTGTAATGAGGGCATCTCATCCTGTACAGTCATCCTGATGTTATTTTTCTTTTAACAATCCAACATACAGGTCTGTGGCGGCAGTAAACCACTGGTCTCCTTACTCATCATGAGACAAGATTTAAAAGAAGGTATAAAAACACCCAGACGAGCCAACAGAAGGCAAAGTTTAAAAATGTAACCCCTTATTCCAATGATGCTTGGCATGAAGGGATTATTATCAAATGTTTGCACGCGTCCTTTGATTTTGGCTCTGCTGTAACGAGGTCCAGATGTTCTAGAGGATCAGGGTCCAATTTAAAGTGTCATAAACCTGTTTGTAGCGAGTGGAAAAAAACATGGCGCAGGCTAGCTCAGCAATTCAATGACTCTAATGTCTTAGTAATTTGTCTCAGTGGTAACTTCCCCTGTTGGAGAGTGTTTACTTGTTAACATTCTAGTTGGCGACTGTTAATACTAGGGTAGCTAGAAGGGCCATGGGGGGACACCTCGACCTCAGCGCACCTTGTTAGCTCAGTTCAAGGTTCAACATTGTCCCAAGCGTGAAGTCAGTAGTATCACTCTCATTTTGTCAAAGCCAAGCTGAGTGAAGTACATAAGCACAGTTACATCAGTGCTATCTATCTGCTGACAGGAAGTAACAAAACTAAACTCTGGCATAAAACACACACTCACTACTTTGATCCAGATTGAAATATCAAAACACCTGTTTCAACCTTTATGCATGTCCACGAGAGGATGAATCCCACTGACTTCATTGACCTGCTGACCTTTCACCGACCACCATAAGCTTGTTCACCACTTTGGCTTCACCAGTGACATTCACATTAGCTTCAGTTGTATTCTGTGTTTATAGGCTACGACTAAAAGTACACCATCACCAAAAGTATGCCAGCATTTTAAAATTATAACTGGAGAAAGTTAACATGCAGATCTTTGCATTTAGCTGAAGGCACGATAACGTGGCTGCAGATTCTTGGCCTGTTTTACTTTTCCGTTTTTTCACAATTCTGGATACTGTCACCTCTATAATTTTTAATTGGTGCCTCCATAGGAAGTGATATTGCTAACCATGACAGCAGTATTATGTCTTACATTCTTTCACATCTTCATTCAAGTTGAAGCAATGAGGCAAATTAACACTTTTACTTGTCCAAGGAATGAAAGAAAAAAAACAGTATTAAAGTTTGTCTCTGAACACTGTATTTCATCCTGTGATCCATGTATTCACTTGTGTTTCTTTTTAAAGTGTTTCAGTAAGGCTTCTTAAGGAAATTACTGTAACTTGAGCCACAATTAGATGTAATTGTAGTTTTGACACTTTGTACATTTGTGGAGAGATACCACATAGTAGCACCATTTAAAAGAAATCTACAGTGTGTGTTCACTCTGGAAATGCAGCATTTGGCAGCACTGGAATCAGCCAGACTCCAACCAGGTGGAGTGGAGAGGCATGGCCTGTCTGTGCGACTGGGTTTTGGCTCCTGACCACATTCGGCTGTGGTAGCCACCCAGTCACTGTATATAACATAGTATTAACACTCCGCACAAAGGGTCTTCACACAAAAAGCCTCTACAGTCTGTACAGGCTGTCTTTATGTTGCCATGGAAATTTCCACTGCCAGCCAGGAGTGAGACGGCAGGTCTAATGGCAGGTACATGGAATAAGGGAATAAGTGTTGTTTTTTTTTCTGAGACTGACTCAGAGTCTAAATGAAATACAGCTGTTTTACAGACACCACACTGGACTGGCCCCATCTTTCTTTTCTAATTGATGCTGTTTTTTTACCTGTGTCCTGACAAAGCTGAACCACAACCAACTCTAACTTCCTCTATAGTGTTTACCAAGAGAGTCTCATCATACTGCCGGTATTATTTAAATGCTAACTCAAGGCCTGCTCTCTGATATTTCAGTGTTAATGCTGCAATCCACTGACAGGGGAAAGTGTAGTGAAAAGACCTTTCAATACAGGATTCCTCAGAGACTTCCCATACAAACATCAGTTTACTGCAAGTGTCCATGTTTTCCCAAGCAGGTGCACTGGGACGCATGAAAGGAATAAAAATGATTGACTTCCAACTTGTAATGGATTGCAGTGTATGTTCACATCTTAGTTTAGCCTGTTAACATGCTGATATTTTATATTATTAGACACATTATGCCCAAATGTTGTTACCAAATGTGATGACAATACATTTGATAGATGTTAAGATATGTTATTGGTGAAATTTTTTATCTGCTGGTGGCATTAGAGTGATAGTCAGGGGAACAAAGCAGTCATACAATCGTTGAGTAATGTCAGCAGACCAGTCCATAAATTCAGGCCATAACTGATTATGTAAATAGTAAAAACAAGCCAAAACTGGAACTACATGGTTCTCACTTGACAGCAGTAATATGTAAGATACCATACTCTCTATATTACCTCTGCTCTTTCTAGGCTTTGCTGACATTTATTTACCTCTTGGGGATAATCTGGCTGGACTCCATCTTGTTGATTGGGACGTTCTGGCTGCTGTCCAGCTTCTTAACTCTCGGCAGACTCAGTCCTTCTGCGTGCTGCATCGGGCCGTTTAGTTTAGCAATGTGTTTTCAGTCAGCTCGTGACATGTATGTGTCAGCATGTTTATGTACTGTGGTAGTTTATGTGTAGACAGCAAGAAGTCTCTATGGCCCTTTGAATATGAAACATGACACAGAGGTACATCATGGGAGGTTGTAACATAAAACTGAGTAAGCAGTACACGCAAAGAACAAATGGTGATGACTTTTGGATTTTAAGGCTCTAGCTGACCTTCTTTTATGACCCCTTTGGTATTTGCTTTGAGGAGATTGAAAATAATGCTCTTTTGTCTTTTTCTGTAGCACGCTTGGATTATCATCAGAAGGATAATATCAGTATGAGCTGAGTCTCTGTTGTATTTACTTTACTTTACAATGATTACATTAACATACCTTAAGGGCAAGCCATAAAGATCTACAGTGTTTGGCCCACGTCTAGTACGACTTTAGAAACCTGGTAGTTTTGTTTTCTTTACTGCAGCTACCTTGGAAGCATTTGCTGTTCATCGTTACTGAGTTCCATGTTGCTGTAATAATTGTTGCTGAGGCAAAATCCCTTTGAGGGGATTATAAAAATAAATAAAAATACTCCAGTGACAAGCGGTGAGGAAAATGTTGCGACCCTGGAATGAGCTACTGGCCGCTCTGCCCAGAAAGAATTTCCATGTTAGTTCAGTGGAAGCATCTCCGCTGTGAGAACATGATGGTCTGGGTTTGTAACCTATGCCTGTCAGGTTCTGCAGCACAGTATGCATATATATTTAAAGTCCTGACAGCTCAAGCATTTTCACCTTTGGTTAGGATTTTACCTTCATACACAGCCTTTTCACATCTTGACCAAACAGCTTGAAAATCCTGTACTCCAGAATCCAAAGGTTGTCAATTTTTTTGCGCCCTCAATATGGAAACGACCCACGGAAAGTTTTCAAAATTGATGCAGCAGAACCCGAGGTTTAGTGTTTTTTCATTTTATTTTTCTTTAAAAATATCAACATGAGTCCATTCATCAACACAGTGTGCAGACTGATAACAGAAATGATATGATATATGATACCGCCACCGTGTTCAGACTCTAATGACCAAAGAAATGCTCTTGACCCAGAACATGCAGACATTCGGCTGCCTGTTTACATGGCATGATGTTGACCTTTTAAGCACCACGTGGTCAGGACCAGTGGGGAAGCTCTCCCTACTGGTTCCCAACATGAGGCTCTTGGCACAAATAAGGACAACAGTGGCCTACATATCCATGTCTGGGTCCAAAGCTGGGCCCCTTTTGAGGTGGTCAGATGTGATGTTTGCACAGATGTGTGGGTCCAAAGCCAAGAGGCCAAGCCCCCAGTCCCCCTGTGGCCCACCGCTCACTGGGAAGGATGGAGCCTCCTGTGGCTGCATGTTCAGTCACAGGTGGCATGACTTAAAGTGACAGACACAGGCCACTGACACTCTGAAGTCAGATGAAGATTTCAGTCAAGCAAACAATAGAAGCACCCAAAATGCTAAGGAGCATCTTTTGACTTAAAAAGCAATGGGAAGTGTTAAAACAATGGACATAGTGGTACTTAGGAGCCCAACATTTGTGATTTTTCCCAGTAAAAATATGCATGGTTTATGGATTTTTTTTCATCTGCCAGCCCTCTTTGCCAGTTTCTACAGGAAGATCTTTATTGTTTGTTGTGAATACGGACCAGCTGCCCTCTCACTCTTGCCAGAGGCTACATGGTGTTCTAATGAAGTCAAGTAAACATCCTGTCTATAGTATAATGTTTAACATTATATCACATGGCGTTGGTGGTTTTCAGGACATAGGGTTAAAGACTAGTGGACATCTGTGTCATGAAAGGCCAAATATTTCACTGTACCGCGGTTTTAGGTTGGATGGCAAAGAGGAATGACGCAGAAAGCGGCTGGTGCTGTTCTGTTTTGGATTTTGTGTCGTATGGCGACCACATGTGCAGCATTTTTAAAGTTCCATGCTGAGTCTTCTAATTCATATGAGCAAATGTTTCCAATTGATACTTGGCTGAGAAAAAATCACAGCATGTTCCACATAGACACGCAGTACTAAGCTTAGTTGAAAAATTATAATAAACAAAATAACCCATGTGATCTCATTTTTGAATGAAAACCTTCCTGCTTGAATTGCACAATATTTGGGTTACTGCTGCTCCACAACGTTGTCCTCTGTTCTTTAGATCGAACAGACTGTATACTCTACTACTCCTCACATCATAAGAACAGCGTCTTCCTCACTGCAGCTGGTCTCATCAACCAGGATCATGGTCCTGATGGCACATTTCTGCACATTACACCTTTTCTGACAGTCTCCATTCATCTGACATATTGCACTGTATTGTCTCTGTATTTAATCATATAATCAGTTTTTGATTTTTATTTCTCTACAACGATTAGTAACGCAAATTCTGTTATGTGTTGCAGGGATTCAGGAGGGTACGGAGTGCACCAAGTGTAAAAATGACTGGGCACTGAGGGCAGCTATCGCCCTGCTCTATGTGCTCTGTGCCCTGCTCACCATAGCAGTGGCTGTCCTCGGATACAAAGGTAAGTCAAAAGTGAAGACATAAATTATTTCTTGTGCAATACTGTCACATTACACATATCCAAGTATATTTAGTCTGACATTCAGTGCAGAATTACTGAAATTGGAGCGGGTTTAGCCTCTAGATTTACCTTAGCTCTCCATAGGTTTGTAAAAGTCAGAAAGCTGTAAAGCTGAAGTCATTACCTTTGCACAAGTATGATTTAAAGAGCTTTTTTCTTCTTTGTACTCTAAAAGTTTTCCTCGGCGAGTGGGCAGTGTGTGATTTTGGCAAATGTCAGCATGCTAACATGCTCATCAAAGATTGTGACTAAGGTAAACATTAGATTTTATAAATTGTCAGTCTGTTAAATATTGTCATTGTCACCATGTTCAACATGCTGATGTTAGCCTTTAGCTCAAATTATAACCTGTCTTATGTACAGCCTCAGGATTTGTCAGGTTAGTTGTAGACTATTGTTACTTACTTTACAAAATTAGCTTTCAATTACACACACTGCTTCCCATGTGCACTCTCTCTGTGTCTTTGTATGTCTCCCTGAGATTTAAGTGTCGTGTCACTGCACCAGACTGGGAAACTAAATCCTCAGCCTAAGATTTACCTCTTGAGGAGAGTCCCTTGACAGAAAAGATTGTTTACCTTCAACTGAACTGATATTTTTCAGAGACTGGCCAGAGCTTGAGGCTGGAAACTGTTGTTGTGGAACATTGTCCTGACTGCGACCCATTTTGGGCAACGATGTTAAATAGAAACAGAGAGGAATTCCTGATATCTCAAGCACCATCAATATGGAATGCACTTTTTCACATTTGTGAAACCTGTCAAAATATCCTTGAACAAAAATAGTCCTATCTGCTAGACAGGCACATTTTAACAGACAAAAAACTGCATTTATCTGAATGATTTTATCCAAAATATTAACGTATGAGTTTAGATCTAAATCTGAATCGTAACCTGTAAGTGCTGTCAGGATTGTTTCCAGTTCTTGGTCTGTGTTTGCGTGGAGCCTGTGTGATTTTGGTGGTTTGGCTCTAATGTCTACCAGATGACCACGCAGCGTCTACGCTGGCTTAACAACCCAGAGGAGATTTTATGGCTTGGTAGCAATTTGTTGTCTCATGAACCACAGGTTGACTCACAAACGACTGAAAGTGTCCAAAATAGTTTGCAAGAAAACCAGTGAAGGCTGGTTTTTGCGTTGTGTTTTTTTTCTCTCTTTACTATGCTACACTTTATACTGTATAAACAGCACATATATTAGGTCACCAGCAAACATAAATACATTTTTCTACACTAATTAACTTAGCCCTCCCAATGACCCATTCTGTGCAACTGTTTGCTCCTGCCTCATTGATTAGCATTAATCTGCTGGATCTCACGTTAGGTAACTGCCTAAATATGGCTCATGACTTCACAATAGGCCACTTATAAGCCTTACTCTAATTAGCAACCTTATATAACTCATGATGCTTTTCCAATACAGGACTATGGGGGTATAATGCATGTCACTATTACACAGGGCAGGTCTCAGTGCTGTAGCAATATAGTGATCTTGACTGAATGTTATGGGCAACAAACACACTATTTGTCATGACTCAAAAAAGATAAAGAAATTAGAATTTTAGAAGGAAAGATAATGAGAGGAGGCTCAACTCCCATACTTGACCAAAAGCTCTTTGAACTGGGTCCCATGTTTTTCTGTTTGTCCCAAGTGCATGTTATTGTTTCGTGTTTTTGTCACTTGTGGAATGATAACAGTGAAAGATGAGGATGTTTTCCAGTGCAGCTTTTCGACGCCCACATACCGACAGAAAAACAAATGGTAGATGAGAAGAGATGGATCCTTTGTGGCAGATGTGAGGAGGAGAGAGAAAGTGGAACCAGAGTGTTCTCGTGTGGTATTCATTATGTTTGACACTGTTTATACTCTTGAAGTGGAATTTGTGAATGTCCTCTGGAAATTGAGATTTGTATTGATCAACAGATACGTAGTTGCCCGGTTACAAAAATAGATCAGGAAACTCTTCACCTCGTTCAACATCCTGTGTTCACAAGTGCTGTTTGGGGTTTCCAAATATTCACAGGAGAGGAATGAATATAGCAGCGCCCTCTGCTGTTGACAATCAGCACTGAAATCTCTGTTTACACTTAAAGGTTGATGAGTGGTTGATGTCTGTCTATAGACAGATAAGGTAACATTCCTTATCTGTGATGGATCTATACAGGAATAATGCTGCATCAGCATCATAATATTGCCTGTATTTCCTTTAAGAGTACATAATGTATGTATCTATTTACACTTTCTCTTTCCTCTTTTGTTAGTGGTCCAGAGAATGGACAATGTCACAGAGGGCATGCAGAATTACGGAGGCAAGATTAGTGCTGTGGAGACAGACTTAAAGAAACTAGGTAAGACCTTTTTACATAAATATGTATTTTTTAAACCTATGATAGCTCTACAAAAGGTCTTTTAACATTTTATTTCTTGTGTGTCACCTCAGATGGTCAGGCAGGAGGGAAGTCAGTTAATGCCACAAGTGACATCAAGACTTTCAAGTCAGATCTGGAGGCATTACAGAACCAACTGAATGACATTGCTGTCAGGGCAACCAGAAACAGGGACATGCTGGATGAGCTTCAGATCACAGGAGATGACATGCACAACGGCCACGTCTCCCTGCAGAGTCTTATGCAAGGCAACGAGGCCTCGCTACGCAAGGTCAACCAGACCTTGGCCTCCTACAGTGGTGTGATTGATGACCTCCAGACAGACACTGCACGGCTCCAGTCAGAGATACAGGGCCAGGTCAAAGTGCAGAGTCAGACCCAGGTTAGTGTCAGTGCGCTAAACATCACCCAGTCCCAGCAGCGTAATCTGCTCAGCACGCTGCAGAGGACAGTCGAGGACGCAGGCCAGGCAGTGCAGAAGCTGAAGAATGACTATCAGGGTCTGCAGCAGACTGCCAGACAGACCCGGGCCGACACAGAATGGCTAAAAGAAAAGGTCCAGAACCTCCAGGTTTTGGCAGCCAACAACTCAGCTCTGACCCGTTCCAATGGAGAAGCTCTGGATGATTTGGGGGTTCAACTCAGCACACTGGCCAGCCAGATCCAGAACACTTCAGCTCTCAATGAGGAGCATGGCCAGACCCTGCATGAGCTGATGGACCGTCAGAGAGACCACGATAACACCACCTCATCCAAGTTTGACGAGGTGGAATCATGGCTAGACAGACAAGAGAACAACATGGCCCGCGTGACAGGAAACATGAGCTTCACCACGCAGCTCCTGGGCGCCATCAGCTCTGACCTGAATGTCCTGAGGTACTGCGCTGAGACAGTGATGCAACATTCAGACCTGTTGCTGGGGCTGAATAGCAGCGTGACGGAGGCCGCTGCAGACAGCAAAGAGCTGCGCGCACAGCAAGATGAGCTGGTGGCCAGACTGGACAGCGAGGTCAAAAACCTCTCTATGGTGATGGAGGAGATGAAGCTGGTGGACAGCAAGCACTCACAGCTCATCACCAACTTCACCATCCTGCAGGGTGAGAATAGAGGAGGCACTTGATGCATGGTGATTTCAGATCATAAGATGATTATTGGTACATTTGCAAATCTCTCCTTCTCCTTCATTTTGCACCTGTTTTTTTTAAGTATCCTACATTGTCCATTAAACTTCATTAAATTAGAGCCAAATGAACCATATCTATGGTTTTGATGACAAACTTGACTACACTTTGTTTCTAGTACATCAGCAAAATAAAATATCATACCATAACACATAAATACAATGTTTTCTTTGTTGAACGTGTTAAGATCTCAGTACATTCTGACAAACTCACCTGCTGTTATTATGTTTCAGGTCCACCAGGTCCAAGGGGCCCCAGGGGTGATAAGGGCCCACAGGGGCCAGTGGGCCACTCAGGACAAAAAGGTGATAAAGGAGACAAAGGGATGCCTGGGTTGGTGGGACCTAAAGGAGAGAAAGGTGGTGCTGGACCATCTGGTGCAACAGGTCCAAAGGGTGCAGCTGGATCTCGGGGTTTTCCTGGGGCTAAAGGATCGAGAGGGCCTGGAGGTCGTCCTGGAATCTCTGGTGAAAAAGGTGACCCTGGGGCTCCAGGGATTCCTGGTAGGGATGGACTGTCTGGGTTGCCAGGACCACAAGGGCCACAGGGGCCAAGAGGAGCAGCAGGACCTGCAGGGCTGGAAGGGCCTCGCGGGCCTGTTGGACCCATTGGTCCTTCCGGTCCTCCAGGGCTACCAGGGATACCTGCGCCTGCACCTCCACTTTCAAAGCCCCCTCAGCCCACTCAGCCTGCTAAGCTCCCTGAAACCCCCAAACCACCTCAGCCCCCCAAACAGCCTCAGCCCCCCAAGCCACCTCAGCCCCCCAAACCACCTCAGCCCCCCAAACAGCCTCAGCCCCCCAAACCACCTCAGCCCCCCAAACAGCCTCAGCCCCCCAAACCACCTCAGCCCACCAAACCATCTGAGGAAACTCAAAGCTCCATGTCCCGTCAGATCCAGCCCCCTGTTGCTACTATTCCAGTGCCTGGTGAGTCAAATAATTACATAAGGGTAGAAAATACATTTACGTCCCATTCAAAGTGCACTTTGACAAATTCTGATGTTTTATGATTTTCCGAACGTTCTGTCACTGATCCACGGCAGGTTGCCCGTCTGAGTTCAGAAGGTTTGGAAACAGCTGCTATTACTTCTCCTCGGGTTCTCAGAGGCTCAACTTTGATGAGTCCAAGCAGTTTTGCGCTAATATATCATCTCTAATGCTCATAATTAATGACAACGAGGAACAGGTAAAAGAATTAGAACCTGATAGTTACTTTAATACATTCACAGACTTTAAAGAATAAAACAAACATGATCTTAAAATCACAGACTTGTCTCAGTGATTTACCTTTAAAATATCTTTTTCTCTTCTATCTGTAGCAATTTGTTAAAACCGCAATTGCAGGAAAAGGCTATTTCTGGCTGGGTCTGACTGACAAGGAGGAGGAAAATGTCTGGAAATGGGTGGACGGGACCTTACCTGTTTTCAAGTGAGTAAATGTGTATAAATATAAAAGGTGTATAAATTTAGCTTAAGTTATTGGAATTAATGTATTTCAGTGTCTGAAGTGAATCTTGACTCTATGAATGTAGTAAACAGTGTTACACATGTTGTTGCTAACAGGAAGTGGAAGCCTGGCCAACCTGATAACTGGACTCATGGACACGAAGATGGCGAGGACTGTGCTGGCCTTATCCATAATGCCAACTGGAATGATTTCTACTGCACTGACCGCATCGGTTTCATCTGTGAACGTGCCTCTGATGGTCAGTCCCTTCAGTATATCTGACCTTTTTGAATCTTGAAATCTCATATTTGTGTTCATGCACTTGTGTTTTTAAGCATACAGCTGGTATATTCTATATTTTTCTTACTGGAAACATTTCCCTTGCAAAGATCACAGCCAACAATGTGTTTAGAGATGTTTTCAGGAGTAAAGCTTTTATCACCAGCTAAATTGTAATACCACCCATCTTGTGTACCAACTTGAATGCATCAGAGGCTGTTTAGGCTTCACCAAAGGGAGACTGAAGGACGGGGTGGCATGGATACGCCATTCGGACTGGGAACCTGAACTATCCCATAGCCAAACACCTCCTAGAAGCACAACATGAAAGAGATTCAACCCTAAAAGTGTCAGGGATTTCATTGATAAATTCTGATGCCAGGAGAGGGAACAAAAACAAATGGCTCAAAGACAGACATATTGGATTTATGCCCTTCAGGCCACCAGTCATCCTGGTTTCAATAAGGATTGAGGATTTTTTTTTTTGTAGAGATCTTTGTCAAAACACGTTTTGTCTCAAAGACGGTTTTGAGTCTTTTTTTCTTTAAAACAAAAAAGGTCACTCAAATGTGCTCTACTTTTTTCACTCTATTAGGATACTATAAAAGGCCATTGCATTGCATGAGTTAATTTACATGTTGCATTGGGGATTTTACATGTAATTTCGTGCATGTCTTATGTACTGTAGATGTTCTTCCTTGTCCATCCTGAATAGGGAAAGTTGTCACATAGATTGACTTCAGTGTGGTCAGAAAGAGAGTAATATTGCACACATTCACTTATGCCCCCAGAGACCAAAAAGAAAATGGTGTATGTCCCAATGCTGTGCACCTCTGGTGACTGCTAAAATGACTTATGACTCTGTTTGCAGGAGTTGGTGTTGGTGTGTACCATTAAATTAAAGGTTGATTTTTTTACGCTTTTTCTTTCAACAATGTGTCAGTTTGACTTCACTACTCATTCTGTGGCACTCAGCCCCAAATCCATTCATTCCTACTCAAGATGTACAATAAATCTTTAAAAACAAATCACAACTATATAATAACTAAGCCCAAAGTGTGCCTGCATCATTCTGTGGTGTAACTGTTTCTCCATCATCATTAATAGGGTTGCAGATTACCATATGTAGTAGTGTTATTGCTGTTGTGTTAATATATCAGCCTGTAAGCACATCATAACTCTGTTGTTTTTATTTTGTTGTTCTTTTCACAGTGGAGGTTCCAGCTTTATAGCATCTATCTAAGACAGTGTGAGCTGTCGCAGGGAAGATGGCGAAGTGGCTGAAGTTGAGGAGGATGATGAAGGACATGAGGAGGCGCTCTAGATGACTAGGAGACCCTGCTGATGCCAGCTCAGTCTTGCATCACTGAGACTTGGACTGGTCTTTGTCTTAAAGGCACTTTACAACACAGGATGGTGCAGAAGACACTGAGCATGCACAGATCCAGCCCACTGTTGTACTGATTTAGTGCTGGTACTGAAGGAAGCATAAGAAGTAGGGATCTGTTTAAAGTTAGCAGCTGTTGTACAGGCATATCTGTAAATAATATTTCACAAACGATACATTGCTGGTTGGGTTTGAATTTCATTTTGTTTTACTTCTTGGCTGTCTTGTCAATCTTTATTCTTACAAAAAATATATAAAAATATATATCAGAGATTATTTTTCCATTAATAATATGGAAGTATTTTTATATGGTCAAAATACACAGATTCAGATTAAAAAGTTCCAAGGAAAATGATGAGCACCCACTCACCATCGGTAAATGACTGGAACCTAGAAAGAAATAGAAATAAAGTTAATGCACAATTGTTCACCTTTCTACAGTCCAAAATATCAACACTTCTTTTTCTTTTTCAGAATAGATGCTCAGTGTGAGCAGTGCTGCTGTTTTATGAAGGACAGTATTTCCTAGACTCCAGTCTGCCAATATGAGTTTTATACAATATTTTATACAATTTTTGTAATGTAACCATGATGATTTATTCTATATGCCAAATACATGTTGTGTGAAATATATTACATGTTTATATTTTACATAATCAGTTTTGTTGTATGATTGAACTTTTCAAATTTTCTTAATGCTTAAGGACTGAAGAGCAGTTTGTAATTTGGCTCATTATGCCTTAATGAAATTTTCCAAGTTCCTATGGATCACAATAAAATGGGAAATAAACTGTGTGAGTCTGCTGAAATCTTGGGATGAGATTTTTCAGATAACATCAACTTTATTTTAAAAAATTAGGGAAGACTTTAAACACTGAACTTTGTGTGTGGGAGTTGGCCAAACAACTTATTTTTGTTATTTCTTTAGAACTGTTTTTGTCTTAGTTCCAGTATATTGCGATGTAAGTCACCAATTTATGTGTGCAAATCTCTCCAAAATATCTGTGAAATATCACAGTTAAAGAATGCGAATTGCCATGACCAAAGTCATTAAATATGCCAATAACATTTATTTTGGAGATATATTTTTTGAAGAATTGTTGATTTTTGATTTGGACAATTTACTGTGAAAAATATAGTGTAGCCTTTTAGCATAATTAAAAATATAACGTGTGAAGTAAATAAAAACAATGGTCATTTATGTAAATAATATTTGACTGAGCTAACCAAGTTTAGAAAATTAATTATTTCGATTTTTGATAAATAGTAGCAGTATATTGTGATAATACAAATAAATGCACAAATATAACATCCACACAGTTCTTAGAACAATTCATAGGAAGTTACAGAATATGTTCTTAAAACTTTTCATTAACACTGATGACTTTTAAAATGCTGTGGATATATGGCATTATTTATTATTATTTTATTAACAAATTCATCCTCTATCAATGATCGACATGATGACATGTTATTTTTTAGGCAAATGTGTAGCATAAGCTTCACTTTCTTCAGTGTACAGTCAGTGCAGACGCGTTAGCAGCTCGGTGATTGTGAGTGTTATATATAATATATATCATACATAAATTATATATATACAGATTTTTAAATTCTACTCGATGACGCCTCATTTATTCAGCACGCGACTGTCCGCTTCAATTACCCAGCATGCCTCGCTTGTTGCCCTCTGGGGAAGCGGTGCCAGAGTGACTGTGTAGATCAGAGCCAACCAGCTACAGCTGACATCCATGAAGTTGTCGTTACTATGCGCGTTTATCCTATGAAATAAGACAAAAAGGGGAAAGGAAATAATAGAGGAAGGCGAAATCTGTTGTCTACACACCAGCAATGCCTCTCTTCACGACCAACCCTTTTGACCAAGATGTTGGTGAGTAATCAGAACTGGAGGCTATTTCTAGCATGCTAGCTGAGATAGCTTCCATAATAAAGCTTTGTTTGTGTCCCTCAGCTGTCTGTAGCTTAATATTACCCTGAAGAAATACAGTCATGATGCGATATCGCTGACTTGTAGTTTACATAACGGGATATAAACTGACAAGTTGTGGTTCGTGTCGTTTTTTCAATGGTCTGTGTTTGTTGTGATTCGCTCTATTAGCTACAGTTGGCTAACTTGCTTGAACCCTTATTATGTGGAGATTTAGCTCTTAGCTAGTAGTATCTAACTACATTTGGAAACGTGCACACAATTCACCGTTTGAATATCTAATGTTGTTTGTAATATTTTTGGTCATATGATATGTATTATATGAATGCTTTCGTCAGGTTCACTGTTAATAATCGACGAGGTACAAATATGTTATCCTCAGATAATTGAAGCTGAAGTAACGTTAGCTAGCTATCTGCCTCATCATCAGTGTGTTGGTTTATTCACCAACATGAGAGCCTGACACATCGCACTTGCTGCCAGTGAAAGAGGATGTGGCGGTCTATGAAACCATTAAGTCACACCGCGCTTCCTTTCGTCGCTTTGTTCTGTGTCGAGTGGTTAACCACCTCATTAGCATGTAGCGGTACGGTGTGCTGCAGGAGCTGCAGATTGTACTCAAATATCAGTGAGCTAGCTAGTTTTACAGTCACCACATCTGTCTACAGACGTCTGTGGATGAAGCCCTCACAACCAACAGTAAATACTGATCAGGTAAAGCTCATAATGGTTGTGTTCAGAATGTCAGCTCTTATTTCATTCTGTGGTGTTTGTGTATACATATGCTGAATAAACATACAACCAGGGGTTGTGGACATACCTTAGAGCCACTATTATGGTGTTTACCATCTGATATTGCAATAGTAATAAAAAGTAATAACAACAATTATAATTGTAGAGCACTTTTCACAAACAAGTTGCAAATCAATCTACAGAGACAAAACAAGAGAGATACATTATAAATAAAGTCAGACTTGCTCCAGTAATGACAAGTGAGGTGTGAATTACTAAAACAAAGCAAAATATAAGAAATACTCTTATAAGGGAAAACAACTCTGAAAAAGTGTGTATTTATTTAAAATCAATTCTAAAATGCACAGTCAATCCTTTTACTTGATGTTAAAATTATCTAAACATGTGTATATTTATGTGGTATATAATGTCATATTTTCCACCCATACTTGTGACCACACTGTGCAGTTTTTCAGCATTTAAGATTAATGTATTTCACCATAACCAAAACAGCTAGTGTTATATGGTCTTACTTTCCCCACTGTTATTGATTGTTATTGAAACATGAGGAAGTCAAGTACACAGTTATGTAATTTGGCACAAGGCGAAGTCTCAAAAAATGATGACATGAGGAGATGTGCAATGGCAAAGAGGAAAGTTCACCAGCACTGAATGAAAGACTCTTAATGCTACACTTTCTGAGTTACACAACCTTAAATCTCAAATACACTTGATACAATCAGTAGTCTTTATACAAATTTAACATTTTGTGCTTCAGGTTGGTATTTACTTCAGGGCTGTTAGTAATGTTAGAGACATCTGTTAATTTGACTGCATAGCTCTAATATTTAGGTTCCTTTGTAAGGTGTGGTTAACTAAAAAGGAGAGAATCTCTCCAGCACACCGCCTGCAACTACACAATTTGTTTCCTTATTTCTAACATTTCGTCTCTGCCTCTGAATAAAATAAGTCAAGAAAGGTCCTTTAGCAACATTTCTGACAATGCTGGTTGTGGTGCTTCTTTACTGCAGAGAAAGCAACTAGTGAGATGAACACCGCTGAGGACTGGGGCCTCATTCTGGACATATGTGATAAGATAGGGCAGTCACGCACTGGGTAAGTTAACAGTTGAAGTTTCCTTGAAGGATTTTCAGTTGTAACACACATATCTCAGGTACACTAATTTAAGGTAAATATTGATATTTTTTACATGATATAACTGGATTTTTCTTTGGTTCTTGACAAGCACTTCTTCTCATCATCTTTTGATTTCTGCTGTTGTGTTGCAGGCCTAAAGAATGTCTCCGCTCCATCATGAGAAGAGTGAACCATAAGGATCCTCATGTGGCCATGCAGGCACTGACTGTAAGCAGATTGTGAACAAACCATGTTAAAGCGTAACAGTTTTTTTCTATGCAGGCATTGTATAGTTATCTTGTCATCTACCCTTAATTAACCTTTCACTGAGATGTGAGCTAGTGGAATAACTGATCTATTTAAAGGTCCTGATGTGTGCTACATATTAGTCACATATTTCTGTGCATTAAATAGTGAGTCTGATGACTTGTTTGTACTGCTGTCCTCACAGCTCCTTGGTGCTTGTGTTTCAAACTGTGGGAAGATATTCCACTTGGAGGTTTGCTCCAGAGAGTTTGCCAGTGAAGTCAGTAATGTCTTAAACAAGGTATGTGGCATAATCTTTTTATAAAGTGGGTTGCCCCCATTATGTTTGATTGCTTGGAATTAGGTCATGCTGCATCGACTTCCTTGTTCTCATGATGTGTCTTTTTAATGATTGTGTCTAGGGCCACCCCAAAGTGTGTGAGAAGCTGAAAGCCTTGATGGTGGAGTGGGCGGAGGACTTCCGCAATGATCCCCAACTCAGTCTGATCGCTGCTATGATCAAGAATCTGCGTGAGCAGGGTGTTACTTTCCCTGCTGTAGGGTCCCAGGTAAGTGTGAAGAGTGCAACGGACGGTAGCATAAAATTACTGCATTTAGGGCTGTCCTTCTGGACCATACCATACAATTGAAATGTTCAATTCTGGTAAAGGACATTTTATGTTGTACTAGGGCTGCTCGTTTATGGCAGAATTTCTAATCACAATGATTGTCGTTGTATAATATTGAGATCTCCATTATTTAACACAATTACTAAGTGACTGTGGAAAGAAGGAAAGAAAAGTCAGTACATTTTAAAGTTAAATGAGAGCAAAATTAAGAGGTTAGGTCTTTGAATAACTTTGTGCACCTGTATAGATATGAGTGGCGATGACACAGAAAACAAGTTACACCCACATAGCGTGGTAAATGATGCACAGACCATATTTCTAGACAGCTCATGTGAGTTGCTGATGTCACCTCAGACAGAGCACTGAGGACAGAGGACAGATTCCCGATTGACAGTCATGATAGTCGCAGGATGCTCTGGGCACAACAAGCACTGGGTCCACATCCCAGGAAGCAGCGAATAGAAAGGAAATTTGGTTGCCCCTGACCTGCCACAACTGTGAAGGAAAGGGGTGTGCTGGATTATAAAACAAGACAAAGCAAGAGCATCACTGCACAGCTGATTGCGGCACAATATCTCAATTTCCTTGTTTTCAAATGATCCAACAAAAAGTGTTTACATTTAATTGGAGAATGAAAGACTGCTTTGCTTATACATTGCGACTCAGACTCATCCTTTTAGTCTTCTAGTTTCTGATTCACATGAGCAAGCAATTATCATTTTTTTCACAGGCTGCTGAGCAAGCAAAAGCAAGTCCTGCTTTAGTGGCAAAGGATCCCTCCACCTCAAGCAACAAAAAAGAAGAAGAGGACTTGGCCAAAGGTAAGAAAGCCTCCAGCTTATGATCAGACATCTAGACAGTATTTACACACTGGACTTATGTGTTTCAGTAAATAAGTGCATTTGAAGAGGTGTTATCCTTAAAAACATGCACACTAGCACCTTTAAATCTTCATTTGTGTTGCATATATTAAATTTACACTGGATTAATGCATTTCAAATGCTCAGCAGTGTTTAAAGACAAACATGTTTCACATATCTGTCTCTTTTGTGTGCAGCTATTGAGCTGTCACTGAAGGAACAGCGTCAACAGCCGCAGACGTCGCTGTCGAGTCTTTACCCAAACACCTCCAGCCTGCTGTCCTCACACAAGTCTGACGGCAGGAAAGTTCGCGCCATCTATGACTTTGAGGCCGCCGAGGACAACGAGCTCACGTTCAAGTCAGGAGAAATCATCACTATCCTGGACGATAGGTGAATTTCACACACAAATCACATTACTGAGAGGTTTGAGTTTAGTTAAAAATGTCCTGATGCTTTGAAGGAACTGTTTTTAAATCTGTTGTTTGATAATTTTTCTTTTTTTTTTGTTTTTATTTCAGTGACCCAAACTGGTGGAAAGGGGAAACATACCAGGGAGTGGGATTGTTCCCCTCTAACTTTGTCACAGCTGACCTCACTGCAGAGCCTGAGATGAGTGAGTACGCATACACAAAACACACCCTTCATCTACTTATGTCATTCCTAGTTGTTTGATAGCCCATTTAGTCCATTAGCAATATAGCTTTATTGATCTTAGAGTGGGAAATACTTGTCAGAGAGTGAAACAGTACTTTGAAGACACTGGTCAAAGACAGAAAGTGATCAGTGGGTTATCATATGGGAAACTCTCTGATCACATTTTGAACACATTTCCTCTTCTGACAGAGCGCTTTAAATTCTTTACATTTCTGATACTGATATCACAACTGTCAGTGTGAGTGTCTGTCATACTGACACAGAATCTGTTCTCTTCTGCTGAAGTGTTTATTCCATTCATTATGCTGCTTTTATGTTATTGGCACTGACTCTGTATTGTGGCTCTTTTTAATCCATCATGCTTTTAACATCTCCGTCACTGCTGCTCCACCTGTCAATGATTCAATGCACAATGATTCTCAGTACGTCTGTTGTATTGCATCCTCAGTTTTCTGTGTTAAGATGCATGGCTACTTTTTCATCAGTGTATTTAGAAAGTACTTTCAAAAATTGGACAACAGTCTAAAATATAAAAAGCTGTGTCTTTTTATATCACTCTGGGTGAGCCATTTCAGTACATAAACATTACAAAAAGACTATAAATAATTCTGCAGTATCCTACAACAATAAGTTTTTAATTTAGCAGCTCTCAGACAAGGCATTTCCTGAATGCCTGAGGCATTTAACACTGCATTAGCCTAGCGGCTAGCACACTTTTCCTTCCTCATAGCTCTATTACTAGGCCTCTTGGTTAAGTCATCTCCTGGAAGAACAACATAGCAGAGATACCAGGTGATATTTTTCCTTTTCATCAGATCATTTGATTATTGATTTCTGTATATGACAGAACCCTAGCTAAAACATGATAAAATTGTCTAAACTTGACAGTTTGTCATTGTTTGTCTTGTAGCATAATATATTATGGTTTGCTTTGTTGCTGTTTGTTGCTTGTTTGTCGTATTTTTTGGCATGATGCTTATACAAGTATACCATCCTTCTAAACATTCACTCCATGTATGTGCATACTGCTAGTTATGCTTTTTTTCACCTCTGTTTGTGTGAAACTCCTCCAATCATCAGATATGACATCTTTATTGTCACCATTATTGTGTTGTCAGCTCTTACCACAGCAGGTTGTACAAAAACTAACCATACAAATATGAACATGACAACATTTCGAAATGGTTTGCCAATAGCGAGCTAATATCGGCCCGTACCTGTCTGACTGCTGCTGTTACCTTGTTTTGCTACTGCTGCATTTGCCGTTACTTGGAAATCTGCAGTGAAGACCGAAAAGAAGACCGTACAGTTCAGCGATGACATCCAAGTGGAGACCATAGAGCCCGAGCAAGAGCCTGTATTTATAGATGAAGTAAGTTCCTTTTTCTTGAGATCTCACTGTTACATCAGTTAATTAAGTTATTTTTTTTGTTTCGAAATAGAAAGCGAAAAAAAAATCATATACTTGATTTTTGTATTTTGAAAAAGTAGAAAAAAATAATTGGTGAACTTGTTCAAGTGTCATCACACGAACTTTATGTTTAAATCTTTCAGGACAAGATGGACCAGCTGCTGCAGATGATCCAGAGTGCAGATCCCACAGACAACCAGTCAGACAGCGTTGAGTTGCTACAGTTGGAAGGTTAGCTGAATTTGGGTTTGATAGCATATAAAGCAAATGCAGTATGCAGAGGCTAATCTGGTATTTTGTTTTGTAAAGGCGGATTATTATTGACTGACAAATGAAATTGTATTTTTCATCAGGTGCCTGTAATCAAATGGGACCCCTCATTGACCAGAAGTTGGAGGATATAGACAGGTATGTTCACATGGCTCTCTTTGCTCACTGACTTTTTGAAACTATTCAGGTGGCAGACAGCACACAAGTTACACTGACTTACTTATGTTTTGTAAATGTTTAATTCAGTTTGTATGTCTATTTGTATCATCAGGAAGCACTCAGAGTTGTCAGAGCTCAATGTGAAGGTGATGGAAGCTCTGTCTTTGTATGCCAAGCTGATGAATGAAGATCCAGTTTACGCAATGTATGCCAAGCTGCAGAGCCAACAGTACTACATGCAGCAACCTGCCAACGCAGCACAGCAGGTAAACTTACACATCAGAGAGTCAGTCAGTTAAAGTCAAGACAGCCTGCCATACAAATGGGAACACCAAAGCAGTAAAGGCTTTGAGTGAATCATGTGCGCTTTTTAAACTCTTACTTGGCAGCTTATCGTACACTTATGTTTGCATACTTATGCTCTTATGGTTTTTGTAGTTTTTTTTTGTATATTGTTGTGTTGTTTAGATTGTTGTCATTTGGCATTATTCTGGACTGTATATATTTTTAAATCTTTTAAATCTCCTTACTTTTTCCTAATTCCCTCTGTGTATGAGGTCTACATAATTTCAGACCTGTTTAGACATAATGAGGTCTTTGAATGAACCAGTGTTGGCCAAGTCTCTTTTGGAAAAAAAAAAGCATGCTGTAAAAAAAATATAAAAACTGTCTGGATTGTTTTCTGTTGCGCTCCGATTTAGAAGAAAGATCTGTTCAGTAGTGTTGTGGATGCACTGTCCTGAAACAGAAACAGTTTAAATGTGACTGTGCCTCACATCAGGAGGAATCAGACATTCGTTGGAGAGAGACTAATGGATTTGAGAACTGCAGCTGTAACTGTATGCTTTTTGATAGGATTTGTATTATTCAGTGTTATTTAAATTTACCTCGATTACCTACCTGCTATTTTACCATGCTACTGGTAAATTACTGTTAGGTATGGGAATTTTCTTTATACCATTCATGCCATTATTGATTCTCTGCACAGTTCTTTATTGATTCCTGATCAATTTCATGTGTTATACAGTATAATATATTATAGTCTCAGTCTGCACAGTGTAGAATGTCTGCCCAGTTACATCTGAACATGTTAGAATAAATTACAGCAGTGTCACAGACGTGCTTCATTCCTCTTTGTGAAATGAAGCCACTGTTTGGACCGTTTCTTCCTCTGAACCATGGACATTAATTCTCGCTGTGCATGTTTTCCACCCCAGGTCTACCCTGGTCAGCCACCATCAGGATCATATGCCATGAGCGGTACGGCGGTGCAGGGCTACGCTGTTCCCATGGAGCAGCTCCCAGCTGGAGCTCCCATACCTGGTCAGCCTGCTCCCAGGTGAGTTTCACATGCTCCAGTGGCTCCTTCACCTTCTGGTTCACCAAAACAAGTCGGATCAAACTTTGCTGCACATCTTCCCCTCTCAAGTATTTGCTTATCCGATTTAAAACAGCAAACGTAATGTTAACGCACACAGATCTAAAAACGCTTGACTAATTTGTCAGCACACTAACTGGGTCATGTTACACTCAACACTCTACAGCTCTGTTTCTCACTTCTCCAGCATACATACTGTTTGTTCTGTTCATTCACTGATTAGGAGTGCTGTTACAGCACCATCACAGACACCTCCAGAAGGGTGTTTAACATTAAAAAAGTGTGACCCAGCTACAGGGTGCTGGGTGGCCCACCAACCATTTTCTAGATCACATATCACTTTTCATAGTAAATTAAAATGTGATCACATGTATTCTTTAGACAACAACATGAAATCTGCCATGATAGATTTGATTCAATTAAGGGGGCTGAATATTATTGTGGCCACCCTAGCTTTTAATATACCCAAGGTGCCTAAAAATCCTCAAAATTGACAGATGGAAATGTATTCATTAAATAGCCTCCTGTTATTGTACAAAAGTCTCCTGGGCAAAACAAGTTGAGTGACCCTGTCACAATTGCTCCCATTCTCAGCTGGCATTTACATTTTTGCAGGAGTATTTATGGGAGGTTTGAGTTTTGTTAACTCTTTGAGTGCCAGCTGTTTTTTAAAACCAAAAGTGCCTTGTGCCAGCATTTTTTACCCATTTTGAGTCATATTTCAAGACCCACAGAATACTTTGTACTATGTCTCTGAAAACACTGAATAGTTCAAATGAAAGAAGAAACTCTCCATTCCATCATGATTTTTTTTTTTTTTTTTTTTTTTTTTTAACCTTGTTCCGTTCTTGTTTTATCTGGAGGAGAGTGGAGGCCACTTTCACCAAAATCGCCACTTTTTGTCCAGAATCTGTCCATTTTGCTCTCTAATTTCCTGCTTTGATCTCTGTGGTGTATACCATGTCTTTATGCTCCGACTACAAATCCCAGAAGCCCCAGAATTACTCACAGGCTATGGGAGACCGCAATCGGCGACCCACTACTGAAAACACTTAGCGTATTTTTATGTCGATGGCACACAAGCCTTGGATTTTCAATGATATCAAGTCGAAATATGTCAATGGCAGTCCAAGAGTTTAGAATAATGTAACAGCACAAAAAAGAAATGTGTGACTTCCTTTTAAAAAGAGCAGCAGATTTGTGAGCGTGACTGTTCTTCTATAGATGAAATTAGTGCCGTGGAAATCTGAATTAGTCTGAAATAACCTTGTGAGTTAAATTTAAATTACAGGTTAATTGCATTGGCGCTCAGTGTCACCCAGACGACTAGCATGTAATTATATGTGGTAGTCATGGCTATTATTACAAAATGTTTGAATATTTGCTTTTCTGGTTTACAATATTATGAATTCTGTCTTCCACCTGCTATTTATGAATTAATGATGCCATTTTTGCTTCCTCACAGTGACGTTCACATGTACATGGGCCAGCCACCGGTCTACACTTCAGCTCCAGGCAGCATGGCTCCAGCAGACTTACAGTCCTACCAGAACCCAGCCAGCGCCCCAGGCCCCGCCCCTGGCATGACGCAGACGCCAAGCTACAGCGCCCCCTCAGGCTCGAGCATAGCACCTTCCTCAGAGGCCTCGCAGGCCCCCTACTCAGAGAAAGCCCTGCTGTAGGGGCCCCTGAGCTCAGCGTTAATCTCACGCATACACATGCTCCAGACCTGACCAAACAGTGGTCACAGATCATCTCTTTTACTATGATTTATCATGGAGTAACAGGTGGATGAAATCCTTCACACAAAGTAGGCTTAAGCTGATATAAGGCACACTTTGTGTCATTTAAAGTGTCAGAAAAAAAAACATACACTACAGGTCTAAAAGTGATCATGAGGGTGTGATTTGAAGAGCTCACAGGAGAACTGAGACACACTGCTTTTTTTATTATTTTTTTATTTTATTTTTTTTTAAATGAATGGTGTTCATGCATTTTCATTCTTCTCCTGTCTTCATACAACTCAGATGTGAAGACATGGAGGAGCTTTCAGCTGCACTTTGACCTTCAGTTGCACTTATTTAAGTTTTGGTCGAGGCTCCAACATCTAAATCTGATAGCAATATATGCATTGGCAATTTTATAAACGAGGGCATTTATTGCTTCCTTTTTATGATCGGACTATTGATTATCTTTTAGCTGGTGAAGTTATAAGCAGTTTATGAGGAATCTTCTTGAAAGAATGGCTTTATTTAAACCCAAGTAATTATTCCTTCATTAGTCATTTATTATTGGAAGCATTATACCTTTTAGATATACTGTTGGATGTTTAGCTGACCTGTTGTGTACTGAGTCATACTAGCTATTAATTTGAATTAACTGGAAGTTAATTGACTTGTTTATCTACAGTAATTTATCTAGAATTAGTCTGTAGTCTCACAGTTCTTTTGTGGAATAATTACACAATTTACAAACAGTCTGGCCCTGTAAAGCGTTAACACATGTAACTGTAGCCACTTCAACCAAACCACTATATATATATATATATATATATATATATATATATATATATATATATATATATATATATATATCTGCAGTTATTATTTGATCAAGTGTGAAGTACACACAGGCATTCCTTCACCACCTGTGGGCATGCACACTTAAGCTACACACAGGACAGGTACACAGCTGCAGACACACACACCCTAAAATAGTTTAACTTCACACACTAACTGAACAGGGACTGAACACAGTGATGCTGAAAGCGTTAGCTTACGACATTCTGTATATGTTGGCAACTTTTAGAAGTACTGAAAACTGAAGCCACTTTTATTGTTTGGAGGAAACGAGTTGTGTGTGTGTGTCTGCATATATTTATATATATATATGTGTGTGTGTGTGTATATATATATATATATATACACACACACACATATACAGATATATATATGTATACACACACACACACACACACACACTGTACTGCTGAACTCGTGGGTGGGCTGGAAGTTTTTCCTCTCAACCTAAAAGGTTGACTCTGCAGTCATTTTGTCCCTGCTGAACTAAAGGTGTAAAAGCCAAAGATAACAAAATGAAGACACCAGAAAACAAGATATTTTTCTTTTTATTCCGAACATGAATGACTCCTGACTTCACACTGCAGAGTTTTCCTTTTTCACAGTGAGCAGCTCCAGCTCGTCGGTGGTGGATGTAGGGTCTGCTACGAGGCCGAACTCTGAACCACCCCGGCGTCTTTAAATCATCTCTTTAGTCAGTGTTGGAAAAATTAAGTGCTATGTTTTTTTTGTAGTGCATTTTAATTTATGTTTTAATTCTTGTTATGATATTTTAAATGGAGAGGCAGTGCAGGATGTATGTAATCAGAGAAAAGCAGAATGTGTGATGTTCTGCCTAACTTAGTTGTATATTTAAAATCGCTCACATGAGAACATGGACATTTCTCTCAGTGTTTGATACATGCTTATTGTACTGTAGGGTCATATGGTAATGTGAAGGACTGATCTAACCTCCCCATTTCAGTCCTGTCCTTCTCTCAGAGCTGTCTGACACTAAAACAAATTCTACCGGAAGCAGAGCCGATACGAGGTTTTACGATTCTGAAAAGCTCCGTCAGGATTTCTAAAAGCATCTCTTTCTCAAGGTCTTTCTAAACTGTCAGTCACAGCGACACTTTAAATATCGTACAAAGTCTACTTCTCATACCATACTCTCCACACTCTTCTGTGGCTTGTCTATGCTCAAAGTCTTTGGAAAACAGTTGATGTTTATGAACAGACCGAATTTCCGAAAAAGCTGATGAAAATGATTTCTCTGTTATTGTTTAATAATGAACGATGCTACGTGAAGGAATTATGAAGCAGTTTTAAATACGATGAGCTTGATTGTTACAGGACAAATTGGTGTATTTATCTGATAGTCTGATACTTGATACTGGTACTGTGGTTTAAATTGTGCTCCTCCATGTGCCACCCTAAGATTTTAAAACAACCCACAGCTTAAGACTCGGTACCTGCTGGGAGGTTGTAAACGAGAGGCCATTTTATTCTGCAGAACTTGATTTTAGCATTAATATAGGTGCTTTAAAAGAGGATAAATCATTTGTTTGCTGCCTTCAACTAAATGCAAGATGAAATAATGTTAATCTGTTGGATTAAAGAGGGCTGAAAATGAACAAAAGAGTAGCAGCAATTGTGGGACAGGAGCCAGTTAACCCCACACATCATCCAAATGTAACATGTTGTTGCGCCGCAGCGTTGTGACTGCAGCCCTGATGTAACTTTATCGCACAGGATTGAGATGCTGCCTGTTTTTAAGTTTTGAACATCATTATTATTGTAAAGATTCAGTCGAAACTTGTATCCTGCTGTTTGTATGTATTCTTTTAACCATACTTATTAATTGGTATTCACAATAAAAACCAGGCCAAATGTACAGAGTAACATGAAACATCTTGTTTCTTTTTTCTATTCTTTGTAAGTACATGAAATTCATTAAGTGTGTTTTTTTTTTTAACTTTCCAGAGATGAGAGGCATTTTCAGGAGATTTTAAAGACCCCATTCATCGTGTTTCTCACTGGTTTTAAGTGGGCTCGTTGCCGTTCTGATGAGGCAGAGTAACTGAGCTTTTAGTCTTAAAGGTACACTTAGGTTCGTGTTTCCAACAGCCCTGCAGTGAATTCTGTGTCCATGAAGGCTTTCCATGTTCCTTTCAGCAGCTTTAAATTGTCTTCCTCTCTTGCCACTAGATGGAGATGTGTCTTTATCTGAAACCGAACAAGGCTGGATGGAGGGAAATGTGTGAATTGCCCCAACAGGAGACGGCATTAGTTTTCACTTGCAGACAAAGAATATGTCAGAGTGGATTTATTTATTATTATATTATTTATTATTTCTACAGAAAGTTAGTATATTTCAATGTTGTCGTCATTATTTAGTTAATCTACCATAGCATCTGTTAAAACAGAGATGGGTCACTGTGTAATCAAGCATTTTTCTCCAGAACTTGTGTACAGATCAGCGGTTGTACCAACAATAATTTTGTCCTTGAAATTATGGGATAGGATTGCTCATCTTTGTGAGCCCATAAAAAGGCAAGCATGACCACTTCATTACCTCAGCAATAAAAGAATACGGCCTCCAGTGCAGAGTAAGCAATGTCAGTGTGCAGAGTCCAACGGCTCGACTGGCTTGTTTCGTTGGAGATGATTGTCAAAGTCTTTCGCTCTGAGTTCAGACCAGCAACTTGTATTCAGGGACCATGGCATCTGGGAAAACTGTCAAACTCATCCTCTATGAGTTGCTGCAGTTCGCAGCCCTCATCGTACCACTCTTTGTGATCATGGAGAGGTTCGCCGGCCTCATACGTGACGTGAGAGGACAGGATCTAACAGCCTACTGGCTCGTGGTCGCGGCCTCTCTGGCCTACGTCACCTCTGTGACCCTGCTGGTGTGGGTTCCTCTGAAATATCTGATCCTGAAGCAGCGGAGGTTTATCTCAGAGATCACACATTGGTGAGTACGGCTTCAATCAATGTCACAGTGATTAAGCATCTACATGTCAAGTCAAAAAGGTCAAACCCCGAATCCTTTGAAACAGATTTGGGCGAAATAAAATTGGCACGATGAGGAGAAAAACTGAATAAAGTTTCATAGTAAAATTAGCTACGACATCAATAAACCTTGTTACAAATGAGTCCTGTATTCAGAAGTATTAGAAAAATATACTTAAAGTATTGAAAGTTTAAGTACCTATGATGCAAAATGACTGCTGCAGTTAATATTGTAGTATTGTTTGATATTCTTTATTCAGAAAAAAAATATCTATGCCTATTTAATTCAGTCAGATGTAACTGGGTCTGGTATGACCAGTAGTTTATGATGGCTAATGTTAGCCAGCTTTAGCTAGAGATTACTTCGTAGCTGACATCACTGAGTGAGTTTGTCAATTTTCTGCATGTGCTAACATTGTAGCAGCCATGTTACATCATCCCATAATTGTAATTTATAGCCACAAATGGCCTTTCATTGAATAAATGTTACATAATCTGGATATAATCTACAAAATAACTGAATAAATTACGTAATCTGGATATAATCTACAAAATTACTGAATAAATGATGAGTAAAATGTGCAATATTAGCTTCTGAAATGCAGTAGAATGAATGTATAAGGGCAATGACAACTAAATTCAAATATGTTTTTTCCACAGCCTAGTAAAGAACCTTTAGTATTTGTGCTCATGAACTACTCCCTGAATGTCATGTTTATATATTCATTGAGAACTGGATTTCTTAAAAAGGGAACAATTATTCATTACTATGAAATAATCCTTATTCAAATGAGAACCAGAAACAACTTGTTTTGTTTTTCAGGAGACCAGCAGCGCTGGCGTATCTCATCCTGTGCACACTGCCATGCTTTGCTGTTTTGATAGCCAGCTCCAAGGTAACGTCATCACCCAGAGGCACCTGTTGATGTTTTGTTCTGTCATGCTCTGACAGAGTCCTTGAACAGCCATATTTGCTGTAAACCGTCCATTTATGGCACAAACTGGTTTTATGCCCCCCCCCCCCCCCGCTGTGTGAGAGCCCTATTATTATATTTATTATTGTTCGCTGAGCGATGTGTGACATGGCACATTGCACCACAGAGAAAGAAGAGGATTGCTTGTTTGCTCCTTGAATTTGCATCAAAATATTTCCTCGCTGTACACTGAGAGGAACTTTGGCATCATTGCTATTATGAGAAAAAGCCTGGAAGCCTGTCACATGCCTGTGCTCTCTGTCTGGGATATTCAGTAACCCAGAGTGAACTGAACAGGTTGGCCATTAACCCAAACCTAAATATCCATCCACCACCTTAAAAAATACAGATATGTGACTGTGTGTCTTTAAATCCTCGACAAGTAAAGACATCAATAAGAGCATGTGGCCATGTATCTAATATTTCTTAATCTTGTTTTAAGGGCGTTCACTTGCGTCTTAATGTCCATAATGATGGGGTGATAAAATCAGATGTCTTCATAAAACGTGGCTCCTCTTTTCTCAGCCAAATGCCATAATGAAGAGTTTCGATTCAGCTTCTCTCGGCTTCATCCTTCATGATGAGTAAGTGGAATATTAGCTCTTTCTGCTGTTGAACTCACATTGACGTTTGCTGTTATCGGCTGTAGGTGCAGGTGGACAGAGGACTCAGACTCGACCATTTCGCAGAGTTGCCCGTTTCCTTGGTGCTTGTCTCTCTCATCTGTGTGGATATCATAGAGAGGATTCGCCCATGGAGGCTCGTCGGACAATGTGAGTCTTCAGGTTGCTGTGCATGTGTATCATCTTAAACTATGCCCACGGCAGATATTTTAACCCAACTTTTTCCTAAACCTAACTAGGTTGTTTTTGAGTAAGAGTAATACTACAGCAGCTCTGTACAGACGGATGAAATACACGGCTGTATATTAAGTTGCCAGTTTATTAGGTATTGTATACCCAATACACCTTCAAACTAATGCAGTCCAATGCAGCAGTCCTGCAAAGAATCCTACCTTCATGCAGGTTATGATGTTCAGTTTTAGAGAGGTTTTGATTCAACTTTATGGTCATTTTGGAAGTTTTCGATTTTTCTGGTGTTTCTATAGTGTTTTTTCCCCACTCAATTTATATCAACCCCCCATCATATACAGTATCTAGTGTAACAGCAGATGTTGTCATCTGCAGCAGACAGCATGGATGCTGACTTTGACGTGCCCAACCCCGTCCTCACCCACCTGGAACAGGTGACCACGGTAACAGGCCAGCTGCACTCTGATGAGCGCCAGAACGGTTTGACCCAAGGCCGCCCAGAGGCCAGGAATGGCGGCACCTCAGGCAGATGGCAGGACCTCGCTGGCTCACAAGCGCCCAGCACTTCCTACCTGTACTCCTCATCCTCACGCAGACGGTCCTACTCCGGTCCTCTGGGCTTCCTGTGGAGGCGGGACGGGAGGTCAGAGGTGTTTGTGGACAGTTTCCTGTTCTGGCTAGACTCTGTAGAGATGTTGAGAGTGGCAGGAGAGCCGTTAGTCTTCTACTCAGCCTGGGTGTTCCCTGTCTACATCTTTACCTTTTTGTCTACTCTGCGCCTGGTCATCGCTCCTCACAACCCTTTATTATGTTCTGCTGGATTGGCCCTGCAGGACCTTCCTTTCTTTATTATTCGAGTGGCTCTGATCGTTGTGTTTGGTTATGTGACTCCTGTGTTGTACCCGTTGAAAAATGTGCTGGTGAGCCTGGCTTTTATCTACTTTACGTGGCTGACTAAGCTGAGGATTTTCAGGAGGCAGAGCATGTTTTGAGGAGGAGTGGTGCAGTCTGTTGTTAATGATCTGCTTTGATTGTGGATCGTTGAGGCTGATGACTGAGAGCAACATGCTTTACAGTGTAATGGCTGCAAATGTATAAGGAGGCCATTCATCCAAATCAAAGTGTAAACGTTATACTGGATTAAACCAGAAAACCAGCTGTTCTCAATTTTCTGTGACATATAAAAAAACCAAATGTATTTATTGACACTTAATTTTATGTTTGCTTACTTTTTTATCTGTTCCACATTTGTTGTAAAAAAAATATTTCATGCACCCATGTCAAATAAATATCCTTTGTATTACCATCCCTGTACAGTAAATGTTTTGACAGTATTGTCATGTCAACAATGGGTCAAATGCTGATTTGTTATATGAGACAATGATCATCCCTGCATCAGCAGCAGTACTATGGTCATGAGTCACTCTTTGATTGATAAATATTGCAATGTAATTCCTATGTAAATTTATTATCATTATTACTTCAAACATATTTGCTTACTTGAACACTTACGAGACAAATAAGTTTAACAAATAAATATATTATTAATCAATTATTAATATTTTGAACAATTTATTAGAAAGTCATCCTTATCCAACTGAATTTTCCTTTTTTATTTCATCTTGTTGATTTGTGTACGGAGGCCCTGAGAGGCCACCGAATAAAAATATTCTTGGGATTCATTTTATAAGACTGATCTAAGTCTAAGTTCTGTCCTTTGTTCAGGTGGACGAAAAGGTGACAGGATAATCTTTCTGAATTCCTTAATTATTTTTCATTGTGAAACAGGTGAAAAACATTTTTGGCAGGTGTTTTTTGTTGTTGTTATTGTAATATTCAATATGGCCACAAGAGGCTGTATAACGAAGCAAGTTTTCCTCCAGGAGTAAGAATGTGGGTTTTATTTTTCATGACTTTCAAACACGGAATAAATGCATCTTGTGTTTAGTGTGCAGGGAATTTTTTTTAGTCCTTTAGTCCTCTTCAGAAGACTTGGTAGTGATACACTTCAGCCTTTCCTGTAATCGAGTATTACAATAGCAAACACAAAAATCCTGACAAAAGAAATTGTTTTTCATCTAGCCATATTTTTTCATAGGTGAAAAGGGCAACTTATCTTGACAAAACCTTTTTCTACCTCTAAAGTTTAAAACATTCAGAAATGAAAGGGAAAAAGTAGATGTAACTTTCAATTCAGTAAAAAAAATCTGCATCATTAAAAATGCCACCAAGGTGCACATTAATACATCAAAAAAGAGCAGTTGACAAAGTGTCTGGTAAATATAAGAAAATCAGTTTCCTCAGTTTTAAACAAATGTTCCAGACACAATGTGTTTTAAATAAGAGTTCATCCATTTCATCAGCCGCCACTGAATGAACAAAGTGAAAAATGTAAATCTATTAAAGACTTGTGCAGACTACAAGTCTCAGATCAAAGAAAGTTATCTGAGACAGGCAAAGGAAGAATCCACTTCCTTCTCCGCTCATTTGGTGAAATTTTTTGTCATCCATTTCTATGTGGTAAGAGATCAGTCACTTCTCTCAGCTAATCTGTGTCGGCTTTACTGATGGCACTGTCTGCATTATATGTTTCTCTCATGATTTCAGGTGCAGTTTATTCTGCGGCATTCGTATGCATTCTTTTCACAGAACCAGATGTATTTTCTTTGTCTCCTGCTGCTTCTAACTCGCTTGCTTCGTCCTTGGCTGTTTCCTAATTAGCATCTCAGCCTCATCTTTTTCCTGTGGTGCAGGCTCCATGGTGGTTTATGTGTTTTCAAGGCAGTATAACTTAGTGAATTGTAACCTTGGGCTCTGAGTGTGGCTGTATCAGTACAGAATGCCACAGTGACACCACAGAGAGACGCTCTGTGTAATCCTCCACCAGGACACATCTGACTGAATTATACCCTGTGGAGCACTTGGTCTTTCTCTGATGGATGAGCCAGGTCTGCAGGACAAATTGTTTAAGGGAATTGGCTGCTGTCGCTCCAAAAGAAAAAGAGAAAACATGAAGGAATTTGAAAAATAGCAGCAAATGTCCTTCTACATCTGTGTTGATAAATGTGTTGAACCTCCATCGTCACAGTGAGAGGGAAGATTTGTTGAATGTGATATTAATGGTGTACGCAGCAAGTGACAAGCGGTTGTAATTCACAGGGAGGGGCTGGAGCTGGCCTGCTTTCATTTACTGCTACGAAAACTAAAATTAACTTCCCTTAATTTCCCCACAGCCTCCTTAATGATTCATTCTATAATCTTCAAGAAAGCGTATTAGTGCATCTTGAGTTATTGTGGCCATTTTACAGTGTGGAGAACACTTTTTAATGCCTGTGACACAGAATGAATGATCATAGGTTCAGAGGGAAAATCAGCAGCCTGCATCTATTCCTCTTTATCTGACTCTGTGAGATTTATGTTCAACCATAAAAAGTTCTCTGAGGTAGATGCTTCCATTTTCTTTGCCTTTCCATCAAATCAACTTTCAAATCAATCTTTCTGAGAAAATTTAAGTTTTAACATTTTTTTTTAATATAGAGATGTCATAGCAGTCAAGAGGCCATGATTATCTAATCCCAACATACCCATGTAAGAAATTTTAACCACCAACCATTTTTAACTGAATTTCCTTAGTATTGAACAACATACCGTATTTCACGTCATTTGTGTATTACTGTCAGAGAATGCTGAATCATTTTTTTTAATCTTTTTTGTTAGCCTTATTTAGCCATATTTGCCATGCAGCTCTTGTGAAAGCAATATTCGGTTGTTTGGTTTGTTTTAGTCTGGTCCAGACTGAACTGTCATATTTCCTCTTCTGCCACCAGTAGGCTGGTTTGGCTTTTGATGATGTAATTTTCACTTTACAAACATAATAGTTGTACCATAACCATGTCTTTTATTCCTAAACTTATGGTGTTTTTTTTATGTGGTTTTGTTATGTATTTATCTTACATCTTTAGCAGTGAGTAGTGAGCCAGTGGCATGACTGTCCTAAAAAATTAAGTCTACAAAACAATGACAGACACTCACCTGTACTTTTAGAGACTCAATTATGGACAGAAATGGCTTGAAAAGATTTTTTGCAGTGTTGAGCAGAGGCAGAATTATCCCCTATGCCCCCTCATCATCATCCCACTCTCAAGGTAACATGAAAAGAGAGAGAGTGACAGCGGAGAGGATGAATGACTCGAAATGAAGCAACAGCAGAGGGGAAGGAAGCAGACACTGTGGACAGAGATGGGGACAATGAGGTTAAAGAGGAGGAAAAAAGAAGAGGGGACGGATCGAGAGATGATGGGGGAGGAGGAGGAGGTGTCAGGGTGTTGCTGTTAAGGAGGGGTGGAGGCTTTGTAAATCTGACAGGCTGGAGGCGCATTTGAATTCAGGCTGTGTGTCTCCTGCGCTAGCCGAATGTTACCTGCTCTAGCATGGCAACAGAGGGAGAGGGAGAGCAGTGAGCTTCAGCTGCAGCCTCCACACACACACACACACACACACACACACACACACACACACACACACACACGCATATGCACGTGCACATGTGCACATGCAGGAGAGCAAAGAGTGACTCAGGTAAGCAGCTGCTGATGAGAGAGGACCCTGAGAGAGGGAAGCAGCGTGCTGGAGTGACACATACCAGAGGAGGAGCTTTAGAGCTGCGATTTTTTTTTTTTTTTTTTTTTTTTTTTTTTTTTAGAGGATTGAAGAAGAAAAAGGAATCGCAGATAAACTGAAAAGCTGGACTTCCAGGGTGGGTTTACATGGAAGGTGATTGACAGAGATGCGGGCAAGACGGCCATGGAGTGATGAGAGGGCTCTGATTGGATAAATCCGACAGACTACAGAGAGCTGAGTGACAGTTTTTGCTTTTGGAGCAAGACTATTCAGGGGGGCTTAAGCCAGGGGAGATTTTGTTCGACAGGGTGAGTCAGGACAGAGACAGGGCTGAGGTATGGTAGTGGGACAGTAAATAAAACACAGGATGGCAGATGACCACCTGAGGTGAGCACACGCACACACACAAGAAGACATATGAACCTCACACACACTTCTGTGCAAAGCAGAGCACAGGACTTTGAAGAAGCTGTGAGACGTTTGGATCACCTGAACTCATCTGAGGAGTTATGAGAGGGAGCCCCAGGTGAGAGGAGCTGTGGACGCAACAGATTCTTTCTCTTTTTCTTTTGTGGGAACTCCCTGAAGAGGTGGCGATCAGGTTGATCACGGGATCCCAGCACGGGATCCTGGACTGAGACAACCCTCCCCGGCCTGTCCCCCTCCTCTTTCCCCACAACTGGATGTCTTGATGTATTGCTGTGGGCTGGGACACTGGCGGAGAGTGCAGTCCACCTATGTAAGTGACCATCCCCGTGTTTTTGATCCCATAGCAACAGTGGCGTCTTGTGGCAGGGAGGTGGGTTGGGAGTACTGATGTTTCATTCACATTTATAGGCAGACGTCTTTTGTCTCAGCAGTGAAAAACAATAATACAAGCAGCTGTGAGTGTGACTTGTCATTCGCTCACTTCTCAGCAGATATCTGTGTGAGTTCTCAGTCAGGCTGCAGTTTATCAGGACAGATGGTGTCGTTGTCAAACAGCTGTCTGTATTGATCCCAGTGCGAGCCAATAACCTGCACTGGATGGTTTCACCTCTGGTTTGTTTTCCACCATGAGGCAACAGTTTGATCTGAATAATTTGAAATACAGGAGGGATGCTTAGAAGAGCTGTTCACGTCATCTGTCCTGAGCTGAGCTGTCTGAAGGAGTGCAGGAGGACGGACAGGTGCAGGTGTCTCATTACGGGCCAGGTTTTACTGTCCTCTCAATGACGGAGAGGATCAAGCAGGACAGTCACTCCTCTCCTCCACCTGTTTCTCTTGATTTCTTCTTCATCTTTCCACTAAATCCCTCTTCCTCTCCTTCCTATAGTCATCACTGCAGCCTTGTTGCTTTTCCTCATTGTGTCAGCACAGCCTCCATAAAGTCATGCTGCCACTGATACTGTAGAGTCTGTAGAGTTGTGCATTGTGTGATGGTGCTGACTGCAGAGGACCCTATCAGGGCCACATTCCTACATGAAACAGGCTTACTGTCAGCCCTCAACACTCAATAGGATGTCAGTGCAAAGCCTCACAGATTACCACATACTGCTCCACTGCATGCACTGTGTGTCCACGTCAGCAGCAAACCAGGGAAGAAAGTTACAGAATCAAAAAGCCATGCACAGCCTGAGAGCAGCGACACAGTTGGAGGTGGGATCTGGTGACAGCAGCCATTGATTTTTTTTTTTTGTGCTTACACAACAGTTTAGCACAAGTATAGCCTCTGAACCCAAGCAAATGTCGCACTAAGTCTAAAAAAATGTTTTTGATGCACTCAGGCATGAAAACATTTTGATAAATGATTAATCTACTGCTGCTTAATGTGGTGCAAGTATATCAGTCATCCGTTACTTTTACTCCATTTGCTGATTATATTGTCAGTCACGATCTTCAAAAAGATGGATCAATGTGAGGCGCTGCTTGGTTTTGGACAGTCTCTCTGATCTCAACCTGGGTCAAAGAAGATTTACTAGATGGCTGTCACAGGACTGTTCACTCCTGTGACAGTAAGGTAGATTTCACTTTGAAATCTAACTTACTTGTTGCATCAACAATAACACACACACAGTCTCATCTTTTCCAGCACAAACCAAGTGCCATTTCACATTCATATACATTTTGAAATGTTCCTCCGGGTGAGGCAGAGAAAGGAGCCAGATTATTTTTAAGTGCTTGTCTGGCTCTAAGAGGGAGCTTCAGACATCTTACTGTTTTATCTGGAGGAGAGTAGAGGCCAGTTTCACCAAAATCACTACTTAATGTCCCGATTCAGTTTGTTTTGTTCTCTAATCGTGATCATCTCCTCTTTCTTTTTTTTTTAGATCTGTGGCATATACCGTGTCTTAATGTTCCGACTACAAATCCTAGAAGTCCCAAAATTACTCACAGGCTGTGTGAGAGGTCCCTCTTGTGCCAGCCGCCAAAAAAACACTTTGACGTACATAAACGTCAGTGGCACTCACTGATAATATCTTTATAATTTAAGATTTGGTGCTTGTAATTTTATCTGTTTGGTGTTGTCTATGCCGTGTGTAAGGTGTTCCATGTGATACAGATAGCATTGATATAGCAGTAGTGTCTACAGTGTTTGCTGTGTAAAGATAGAGCAGTAATGTCTAGCTAAGCAGATAATAAAGTCACTTTCCCTCTGTGTGTTTTGTAATATGAGCTTCTCTGTGCTTTGCTGATGTAGGTAGGCTGGCCACTCATGCGCTTAGTGCATGTGAGCGTCCCCTACTGGCAGCTCACAGCCACTGCAGCTGATAACATTGCCCCAACCAACTCAACCCACCCTCCTCTGCTGGTTCAACTGTCACCATGTTGAGAGCTGTGTAGAAGCAATCAATATGCTCCCAATCTTGCATTTAGTGCGTTAAATAATACTTTCAAGATCTTTTTGTCAAAAGACATTAACAAATGTTGCACCTTAAATGTAGTAACATTTTGACGTTAATTGCAGCAAGGACAGAATTTTTTTGAAAGCTTTGACACAAGTTGATAGCATACTGTATATAGTCAAGAGGCAGACAGGACATGGGGAGAAGGAGAAAGAGGGGAAGGAAAGTTTCCTTCCACACGTTCAGACTATCTGAGTTATAATCTGATTATTAATCTGTGAGAGGAGTAGATGTACATGGAAACACTGGAGCAGTGAAAAGTGTTCTCAAAGCCTGGCCTGTATTGTCTGCTGAGTTTTGATTCATTTAATACACACTTTTTTGGGGTTCATTTATCGTTTAGTTCGCAGCACATTTCTGCTTTCAGTTTCTCACGTGTTTTATACTGCAGAGGTAGGTGTGATTTCCTGTCATGGTGCATCTATAACGGCCACAGATCTATAGTTCGAAGGTGGACATTGATTAAAATGCTGAATCAAAATCCTGCAGATTTGGTGAACACGCTGCAAGCTGTGGTCGGTATCGACTTGTATCCACACTCAACACTCACATTGCTATTTTCTACTCGACTGGAGGCGATGGGATTGTAGATCACAGACGGTTTCTGTGCAGGACCAAAAATGCTCTTCAGGGCTGCTCACCCTCAACTATTTATTTATATATTCCTAGAAGGGCAGTTACATGTGAGCTGTTGCAATTCTTGACTATGATTTTATTTTTCTGTAATTGCCAATGAAAATCTTGGCTCTCAGGCTCCCTCCATTAATGCTCATTAAATATGTATCAAAGAAAATCATGCACGTAAAAATAAATAACAGAATATATCTCGTTCGAACGAGATTTTAAAAAAATCACCTAGGGGTCGTGAGGGGCTCCGTACAAGCTCTTTAATCAAAACAGTATAATTAATGCAAAAATATAATTATTGTTGCTATCAATTAATTTTTGAATTTACTGTTTTACAAAAAAGCAAAGCACGGTTTTATTTTTTGGTTGAGATTACAAATCAAATTACAGTCATTTACTTCTCCTGAACACTCCTGAACAGAAAAAAGTTTGTTTCATTTCTGACTTTCAGAGCATTCCAGCATTCAGGCTCAAATTTGGGTATAAAAAGGTGAATTTAGTTTGTAGTCTCGGTTCTCTCTCTTTCAGCATTCGTGTGTTATTTCTCTAAGGTGGTGTTCGTATTCAGAGGGTCGACTTCCCGCAGAGACGTGAGTGAAATTACTGTGGTGGCTGTAAAGTGCAACCTGTCAGCTTTCAGAATTGGATTTTTCCCAATAGTGCAAACGAGTATGCAATTACTTAAACCCAAATTGTGTTAAAGGGTTAACTGGATAGGTGTGTTTTCTGACCCTTGAGAGACAGATCAGCTTTGTCTGTCAAACTTTAAGATATGAGAGAGTTACAGTAAGGATCAATGTGCCTCTCCCAAAATGTTTAACTTCTCCTCACCTGCTCTGTCATGTGTTGTTGCTTCCAGTGCAGCTCTCTATATATTCAGAAGGAGCTGGTATTGAAGCTGAGTTTGGGGTCTGGGATCGGCAGAGAGAGACATTCATCTCTTATACCATCAGTCTCTTGTTCTGTCAATCCATCTCTTCCTCTCGCTGTCATGGAGCTCAGCAGCCCGATTACAATCACAAATGCGAGATAAGTGTGTGTTCAGCATTACAAATGCTTTTCTCTTGTCTTTGAGGGGAAGTTACAAAGAAATATGATGTATTTCACAACAACCAATTCCAATTTTTTTCTCTTTAATCTCATGTTGGGGATCAGTAAACTGCACTCCAATCTGTGTTGGTCGTCTGGCCCTCTCTAGTGCTCCATCATCCAGATACACTCACTGTCCCTCCCTTCCTTTCCACTTCTCTCTCTCCGTCCATCTTTTCTCGCAGATGTTAGGAGGGCAGGGGTGGCCGTTAGCTGGCCCCAGCCTCCGGCATGGTGGAGGAGGGGCATCAGCCAGATGTTTGGTTGCATATTCATACAAGGTTTATGAGTGCGGAAAAAGCAGACAAGCAGCCACTGACAAGCTGAAGGAAGAGGAAGATTCAGGTGAAAGACTGAAGGAACTGTTATGTACATTCTATTTCTGCCTCTGTCATCCTATATTTGTTTCTTCCTCCTCCTCCTCCTCCTTTTTGAGTTTTGGATCATGTTTGGCTGGGTGTGATTGGAGGGCAACGCTCCAGGCAGATGTAATTCTGGCTCGGGTTGTTGGCACGAGGGGGTGAAACAGTGGAGGATGTGTAATGAAAAGCCTATCACCAAGCGGGCTGTCACCAAGCTTAGTGACAGATGCTTGAAACAGTGGAGGATGTGTAATGAAAAGCCTATCACCAAGCGGGCTGTTGAAGGTGGACTGGGCTCTATGTGGGTGTGGGGGTGAGGACGCTGAGTGTTTCGGGAGTCGGCCCCTTGACCTCTCCGTGTGCGAGCCATGTCAAAAGTGCCCAAGAACAAAAATGTCTCGTGGGTGAGTACCTCCTCTCTGGCTGGTCGATGGGGGGAGGGCTGTTGGTGGATTATAGGAGTTCACTTTGAGTGCTTTTTCTTTTCTGTCAGCCTTATCTGCTTTGCAGTTTGTTATCTTTGGCTGTAATTCATCACAACAAATGCTACATTTACATTTTGAGAGTTTCCATATACAGCAGTTTGGCCTCATACTCATGGTTTTGGACCAAAGAAGGAGCATGTTCTACCAGCTAATTTTAGGATTCTAGATCTGCTGCTCCTGAAGCAGTCTCATCCAGCTGCTTCGCACCGTCCGACCCAGCCAGCTGAGAATAAAAGGGCGTTGGGGAAAAAAATGGTGATTAGGCTCAAAATAGTTAGTGTGAAATGGAAGGATTATATATGTGCTTACATTGCATGACCACAGTTAACATTTCAATTAAAACACTTTTTGGTTGCGCCCAATTGTGAGCAGAAATGAATGTGTGGTTTCTAGCTGTGTGGAAGGCCGAGCTCTGGAGCTTTGTCTGACATGTGCGTGCCATCCATCTCTGCCTCGGCCACCATGCCATGTGCTACTGTCCCCAGCTTGACAGCACACACACACACACACACACACATATTCTGGTTGTAAGAAGCTTAGTGACAGATGCTTGTTTATGTATGTGTGAGAGCAACATGTGTGCTGTGTCAGGGAATGAGCTGACTGATTGCTGTTTGTTAAAAAGGTGTAGTCTGTCTCTGTGTGTTACCCCAAACTTAGCTGTTTGTCCCTGGATCAGGTGAACATCTTTTTTAACCACAGTAAAATATATTGGCCTGATTTCCTCCATTTTCTGGGAACTACTTTTCAAGGAACTTAAAGGTTCCTTCAGCACACTGTTGTCTGTGTTTCCACCACAGTCTAAAGATTAAGCAAATGAGCCCACTGATGGTATTCCATAATGGTGGTACTGAGGCCGTATTCACGTTATGGCAGGAAAAATAAATCACTTTCATGCTAATGTGCCACTGCTCAAGTCAGGATAGTTTCTAACTATTTGCCCATACACTGTTACCTAATTACCACACATAACTTTTCAGGCTATGTTTGCCTCATCTTGTCCCTCCCTCTCTGCTTTTCTCAACTAACACTTTCTCCGAGGACCAAAACCAAATTAAAATCTTCCGTTGATAGATGTTCACACTGATTTGTGTATTTGTACTGAAAAAACATACTTAATAATACCTTAAATAATCCCCTCCAAAATGTTTAAATAGTCCACATTTGCTTACATGCTTTGCTGGTGATGCTGACATAGAGTACAGAGTACAGAGTAAATAAATGAGGAGGCTGTTTCAGCTTCTTCATGCGTTCCTGCGTCTTTCAGCAGCACAGGAACTATCAGACCTTGTTATATAACAACTTTACAGTTGTACTGAGAGGGAGTCAGAATAAGCTGGGACTCTGTTTGAGTGTTTTGTTGGCACCGGTGGAGAGCTGGCTCTCGCTGGAGGAGATTTGAGGTGTCATGGAGCAGATTTAATGAAGCCCTAAGTCTGGTTCAGTCCCAGGTCATGGGCTAAATGTCGAGACCTTCTAGTTTACGGTGATGGTGATGTCTTCTCCAGCAGTTGACTTATTGAGTATGTGCATGTGTATATGTGTATTGTTGCTCCAGATGTGTGTGTGATCCAGAGGTCAGTGTCACAGCGTCTTGCTCCATGCTGTCACAGCCCAGCTGACGCCAGACTTGCATGTTTCCTTTCCATTCTCAGTTATGTAACACTCTCATCTGTGTCCACAGCCTCCCGAAGCGCTCCCTGGAGATACCTCATCCTATAGCCTAACTGGCTGCCTGGCTGTCCTGATTACAGGCCACAGGGACAAATGGAGCTCACAGCTTTACTCACCTTTTGGCTGAAACATTGTGGAGGAGATTCTTACAGCAGCAATACCACTTAGTCCTTCATTTGAAGATTCACTAAAGTAAAAGTCTAAAACTATCTTGGCACATTAGATTCTCTGATGCAAAATGACAATTTTATTTGGAATGAATTTCAGAAATAGTCACAGCAACACAAACAAAATACCCATTCGCCTCATACAGTCCTGAACTGTATGGTTATGCCAGAGGATGTTGTTGTAATTTGAGTGAATGAGCCCTTTACTTTGTAGCTGGTCCAAGTGGTGCTCAGTCTAACAACTGTGTGAGTAAAAAGTAAAATATTGAAATGTTGAAAGGTCCTTGTAGGTTACAGGTACATTAAAGCTACACAAAACTGTACTTATAGTTACAGCAATTTCTTAAAAAAAAGAATAAAAAATGAATCAGTGGTTCCAGTTTTGCCTTCAGTTTTGACCTCTTAAAAGGAGTGATGTCTTCAAGTGGCCTCTCATCACAAGTTATGAGCTTAATGTGGACATAAATTTAAAAAAAAAGAGTTCACCCAAAGGGTTATTTGTCCTTCTTAAATTGTTTTTTGGAGGGCTTGTAGTGGCTTGAAGAGTTGCAAGTATCCTTGAGAGAGAGAGAGAGAGAGAGAGATCTTATCCATTTAATCATCTTGTGACAAGGACTCAGATTTATCTTAGGAGGATCGCTTAAGGTTGTCCGATCCTCTTGTTGGGAAGCAGTGTTGTAATAAAAGGTCCTCTATGCGCTATTCATGGCACATAACGTGGCTACATGCGCTATGAAGCATGGTGAAGACGATTCCGCACAATATGAGGGTAACTTAAGGACACGAGAAGGGTGGTGTGCTGTGCAGCTTGTGTGTGTGTGTGTGTGAGATACTTGGCAAGTACTGAGTTTAAAGTAGTGACATAGTGATGCTGAACCAGTGTGGTGAGAGAAGATGTCTGGTGCGCTCTCCGGATGATGAGTAGCTCTGTCTAGAGTTGTAATGCTGTACGTCAGCTGCACAAAGAAATTATGTGGTGCTATTTTTTTTTATTATTATTTATTTTATTCAATCTCTCTTTTTTGGATCCAGGCCATTGTAATACTCCTAACTCCAGGAAGTTGTTTGGATGCGCGCGCGCACACACACATTCAGCATATCCGCATCACACAGCGGAGGGAGCCTCCTCTGGGCACTACGTTAATGAGACACATCCCCACTTTGCGTTATTTAGCGCGCATGGACGGTGCTCGTGCTTTGGACACCTTCTTAGTTTGCTCGTAGCCCGAGGTCAGAGCGCGCGGTGTGTGGCGCAACAGATGCCGCAACGAGATATAAGCCTTTAATACCCCCAGGACTCAGGAGAGGGTAACTACACTCAACTCACAATGCTGACTTAAGTGAAACCCCTCACGCAACTCATCCGAGTCTCCGACGGTGTCCTGCGCGTCTCGGTTTCTTGGGAAATTATTTTAACTTTTACGCACAGAAGGACGCTTAAAGAACGGAGTTTTTGACGCGTTTATCGACATCCTCGGTTACATCCACCTGCTCCAGAGGTAACCCTGTTCCCATGGAATACCTATCCATGTCTGATTTACTGGAGCCAGTTGAACGATAAACTGATCTGGTGGTTACAACCGTGGAGTAACAGGAGTGGACCATTTTAATCATCATGCCACCCAAGAAAAAGGTGAAATATTCTGGGTTTTTTTTCGTGTGTGTGTGTGTGTGTGTGTGTGTGTGTGTGGGTGGGTGTGTGTGTGTGTGTTTTAACAGGAAGGGTAGGGGAATGCACCATCTGTTGCACTGGGCGTTAATCCTCCTATGAGGCCTTTCCACATCACTGCACTCTCTGAAACAGCCACAATGCGCAGGGCAGGCAGGCAGAATACATATCTACATGCAGCATGTATCACGACATGTTGGCCTTCAGAGAGTTGCTTAACCTCTTCTTTCTCTTGTGGCTTTGTGTAATTTGTGATATTGTACAGCAGCAGCAGCAGGTGTAGTCAAGTTCATTCAACTGAGTGAAACTGGTTATTTGGCCCACAGTTGAAATGACAATTTGCTGAGAGAGAGCTGTTTCAACCCTTTATGCTTTTCATGTCTTACCGGGACATTGAAGTCACAGAGCCAAGCATCCTGTCAAAACAACCCAGAGTTTTCTTTGACAACACTTACTGCTGTTCTGGAGGTATTTCCAGAACCCTTAAATACTCTTCTAACCGTCTGGGTGATGAGATATTCTACCTGCTGAACATACCTTTTTCCCCAAGTTGCAAATCTTATTTCTTACTCCAAACAAAGAAGGCAGCCAGATATGACATGGTTATGTTACGTCACCCCATCAACAGACAAAACTGAGCCTATGTAGCTCATATTACTGTTTGGCATAACTTCAGACTATGCCAAATACATAAAAAAGGTTCTGTCTGCATTTAATAGTTTCCCCAAAAGTACTGTATCTCTGAGATATTATTTGTTTAAAGGGATCAGTGTTCGAACACATTTTGGCTGTTCTGTGTGATCTTATTTTGATAACTGATTAGCATTCATCCACTAAGCCTCCCCTGGACTTGAGCCACCTGGAGAGGCTCAAACTCTCTGGTCTATAAGGATGTTACTATTATTTTAATTAATTAATTTAGTTATTTTTTTGTGTCATTAAAAACTTACAAGGAATATGTTTTGGTCACTAGAGGAAATTCATTTGAGATTGAAAATATTTTTTATTATTTTACAATGGACGGCGTTGTTTTACCCAGATGGAGAGACAATGTTTCAAAGCAACTATATGCAACCTTTTTACATTGGCGTCTCTCAGCTTATTGTTTTTTTTTTCCCCAACCCTGTACTTTTTTTGGTTCTTTATAAATACTCTCATTTTTATTATATATAATTATTAATATTTCAAAGGTGTATTCTACTGACCTTGTATGGGTGTGAGATGATTGCAATAGTTGTTTCTTTCAGAGTTAATGAAGGAAGTCGCCACTGACTGAATGAATGATCTTGCTTCTTTGTCATTGCTACTGAGAGCTGCACATGCACAGTAACGAATGGGCAGCATGTATGGATCACGCAGTGACTGATGTGTTGCTGTTCCTGTGCAACATAACTGAGCAGATAAGTGCCACAGTAACGTGGTGTTGAATAAGTACATACTCATCAACATTTTAAACAATATCAGAGGAAACAACTGCGGTTTAAAAAGAGTGAAGCTTCATATTCATCCACTCAAAATGGCTGAGTGTTGTCCCATATCTGCTGAATGTATAAATAATAATATGAATATGCTGCCTCAGGAGGTCAAAAGGTGACAATGTGTCAGTGTTTATCTTGGGTGTGCTGCCCCCAAGTGGCCAGAAAATCAATAAAAACAGGCTTAAGACTCTTTGAAATACTTTCTGATGGCAGTAAAAGCTGCACAAAGATCTCTATGATGGTAACACATGAGGGTCACAAAGCAGAGCTTGAGGAAATCACTCTCTGGATGGGCTAGTGTGCTGGTTAGTGCTGCTGGCCTACTGCTTGTTACCTAGAATAGGAAAAGCCTCTTAGTAGCCGTGCCTGGGGCATTATGTCCAGGTACCTGCTCTCCTTCCAGACAGGAAGTGGAGCAATAAGGTGACACTTCCTTTGGGATTAGGACGGTTTCCAAATTAACATTAGTGTTGGTTATAGATCTATCTTTCATGTTTTTAACAAGAAACAAAATGTTCTCAGTGTTTCCAGCATTGCAGATGAGTGACAGAGGTGACAGGTCAAGTGTTAGAGGTAAACGAGAAATCATCATAACCCAGAATGGTTGGCAAAAAAATTTTTTTTTTTTTTTGATAATCCCCACACATACGTGTTCCCCTCTGAATCATGTTGCAGTGCAGACGAGCAGAGAGACTTTCTTTCTATGAACTTCAGATGAAATGTGTCTATTACAAGAGCCAATCAAACCAGCAATTAAGACAGATAATATTAATGCTACACTTCTCTATGATGTTCTCTTCTGATGCCTGTCAGGGAGCTTGAGCACATGCAGTCCAAGCAGCAGTGATGGTTGTCTGTGAAGAGGCTGCATTTCTCTCTCTCTCTCTAAATCCTGGATTGACGCATGCTATCTTAATCTCCTTACTCAGAGACAATCATGACCCAGAGAGAGGAGCCCAAACACATTGTGTTTTTCCCTGTGTTTTTCTATAACCATATAATAATAGGACATAAGAGACTGGATAGTCATTATTTTCATACCCGCCCCAAAAACTGTAAGGAGTGGATCAAGCAATGTATAAATGTTGTACAGTTGGTATCATGCATGGCTACCTAGCTGCAGTGGTAACCTTGCTATACTACTATAATATTTCCTCATACTGATATTTTTATTACTGTTTACATTAAAGAGCTGAATGCAATATCAGAGTGAAGTCTTGCTTTACTAACTGAACTTGCATTCTTTCTAATAGCCAGCAGGGGGCGACTCCTTTGGTTTCCAAGTCTAATTGTATAGAAGTCGATGAAGAAATTATTCTAGTTGTCAGTTAATTTATTACCTCATTAAACATTGTAAACATCCATCCATTTCCTACCGCTTATCCTCACACAGGGTCGGGGGGGGGGGGGCTGGAGTCTATCCCAGCTGTCTTAGTGAAAGGCAAAGTACAAGGACAAGTCTCCAGTTCATCACAGGACACATAGAGACAGACAACTACTCACACTCACATTCACACCTACGGTCAATTTAAATTAGCCAATTAACCTAATCCCCATGTATGTTTTTGGATGGTGGGAGGAAGCCGGAGTACCTGGAGAGAACCCACGCAGACACGGGGAAAACATGCAAACTCCACACATAAAGGCCCCGGGCCGGGGTTTTGAACCCGGTACCTTCTTGCTGTGAGGCAACAGTGCTAACCACTACACCACCGTGCCGCCCACATATGGTCTCAATCACTGTAGTTTCATTTCTTCATCAAACACAGCTTGATGTTCATTTAGTAAATTACGGTCCCATTTAAAAGGCTGGAATATACTTCTCCGTCTTAGAGTCACTTCTCCGACTTAGAGTCAAATAGAGCATAAAGCTGGGGATGGTTACTATCTGGTGATTCCGACTGTAACTTTCACTTCATGAAAGTTAATTAGAATGTTTTGGTCTAAAAATGTCTTATTCTGCATTCTGTAGCTCTATCCTCTCATGTCACTGCTGGTTACAAAACATAAAAATGGTGACGGCCAAATTGCCAAAACCTGAGGCTTCAGAACCAACGGGTGATACCACAGTCACTACATCCACTTATTCTCTTCAGTCTGTGTGGACAGAACCCCAGGCCTCCACTTCAAGCTGACCGTTAATTAATTGAAGTTGTTTCTACTTTTTGTAGCCATCAACTGGCGACATCAGTCATAATAATCAAATGCATATTAACATACTGCACAGACATAAATTACTCTTAGTGCAGCACAGATCTGCTGCCACTCTTGATCTATAATTGGAGATCTAAAGGGCTGTGATGCAGCCTTTAACTCCACAGACAGAGGCTCGTGCCAAAGTAAAGGTGGCGGTGCCAGCCGGGCTGTATATGCTCTGTGGTAACATCAGGCAGAGGGCATGGAGCCAGTCTCCTTCAGACAGATGATGCAGAGCAGCTGATTAGATAGGAGAAAACCCAACACACACAAACTGCATGTTAATGAAGGAGAGAAAGAGTCTACAGAGTAACATATGAGCAGCAGTTAAACTGCAAGAGGACTGGTGTTATCAGAGCCAATCCCACCGTTCTTCTGCAGCAGAAAGAACCAATAAAAGGAAATATTTATAAGCCAAAACTAGGAATTTTTGAACATCTGGGCTCAGTGCCAGTGAGCTCATTGGAGGGACCACAAGAAGTTAGTCACAATTAGTTTAATTACCCGCTCAGGCTAGTAAGCGGTGCTTGAGAAGCAGCTTTGCTTTGTCTGGTTTTAATGCACAGCTCTATCCACTGAAGCCCACCAGCAAGACTTTAATGAAACCTATTCATTTGAAGAAATAAAAATGTTTAGAATATCCAGATTTGGTTAATTGGCCAATTTAAATTGTCCGTAGTTGTGAATGTGAGTATGAGTGGATGTCTGTCTCTATGAGCTGAAGACGTTTGCCCTAAGACAGCTGGGATAGGCTCCAGCCCCCCCCCCGACCCTGTGTGAGGATAAGCGGTAGGAAATGGATGGATGTTTACAATGTTTAATGAGGTAATAAATTAACTGACAACTAGAATAATTTCTTCATCGACTTCTATACAATTAGACTTGGAAACCAAAGGAGTCGCCCCCTGCTGGCTATTAGAAAGAATGCAAGTTCAGTTAGTAAAGCAAGACTTCACTCTGATATTGCATTCAGCTCTTTAATGTAAACAGTAATAAAAATATCAGTATGAGGAAATATTATAGTAGTATAGCAAGGTTTACATGTTCTCCCCATGTCTGCGTGGGTTCTCTCCAGGTAATCCGGCTTGTTCCCAACAACATGCATGCATTAGGTTAATTGGCCAATTTAAATTGTCCGTAGTTGTGAATGTGAGTATGAGTGGATGTCTGTCTCTATGAGCTGAAGACGTTTGCCCTAAGACAGCTGGGATAGGCTCCAGCCCCCCCGCGACCCTATGAGGATAAGCGGTAGAAAATGGATGGATGGATGGTTTTTGAAACACAAATTTTACTAATTTGATGAAAAAGTCATTTTAGGGGTCTGGCAGTTGGAGGCAAGCTGGATCTGTTCATCCCTCGGGGCATTTATGCTGAATTTACAGCAACCGACTCATTAGCGACAGATGAGACTGTCAGGATTGAAGTGTCACAGCATTTGAAACAAGGCACGTCAATAATAAAATGATGAATAAAGTCTGACCTGTTGCTAAACTTTATTTCACAGTTTTGAGCAGGTCAGCAGCTTTTCAGTCCCTTGATCATTTCCGTCACATGTAATTATTTCCACTCCAAGTGTGTTATTAACTAACCTGAATGTATGTTTTGCTTGTATCCTTTAACCTGGTCAGCCTCTCTCAGTGGTTAACATTCACTAAAGTTAACCAACCAAGTTTAAGGTTAAGTCCTGCATGTTGCACCTATTTGGCAGGTCAGTGAACAAGCTTTCTCAACTACTGCATATATGCAGGGTTTTTTAACAGTTTTTTAAACACTAAAAATAGATGCCTTTCCTATTTCCAGTGTGCCCACTGGTGGCTTTGAAAAGAGCATTGTGTGTTTTGTACATTGATAAATTATAATAATTGTCCCAGTCCCTGTTGATGTCCCAAGCTAGATGGGAAAGGGACTTCAGTGGTCACGTCACCTCAGGTTACAACGACACACTCAGCTGCCACAGGGCTGACAGCACTGCAGATCTGCTCATACTGAAGCTTCTGTGCGGTGGGGTGGAAACTCTTAACCCTAGCTGTCTTTTCGTAGCTACAAATGAGACACAGATAACAGCAGCACCTGGAGAGCAGCCAGCAAGGAGCAGGAAACTGCAGGGATGTGGCACAAGTACACACACACACACACACACACTTCATCTCTAAATACACACACTCAGGATCACAGTGCCTACCCAACCAGGCACACTCTCAGTTCCACTTTCTCATGGTTCACATCACCGCTGCTGCTTCCACGTGAACATTTTGATCTGATCAAGCTTGAGATCAAGCTTGATTGTCACTTTACCGTTGTTCGATGTCTTTGACTGTGACAGGTGCAGCAGCAGTGATGTTGAACATTGCAAGCTGAGTTAATTATGCTGACATTGTCACTGAGATATCGCTGTCACTTCCTCTATGGATCGATCAGTCCGCGAGGATGACATGAGTTGGAGGTACAGAGGCATTACAGTGTACAAGTTAAAGCAGGAGTAGTGTTTTCTTCAGTGGAAGTCTTTTATGCTTAGGTGGCATATTTCTCTCAGTGGTTGCCATGGAAACATGTCGATGGAATGGGCAGAAGGAATGGTTTCTTTTGTGACACTGCACTGTCTGCTGCAAAGGATGACTGCAACTCATGTTGAGCTTGGGATATTGTCAAGTGATTGGGTCCAGCATGCAGAAAGTCAAAAACCTGGTTGATGGGTTGGTTGGTTGGTCGGTCGGTCAGTTGGTCAGGTGGTTGGTTGGTATTCCATCACAAATATTTCTTCTTCAGTATAACATTTGTACCCTGATCAGAGAACATTTTTGGTCCGAATAACGCAACAAATGGTCGTATTAAAGAACAGTTTCTGGTTTCCACAACATGGGCCTTTATCTTTGTAGCTTTGGTCATCATTCTTTGTTTTATTCAGCAAATTGATTGTTGAGTTCCAAGGATAAGATGGGGACTCAGCCTAACAATGTTGGTTATTTTAAATGTGAACATTTAACATTAGCTTTAAGCATCCATTCACTTTTGCAGTTTTACAATGCACTAGGTAATTTAAGGCTAGGGTTTTTTTTGTAATTGTAGCTGTCACATAACAGGGTTTGAATAAAATGGTTTAGATATGCATTTGTTTGCAGGGTTGCTATCCCTTTGCTGGTAAGCAGTCTATAAATCTTGTAATGATATATTTTCCAAACAAACTATAGTCGCATTCTTTATCCCTCTGGACAGACTAAAAAACAGACCTGTACAAGAAACTATGTACAGGTACTGATTGTGTTCTCCAGGATAAGGACCAACTGGTTGTGTTGAGCAAATACAAAACAGTAAAATGTATTTGATGAAGAGCAGCGCAGAGTCACTTTTCACTGGGAAAGATCCAGTTCCAAGATGGTTTCAGTAACCTAACTATCAGTAAAGAAGAAGTTTTTATTAAAGAAATGCAAGGGTGATGTGAAGGTTCACAGGTTTATCATCAGGAACTCAAAAAGAACTGTGAGGGCTCCATTTTGAGGAGAGCCAACTCGCACAACTCGGGAGACGGATACTGGGTGCAACCAAAAGGGACTTTATTTAAAGCACAAAGAGAAGGTTGAGAGCACAGTGTTCCAGCAGGGGAATGGAGAGTCGCGTGCATCACTGGGCTGGTGGAGACGGGCACCATGGAGACCCTACTCTGACTGCTGTCAATTACAAAAGGGAGAAAACAAAACCACTCTCCAAACTGGTGTGGGGAAAAAACACATTAACCAATTAGCTGTGAAAATAAACAAGCATTCTGTAAAGGCTACGAAAATGAATCTCAACTCAAAATCACTCACAAGGAGGTTCACAGAAATAAGGGAAATCTAAAGGGGAAAACTAAGGATGCTAGTGACAGGTACACTAGGAAACTAAGCTAATCTAGAGAGGCTATAAAACGAATCAAACAATAGAAACACCTATGACTCATACACAATGAGGAGGGACAGAATAAGCTACAAAATGTACAAAAAACTCTCACTCTACGCTAGAGGAGGCAGACTAAACTACTGGGGTCTACTCACACAGAGGATCTACTGTGAAATACAGCGTAAAACTAGAAACCAAAAACAGACACTAAGGCTATTAAACTTACAACAAAAAGCGCACTGGAGAAACAGGGACTGGACCGTGGAGACAGTACTCGAGACGGACAAAGGGACATGACGATTTCACAACAAACATACAAATGACAAGACTATTTATACGCGAGGTAAGGGGACACAGGTGGAAACAATTAGGGTGGGGTTTCACAATCACAGACGTGGGGAAACACAGACAGGAAGCAAAGTGATCTGAAACGAGAGGGAGACATGGTTACTTTCAAAATAAAACAGGAAGCGACAAGACAACATGGAGGTAGAAGACAAAAATGGTAAACTTAACCAAACCAGACAGACGGAGCATGACAAGAACATGAGCATCTGCTTTTTGACTGATGTCAGTTTTCTTTGACCTGATGCATACGTTGGAAAGTTTTGCTGTATTTTTGCACTCAACAACGGTCTTGCTTGTTGGGGTCCGTTTTTCAAGTTTGTGGAGAGATTAAATTTAATTCAGCAAGATCAGTCAGTGTGGGTTTAGCTGAACTGCTTATAATGAAATGTGAAATTGCATCTCAGCATTTCTTTAAGACCTGGTCCAGAGCTGAGTTTGTCCTCTGGGGAGTCGCAGCGCTCCTGGCCAGCCAGCTGGCTCTGGGTGACTCTGATTGTTTCAGTGTAGGGATGGCGTCCATCTCCCCCAATCAGGCGCCTTCCTAATGTACTCCCATGCAGAAAGAGCTGTGTAAACGCTTTTGAGTCACCTTCAGGGAGCACACGAGAATGTGGCTGTGCTTCATCCTTCCCTCATCCTCCCATCCTCCTTGTCCTCCACCTTCCTTTGCCTACTCTAAGCCATGTAATCACGTTAATAGGCCGGGATGGTTGTCCAAATGGGAGGGACGGGGGGAGAAGTAGGGAGGAAGAAAGAAAGGGGAGATTGGTGAAGAGATGGAGATGAAAGAAATGGGGTGGTTAGTTTGAGAAAAAGGCTGAAATACAATATGAGTGGAGCCATATTGCTCGTGTTTTTAAATGACAGGTTATAAAATCAAAATGAAAGAAAATGATAAGAATGCACATTAGACTATGATAGCATTATATAATTATGAATTCATGGTATTATTGTCAGTAGAGAGGAAGTTTCCTCTAACTGAACCTGGGTTGAGAATTTTGTCCATAAAACATTTTTGCCTGAAAAAGTCTGAAAACAATTATGTAAATATTTGCACAATATTTTTTGTTGATCAACCAATTAAGTCAGCTCCTCTAAAGATGAACATGGGTAAAATATCACAAAACATTGATATCAAAAAAAATATTTTGTACAGTACAATCTAGAGTCACATTTCTATACACTTACTGACAAACCCTCTGTGTAAGCAGTAATGGATCACATCTGTGTGATGTGTAGTAATAATACCAGTGCAGAATAAAATAAGCCTTTTTTTTTTTTTTTTGCATTTTTTTCACCTCTCCAGTGGATATTTCTATGTCACCTGCAGTAGAGCTCAACATTGTTTAATAATTCAGTGGGGGCATTTTGTATTATTGGCTGGGTGACATTGGCTTGCAGGAGAGGAGGGTGCTGAGTGAACAGATGTCTACACCAGCCATGGGTAAACAGAAAGTCATGCCTGAGCATAATTCTGCCCCGGGGAGATTTCCTTCCTTCCTCCTCTCTTATTCACTCCTCATCATGTTGAATTTTCTGCTTTGACATTTTCTCAACTGCATCCTCCTGCTTCTGCACAACTAATTCTCTCTGCTAATTTACAACACTATCCCACCACCTTATTAACATCCCGTCCTCGTCTCTCCGGTGTCACATTATTTGAGGCCTTATTTATCTCCAAGGTTATTGTAGTTGTTTTTTCTCTCCTTTTTAAAGACATAATTTCATTTCTGATTAGCTCTCTGACCTATTAACCTTTCCTGCTTCATTTCCTGACACATTTCAGTACGTTTAGGGTGAGTCTTCTGTATCTGTAAATTGTGTCCAGTGCTAGTATGTTTTGATAGGTCTCATCATGTTCTGTTTCTCTCTTTCTTTGCTCAAGTTTCTATCATAATAGTCCATTTTTCTTTGCTTGTGTCACGTTTCATATTGTTTGATGAGTTTTTATACTGGGTGGAGCTAAGTCCATGAACATGGCTGTCAGAAGACACATAATGTCTGCACTTTTTGCTCAGATGATGATTCCTAATAAATATAATAATAATAATAATAATGTTTCCTCATTCCACTCTTTAGTGGTGCAGTCTCCTTTTCTGTCTCACCTCCCTCCCTACAGTTCTCCTTATGTCAGTCTTTCCACTGACAGCAATTTTATAAAACAAGCTAAGTCTTTTGGAGTTGAAGATAGCTCCATCATAACTGTTGGCCTATAATGACACGCTGTATGATCCGTCATGGTCACAGTCACAGCAGCACAGTGTACACTCACTTGAATAAGGTAGAGAGTAGGAGTGAATGAAAGGAGAGCCAGAGGGAAGTTATTCTGTTGGTGGAGTATGAGGTTTGAGAGGTGAACACAGTTTAGACTGAGAGTCATACTCACCCAGGGTATTCTGATGACACTGTCTTATTAATTCGCCAACAAAATACACTGATTAAGCATAACATTATGACCACCAATCTAATATTGTGTTGGTCACCTGTTGCTCCCAAAACAGACCTGACCTCTGACCTCTGAGGGTTTAGTCTTCTGACTCCCTTCTATCTTCAGCAGCATTAACTTTTCTGGTCTGTTGGATCAGACCCCCAGGACCAGCCTTCACTCCCCACCTGCATCAGTGATCCTTGTCCTCTCATGATCCTGTCTCTGGTTCATCACTGGTCCTTCCTTGGACCACTTTTGATAGATCCTGACCACTGCAGACCAGGAACACCCCACCAGAGCTGCACATCTGGAGATGCTCTGATCCAGTCCTCTAGACTTTGGTTTTTGTTGTCAAACTCAAGCAAATCCTCACGCTTTCCCATTTTTCCTGCTTCTAACATCAACTCTGAGGACAAAAATATATCCCAGGTGCCATAATGAAGAAATAATTTGTTATTCACTTCACCTGTCAGTGGTCATAATGTTATACACTATATTGCCAAAAGTATTCGCTCACCTGCCTTGACTCGCATATGAACTTAAGTGACATCCCATTCCTAATCCATAGGGTTCAATATGACGTCGGTCCACCCTTTGCAGCTATAACAGCTTCAACTCTTCTGGGAAGGCTGTCCACAAGGTTTAGGAGTGTGTTTATGGGAATTTTTGACCATTCTTCCAGAAGTGTATTTGTGAGGTCACACAATGATGTTGGACGAGAAGGCCTGGCTCTCAGTCTCTGCTCTAATTCATCCCAAAGGTGTTCTGTCAGGTTAAGGTCAGGACTTTGTGCAGGCCAGTCAAGTTCATCCACACCAGACTCTGTCATCCATGTCTTTATGGACCTTGCTTTGTGCACTGGTGCACAGTCATGTTGGAAGAGGAAGGGACCAGCTCCAAACTGTTCCCACAAAGTTGGGAGCATGGAATTGTCCAAAATGTCTTGGTATCCTGAAGCATTCAGAGTTCCTTTCACTGGAACTAAGGGGACAAGCCCAGCTCCTGAAAAACAACCCCACACCATAATCCACCCTCCACCAAACTTTACACTTGGCACAATGCAGCCCGACAAGAATCGTTCTCCTGGCAACCGCCAAACCCAGACTCATCCATCAGATTGCCAGATGGACAAGTGTGATTCGTCACTCCAGAGAATGCGTCTCCACTGCTCTAGAGTCCAGTGGCGGCGTGCTTTACACCACTGCATCCGACGCTTTGCATTTCACTTGGTGATGTATGGCTTGGATGTAGCTGCCATGGAAACCCATTCCATGAAGCTCTCTGTGCACTGTTCTTGAGCTAATCTGAAGGCCACATGAAGTTTGGAGGTCTGTAGTGATTGACTCTGCAGAAAGTTGGTGACCTCTTCGCACTATGTGCCTCAGCATCCTCTGACCCCGCTCCGTCAGTTTACGTGGCCTACCACTTTGTGGCTGAGTTGCTGTTGTTCCCAAACACTTCCACGTTCTTATAATACAGCTGACAGTTGACTGTGGAATATTTAGGAGCGAGGAAATTTCACGACTGGATTTGTTGCACAGGTGGCATCCTATCACAGTTCCGCGCTGGAATTCACTGAGCTCCTGAGAGCGACCCATTCTTTCACAAATGTTTGTAAAAGCAGTCTGCATGCCTAGGTGATTAATTTTATACACCTGTGGCCATGGAAGTGATTGGAACACCTGATTCTGATTATTTGGATGGGTGAGTGAATACTTTTGGCAATATAGTGTATTTATCAAAACATTCATGCTATTTTTTTTGCCAGAGAGATTTTGTAGGAAGCATAATTGCTGCATGATGTTCGTCTGGTGAGGAGGTTGGGATGGTGTTTCACATGTGGTCAGGCTACTAAAAATTTAAATTAGATCTAGATAGATAGATAAGTAGATGATTTTTATTAATCCTCAAAGGAACATTAAGTTGTCATAGCAGCAATATACACAGGAAATACCTGGTTGCCAGCAACCGTCTGTAAGCACTGGTCTGAGTAGAGTTTTCTGTCGAGACACCATGGCACCAAACCAGGCAACCTTTCACCAAATAACAAGTTTCACAACAATATTTTCTTTTTTTCTTTATGAATGGCACCTACAAACTGTATTTTCCAAAGCAAATCAGTTTCATATATGCATCATTTTTAGGAGACAGAGTTGATGAGTCAACTCCGTCATGCCTCACTAACACCATCTTTTATACTCTGATATCTCTTTTGCCAGAGACTCTCACTGTACTTTTTGTTCTGCACTGTGAAGCTAAATCATGCAAAACTGACGCACTTCCTTTCAGCACTCCAGTCAATATGTATATTAAACTGAGGTCGAACGCTGCAATAAAAATTGAACAAAAAAGTGAACCCTCAATTTGTAACCTTATGTATGAATAATAACCATACAAATCTAGGTTGTTTTTGACAAATACTTCCAAATGAATGTAATGGAAGAAGTATGAGGCAGGTTAATTATGAAAGCGCAGCACACAGCAGTGTGGACATGAAATAAATAATCTAGTTTAAAATAAACTAAATCTAGTTTAAAATAATGTGGCCTCTCTTATTGACTTCAGCACACTGGACGTCACCAAGGACTCACTGTGTTAAAATGCACCAGACTGAGCAGGCTGTCTGCAACCAGAGAGCTGATTTGTGACTTTGGGATGCAAGTGTGTATCTTGAGTGCCAGACTGATGTATCGTGTCGTGCCACCTCCTGGAGATGACACCGAGGGTGTTAATTAGCATGTCTTTGAGGGAACTATCTAATCTCTGGGACACATGGCACATAAACCTGAGGAGGCATCTGCAGCAACTCCTCCTGGCAATTAAAGGCTGGGAAATTCTGGGGAAAAGAGCAGTAAATGAGAAAGCATGGAGATATTATTAGGTCAAACTCTGAACAAATAATGTTGAAAAACTGTGGGAACATGCATTTATTATTATTTTTTTTTTAGATAGAGACCAATCCGTATAGACTGGAGGACAGGATACAATATGATACAAAATGCTGTTGACCCAACAAGACAGTAATATCGAGAGAACACCAATGCAGCCCTCTCATTTAACAAGAAGTCATTTTCATAAAGAGCAGAAATGCAATAATAATAATGATAATAATGTCCCAAGACCGAATGTAGAATCATAAATGTAACTGTAAATGTAAAATGTTTATATGCTTGCAGTAATTATTCTGTAGCCAACTGGGAAAAAAAACAATGTCCCGATCAAGGGATCAATATATGTGAATCAAATTCTAAAAAGCCAATCATCATTTTATAACACACAGTTAACCCATGCAGACCTTTACTATGAGGACACTAAATATTCATCGTAGCTCAGAGACAAACGTTGCTTGTTTGCTTGATTTGAACATTAACATTGGATATTTTGTTTATATGTGACCTGTGACCTTTATGTGACTTATTGTGTGTTGTCTGTTTTATTTTATCAGTATAGGTATTATTACTGCTACGTCTTTTCTACATCTTCAAAAAGTTTGTAGTTCAGAGCAATATACAGTGACCAAATAAATGAAGAGAACTGATGAAACTAATCGTTATTGCTCTTTCTCCTGCAGGGAGAGCGTCAGGACTCGGATGTTGTCGAAGAAAGAAACGCCCAGGTGCAGCTGGAGAAAGCCAAGGTACTTTCTCACTGTTGCATCATGGTAACATCATGACCCACAGTGGCCTCACAAACCCACAGATTACCAGGACATTGGATTAGCAGAGCAATATTCAACTATTAAAATCCCTCCTTGTTATCATTTTATGTGCTCAATGTGTGTAGAACGACAAGCATCCTATGAGAATTTAAATGTGATAAATGTTTTTGCTTCCACAACTTTTATGATTCAAGATGATAAAAGTAGAAGTATTTCTTTAATTACTTTATTTTTTATTATTTATTCATACAAGATTGCTTCATTTTCCTGAAACTGTATTTCATTAGAATAAAAGCAAATATAGATGTATCATGACTTCATCCAAACAAAGAAACATTTCTCTCCCTCTTTATCATATTAATCTTGAAACTCCTCAAATTTATTTTGCAATCCTGTGGGGATCCTCACCTGCAGGTTAGAAACTAGCACTGTATGAAATGAAAGAAACAAGAGCGAGAGCGATGCTTAACATGTTTATTTTGTTGTTTCTGATCTATTACACCTTGTACATCGGCAGTACAGGTCTGCTCTTCAGTTGGTTAAAAACATACTGCAGACACAGAAAACATAATATCATTTAAACATAAAGAGTATATTTTCAGACAGTCTCTCCTTGAAGACGTTCACTCCTTTCTCACTGCCGCACACTGCATGAAAATCACTGTTAAGTGGTTTGCAGAAGGTTATGTACCCACTGTTTTACTCTGTGGATGACCACTAAGGTCATTACGTAAATACATAAAAATATCACAGCTGATATCAATCTCTTCCCCTCTCTTTGCCTTCCAGGCAGTGTCTGCTGATACACAGTGAATATTGAATTAAATCCTCCCCCACATATTTAATGTACCCCCACTAGTGCTCTGTAATTAAGGCGGTAAACACACTGGGCTGTACCCTGCTGACCCTACAACTTCTCCCACAGCCTCATCTTCCCAAAGTGGAGTAATTAGCAGCTTGAGCTGTGTGTCACTAACATTTGACTCTGATAGGATTACACCACCAACAGGCATCCCAACAGAAGCACCACTGATACTGAAGACACACACACAGACACAGCATTTTGATTTGTGACAGTGGCGAAAGGCCAAGAATAGTATGAAGGATGTCGACGATGACAAAAAGATGGATGGATGGATGATAGATAGATAGATAGCACAATGCTAGATAAAAATAGATAAGACGGACAATCAGTGTGTATGCATATAGGCTATGCGCCAAGCATACACACCATAATTATATACTGAATGTGTAATTAAGGTGGTATCTTATTTAAGAAATATATTTACATCTTCATACATACTGCTTCAAATTCTTCAAAAGCACAATTGGGTATAGTGTTGAATGTTTCTACAGTGCAAATTTCCTGACAGTGAGTTGGATTGTTTTCACTCTGCAGATAAATTATAAATTATTATGCGTAAAATCAATTAAAGTTGAGTGAATATAATTTTGTTTGTGTGTCAGTGTGTTAAAGATGGCTGTTCCATTCAACTGTAATAACATTATGAACACCTGCTCCATGTCTCTAGTACAAGCCTGTGGCATTTGCGGTCCGTTGCAACTTCTCTTACACGCCAGCAGACGACGACAACGTTCCCGTACCAGGCCAGGCCGTCACCTTCGAGGCCAGAGACTTCCTTCATGTCAAAGAGGTTGGAAACAAGCACACAGACAGTTGTTTGACAAAAAATAAATGCATGTCAGACCATAAATGTACTCTTTTGTTTTTTTTCTTTTTAAAACCAGAAGTTTAACAACGAGTGGTGGATCGGACGGCCGGTGAAGGAGGATGGTGTGGTGGGCTTCGTCCCCAGTCCAGTCAATCTGGAAACTATTCTCATCAGAAGAGAAGTCCAGGCGAGGAAAGCTGCCAAGGCCTTAGCCAAGTATGTACAGCATGTTTCTCTTTTCCACTTGCTTCAACACGACAGGGTGACACACTCCATTCTGCTTTGTGCTGACTTATCTTGTAATCCTAATAATAATTTTTATTGGTCCAGCACAGAATAAAACAAAAACATCACTACAAAGTGATATAGAGAGGATTATATGACATTTTAAGCATTCATTCTGAAGCTCTTTGAAAACAAGCAGAAATTAGTCAAACTACATTTTAACCACAGAGGTGTAATCAGTGGGAAAGGGTCACACCAGGAATTATTTTGCAGACAGAAGTAAAGCAAGCGTGGCTGGATCAGACCACAAATGAGGGCCTTACATGACCTGCTTTTCTCCTACTCTCTGTTTATCTACAGTATATAGCCTACTATCACATATTTCCTCAAGGAGCTTAGAACACCTCCTGTCCTTAAACCCTTTTTATTTCTGTTGAATGTTTGTACGTTGTTTTAAGTCTATCTATGGAGGAGGAGACCATCCACTGTCAAACCAAACTTTACTTCTGTATTTAAGTAAGGAAGTTTATTATAATTATAATAGTTTATTATAATTAAGTATGTGTGTTATCTTTAGTGATAATCACCTGAAAATCAGAAAATTGTTGTGTTTTTTTTTTTTTTTTTACTTTAAAATGAGCCATTCATACGCAGCAGGTTTTCTTCACAGTTTGTCTAGAAGGTAGCCCCCAAGTTGCAAAATCTCCACGAGATGGTTAAGGTTAGACATTCACCTTAAAGTCAGGATAGGTCATCAGGCAGTGGGGTGTCACACATTTATTCACAACTTATAGGTTACCTTCTGGTCACGAGCCCTCTTCGTACAAACCAAACACTGACTCTACTCATGTTTTTTGTCTGCCGATGTTCCCCTACACACTTGACACGTGGGAGAAGTTTTAGTTGTTTTCAGTTTGCAACCAGTGTTGTGTCGTTCACCAATGATTTGTTCGAAAGAACGAATCTTTTGAGTGAACGAACTGAACTGAATCACTTCCTGAACTGATTCGTTCCTTTCTCAGTTCACTTGAGCTCAGTCTCAGCGTGGTGGCCGGGAGTTGAACTGCCTCGTTCGTTAGTTCATGCCTCGTGAATCTTCGATGAACTACCAGCCAGCGAGGGGAGGGGAGGGGCGACTCACTGACCGAACGAGTGATTTTAGCAGGAAGCTGCAGTGATTCATTCACTGAACGTTTCGTTCGCTGACCGAACGAGTCATTCTAGCAGGAAGCTGCCGCGGTTCGTTCACTGAACTCAGAGCGAGTTCGTTGCTCTTCGGAACGATGGGGGGCGAGTAAGGGCTTCCTCGGAGGAGGAAGCCAGCGTCCTCTTCCGAGGAAGCCGGTAGAGTCACTCAGTCAGTCCCGCGAGGAGAAACTAGAAGGGGGGGATAAGCTCTCATGGCGCTGACATGTTTCTCTGAGCTAACAGCAAATGTTAAGTGAAGCCACATTCAAACAAAGGCGCACACATCACAGTGCTCATATTAACACACTGAAGAGGAGAGGAGAGGAGCGAGTGAGATTAACCGGTGCACGCAGGGTGCATTTACACTGATGTTTCATTCTTAATATATTATTGATTAATAGTTTATTTAGTTTATATATTATTAGTAATAGTTTTGTAATAGTAATAGTTTATATATTATTGATTAATAAATTGTCATTTTACTTTTTAATGATTAGTTCCCACTTTGATTGTTTTTGTTTTCATTTCAGTGCAATAACAATATTTAATAACCTGACATTTAATCACATACACTATATTTGTTATTTTAAAAGGCTAGAAATGAATATAGGTCTTCAGCCTATATATTTTTTTTTTATTATTTTTTCTCGGTGATTCGGTGAACAAATCTTTTGAAAGGATCTTTTTGATGAACGATTCGTACAGATTCAGTTCAGTCAAAAGAACTGTTTTGCCCATCCCTGTTAGCAACCTCAGATGATCCAACCTCACAATTGTTTCCTCAATCTGACCAAGTAGTTTTGTTGCCAAAGGACTTGTGCAGGTGCCTTGATAAGTCATGTTGCTTGATGTTTGTAGGAAAATGCACAAAAAAATAGCTTGTATGACAATCATGTGTTTTCTTGGGAGAAAGGACAGAAAATCCTCCCACACAGTTAATAAAAAATTGAGAATGTGAAAGAAAGTATACCCGTTATTTACTACAAATTACACATACTTACATAGATGTACAGAAGGTTGCTGGTGTTACATATTTTTTCAAAACAATTATTTGTTTCACGTTTTTGTGCAATAATTTTCCACTGCTTACAGATAACCTTTGGTTTTTAGGAATGTTTTTATTTTGCTCACTCAGTAGGTTGTTTTTCCCTCTAATCAGCCTGGCAGGCAGGACAATCCACTATAGACTGAGAGATTTTGACTTGACCCAGTTAGGCTGAAAGAAATTCATCTAGAGGATCATGGAAATTTGGCTTTGGTGGCAGCTATGTGTGCTGAATCACTGCAAGGGATTTACCCTTTAAGCTTCATATAGCTGTGTCTTGTTGAGTAGACATACAGTCTAGAAGCACACATTATTGTATTGCATAAATGCACATTGGTTTATTTTCACCATGGTTGAACTGATGAGATTTTGATTATATAAAGAAAATCTGAGGCAAATCAGGATTTTTCTCTCATTTCAGCAAAGCAGCCGCTCAAGTAGCTCAAGATATGAATTCAAAGAAATATACTCCTCCATCACAAGGTCAGTTGAAATGTGCAAGAAAGTGTGAAAATATTATTTTGTTGTATGTCGTGATGATTGTTTGATTTTTATGTGTCCCGTTTCTGTCTGCATGAACAGCCAATCAGCAAGTGAAAAAGAAACCGGTAAGTGTCTGAATGTTTGTTGTTGTTTCAACCCATTGTTTCTCATCATATAAACCATCATTCACGCAAACACTCAGATGTATTTTTCTCATTGTTTATTTTATTATTATTACACTCAACAAAAATATAAACATAACACTTTTGTTTTTGCTCCCATTTTTTTATGAGATGAACTCAAAGATCTAAAACATTTTCCACATACACAATATCACCATTTCTCTCAAATATTGTTCACAAACCAGTCTAAATCTGTGATAGTGAGCACTTCTCCTTTGCTGAGATAATCCATCCCACCTCACAGGTGTGCCATATCAAGATGCTGATTAGACACCATGATTAGTGCACAGGTGTGCCTTAGACTGCCCACAGTAAAAGGCCACTCTGAAAGGTGCAGTTTTGTTTTATTGGGGGGGTCTGTGGACTCAGCAAACCAGTCAGTATCTGGTGTGACCACCATTTGCCTCATGCAGTGCAACACATCTCCTTCGCATAGAGTTGATCAGGTTGTCGATTGTGGCCTGTGGAATGTTGGTCCACCCCTCTTCATTGGCTGTGCAAAGTTGCTGGATATTGGCAGAAGCTGGTACACGCTGTCGTACATGCCGATCCAGAGGATCCCAAACATGCTCAATGGGTGACATGTCCGGTGAGTAGGCTGGCCATGCAAGAACTGGAACGTTTTCAACTTCCAAGAATTGTGTACAGATCCTTGCAACATGGGGCCGTGCATTATTCTGCTGCAACATGAGGTGATGTTCTTGGATGTATGGCACAACAATGGGCCTCAGGATCTCGTCATGGTATCTCTGTGCATTCAAAATGCCATCAATAAAATGCACCTGTGTTCTTCATCCATAACAGACGCCTGCCCATACCATAACCCCACCGCCACCATGGGCCATTCGATCCACAACATTGACATCAGAAAACCACTCACCCACACCATGCCACACACGCTGTCTGCCATCTGCCCTGAACAGTGTAAACCAGGATTCATCCGTGAAGAGAACACCTCTCCAACGTGCCAGACGCCATCGAATGTGAGCATTTGCCCACTCAAGTCAGTTACGACGACGAACTGGAGTCAGGTCGAGACCCCGATGAGGATGACGAGCATGCAGATGAGCTTACCTCATACGGTTCCTGATAGTTTGTGCAGAAATTCTTTGGTTATGCAAACCAATTGTTTCAGCAGCTGTCCGAGTGGCTGGTCTCAGACGATCTTGGAGGTGAACATGCTGGATGTGGAGGTCCTGGGCTGGTGTGGTTACACGTGGTCTGCGGTTGTGAGGCTGGTTGGATGTACTGCCAAATTCTCTGAAACGCCTTTGGAGATGGCTTATGGTAGAGAAATGAACATTCAATACATGAGCAACAGCTCTGGTTGACATTCCTGCTGTCAGCATGCCAATTGCACCCTCCTTCAAATCTTGCCACATCTGTGGCATTGTGCTGTGTGATAAAACTGCACCTTTCAGAGTGGCCTTTTATTGTGGTCAGTTTAAGGCACACCTGTGCACTAATCATGGTGTCTAATCAGCATCTTGATATGGCACACCTGTGAGGTGGGATGGATTATCTCAGCAAAGGAGAAGTGCTCACTATCACAGATTTAAACTGGTTTGTGAACAATATTTGAGAGAAATGGTGATATTGTGTATGTGGAAAACGTTTTCGATCTTTGAGTTCATCTCATAAAAAATGGGAGCAAAAACAAAAGTGTTGCATTTATATTTTTGTTGAGTGTATAAAGATCAATTAGGCAAGAAAAAAACTTTCATCCATGCTCACGCTTTATTTGCACCACAAGCGACATGATGCATCAGCGGCATGTCACACTGAACTGAACTTATGTTTCTTTGTGGCTACAGGGGGAACAGGTGGCTATGTACGATGTAGTGCCTACAATGCGTCCTGTGGTTCTAATGGGACCATCACTGAAGGGCTTAGAGGTGAGTCTGCCTCATACAAGCTGAGGCACTTATCTGGTGTTTATGTTAATAAATATTTTGAGTTAACTAGGGGGGAATTTAATTTTAATATCCACGTTTCCTGTGTAATTCCAGGTCACAGATATGATGCAAAAAGCACTATTTGACTTTTTAAAACATCGATTTGAAGGCAGGTAAGTTCTGACTTAATTCCTCAGTGTCACACCTTTTATATGGAATAAAACCGAATGGCAATCACAATTGTGTAACAATCCCTGTCACTCCTATAGAATTACTATCACACGGGTCACAGCAGACATCTCTCTGGCTAAACGCTCCATCCTCAACAACCCCGGCAAGAAGGCCTTAATGGACCGGTCGAATACCCGCTCCAATTTAGGTACACATCTTTATCATCCCAACCTACACTTCTTTCTTTATCTCATTGAAACACATTTTTTGGTCATATGATGCACAGATGATCTTTTACTCAATGAGATGATGATGTCTGAGATCCATCTATGCAGCACAATGAAGATAAAACTATAGAAATTTACTTATTTGTTTTCTTGTTGAGGGCTACAGTAGATGAGCAGGTCAATGATGCTCTTGCAGTTTTATGCAAAATGTGAAGCTGCAGGCAGTTAGCTTAGCTTAGCACAAAGACTGGAAACCCATAATCCCTGCTCCCAGTATTTATGCTAAGCTAAACTAACTGCTGGCTGTAGCTTCATGATTAGCATACAGATATGAGGGTGGCATCAATCTTTTGATCTCACTTTATCAATAAAGCAAATAAACATATAAAATATTACTTTAACCCTTTAACACCAAACGTGTCACCAGTGACACATCATACCTGCGCAGATTGGATTTGGATAATCCTGTAACGGTTTGTGCTATCAGAAAAAATCCAACCATTTCTGAAAGCTGAGACATTGCCCTTTACGGTAATTTCATTACTGCCTCTCCTGCAAGACAACGAAGCAGCCTCTTTGTTCCCTGTGATAAAAAACACCTATATATATTTTTGATTTTGTTTCAGATATTTGCACATACTTTTCAAATTTATGCATTATTTTTTTTTTCAAATGAACTGGAGATCAAATTCTGTTTTGGTGTAAACTATTATTAGATTCTTAGCATGCAGTAAATTGTAAATAATTGCCCGATATTGTAATTTCCAAGAGTTCTGGATGAGAAAAAACGGTCCAGGTTGTTGGATTGTGTCAGTGAAGATTGTTCATTGACTGGATATTTACTGGGCATCTGCCAGCTCTTTGCCCCAGTGACAGTGTGCTATGTGCTGTGTAAGTGTTTCAAGGTTAAAGCCCTTATTGCTGAAAAAATGACAGGATGGGTATCACACACGAGGGGGATATGATTTACTTTTCTCTACTCTTGTCTCTCTCATTGCTCTCTCATCTCAGATGCTGCCGGTATGTATGACTGAAAGCAGTGGTAGTCCATGTCTGTCTGTCTGTCTGTCTGAATGCTGCACCTTCCTTTCATCACCTCATCAGCACCAGCAGTCTCACGATCACACCCTGTTGTTCACTGTGTAAACATACACAAGCACCGGCACAAGCTGGTGTCTTCACTGCTGTCTATTTCTTTTAGTGGGCCAATAGATGTATAATGATGAAACTCACTGTTATTAGAATATTTGTGAGAACTTTAACTTCGTAAAGGCCTGAACAGCCCCTGCCTGCTCTATGCCCTGCTTTCGTGCTCTCTCTCTAGTGGCCAGTCTTTAAATTCATCCTCACATGCGTAACCTGGGTTTTATGAGCTGTCATGAGTTGCTCACAAGTCTGTACTTTTTACTTGTCTTGTTTTCTACATTAGAATTTTGTTGTTGTTGTTTATCATGAAATTGTGAGATGAGCAACATGCCTAAATGAATGTTATTGACCATTTTTACAGCTAGTTCCATATCAGCTTATATTATAACATAAAGAAAAATGAAAAAAAACCCCACATACCAGCTCTAGTAATGCAAATATTGCTTAATGCTAGTGTTTCAAAGAAATGATCATAAAAATGTGAGATATCAATTGAACGCTATGGGTCAGTGAGAAAAATATCTGTGATGAGCTTATTAGAGTTAAAAAGGGGAAGGAATGTGAAAGGGACAAATTTCCTGGACCTTAGGTGTCAGAAGTCAGTCTTTTCCTCTGCTGTCTTTTTGCAGCCCAGATTCAGGGGGAGGTGGAGCGAATCTTTGAACTTGCCCGCAGCCTGCAGCTGGTGGTTCTGGATGCTGACACAATCAACCACCCTCTCCAGGTGTCCAAGACCTCCCTGGCACCGATCCTTGTCTATGTCAAGATCTCCTCACCAAAGGTGAGCTTCACCAGATACCTGCACCTTTTTTGGACCGACTGTTCCTCAGCTCTCTCAATGTTTTGTTCACTAAGCAAACATGATCCTGTCCTTTCTTTCCCTGCTTCTTCTGTCCTCCTCCTCCTGCTCCTCTTCACTGTAGGTACTGACAAGACTAATCAAGACTAGAGGGAAGTCACAGACCAAGCATCTCAACGTTCAGCTGGTGGCAGCAGACAAGCTCGCCCAGTGCCCACCGGTGAGCGCCATCTAGTGACCAGCTTGTGAAACTGGTGGAGTGGTAGTTAACTATTCAGTAATAACACAGATTATCTGGAAGACAGTATAGAGTTTGGTGCAAACACATTGGTGGCCCCTTGTTTTTAATGCAGGGCCATGGTTACCACTGATGACAGTGAGGTCATGTACTCATTATTTTTTTCTGGCAAGCATGAAGTGAATTTATATTCTACTAGTATTATTTGATTAGAAATTTAATTAAACTATCAGGAAAAAAATTAACTGCTCATAATAAAATTATAATATAATAATAAAATGAGGAAAGTCCGATTGAAAGGCATTGCTATAGGTTCCCATACATGGCATATTTTTAAACATTTTTTCTTGGCTAAGGTCCTGCTTTTATGAATATTACAAATCAGATCAGAATTAGTGTTATTAGACTACATAGTCAAATTCAGCATGTTCAGTGCTTTACTGAGTGCTCATGTCACTGCTCCTGTGGCTGACAGTTTTTTGAGATGACCCTCTTTCCTCACATCTCATTACCTGAATGTTGTTGCAGGACTGATGATTACCAGAAGAATGCTATATAACACTTCTGCCACATTATCAGTGGTGCCACAGTTACAGGATAGTCCACCGCTTGGTACCTGCTGTTGGTCTTTAACCTACCCTTTCTCTTGTTTTCCTGTAGGAAATGTTTGACGTCATCTTAGATGAGAACCAGCTAACTGATGCCTGTGAGCATGTTGCTGATTATCTGGAGTCATACTGGAGAGCCACTCATCCACCAGAGATGGAACCTGCCAATGCTCTGGTGGCCCAGCTGGCCGAGAACACACTGCCCACCAGTCCATCAGCAGTACCGGTACATGGCACACAGGCACACATATGGGAAATAGACAATAAAGCTAGAGCATGAAATATCATTTGCAGTCTGTCTCATCTCATCCCATTCATCTCATCTGTGCAGACAGTCTGCTGAAAGTGGAAAAACAGTTTGCATTGGAAATTATGAGCTCAGTAGGAATGGTCAGAGGAGGTCCACAGTGCTGCATCTGTATTCATTTCCATTTACTCATCTAACATTTTCATTTCATTTCTCCTCATTCTACTCCACTGGAAAGTTGAAGAAATGAGATAGGCCTGCCTCAGGTGAGTGCGATACCGTCAAATTTGGCTGTGGCTGAGTTTTTACTGCAGTAATAGAAATAAGTTATAGTACAGTAGCAACTTCTTCACAAGTTAGTTGGCTAAAAATTGTGTGTATGTTGTCTAAAAAGCATTATGGTGTGTAAGGACTTATTTTCAGTGTTTAGCAATAAAGCCAATTGCTGAAAACAGGTTTCAGATTTCTACCATGTTGATAGAAATCTGGTGGCTCTAGCTCATTAACATGACGCATGGAATTCCTGTGAGGAATGACAGCAGTAATAACACAAACCTCAATGCAGTCTGCCGAGTGTGTGTATGTTTCCCAAACAAACGTGTTCTCAACATGTAGAGCAGGTACTCACAGCAGTAATCAAAGCATGAATTTTCTTCGATGTTGGATTTCTAGTGTTTATAGGTAAAACTTCATTCAAAACAACACTGTCAATACAAGTACACGTGTTATTTATCAGCCTCTTCATGCAGTGTTGACTGATGAAAATCAGAACAAGGTCTCAGCCCATACTCCTTAATTTCAGATATATAATCTGTAAATACATATCAAACACTAAAGTAGTGATCACAGAGCTTCACTATGCAATATTGATTCAACAGCCATGGACTGTGACTGTGAGCTATCTCTCTTTAAAACTACGACTCCATCCTCACACTTGTCTGTGAAACACTTGTTAAACTCCACGGCTCTGTGCAGTTTGCAAGACACAAAGAGATAACTCTGCGCTCTAAGCTGAAAATATAATTTTCATCTTAGGATGCTGAACATTACCTTTGCAATTTCAAGTTTATGGTGTTAAAGTAACTTCTGGTTATCTCTACATGAGCTCTCTTACTAATTTAGGATTAACTTTTGCATTTATGATCATTTTATACACAAAATGATTCACCAAGTAGCAAAAGAAATTAATCAAAAGTTAAAACTGCTTCAATTAATATAAAAGTGAATCAACATTAGTCACAGCAGAGGCTGAAGAGCAGATGCAGAGAAGCCTGAGGCAGCAAATTTGTCTGTTTCCATGTGAGTAATTGCACAAAGCTGCACTGAGTGTCCCAAAGTCCCATGACAAAACTGAGTATTATCATCCAAATATTGAAATTGCCTCTGCATGATTGCTAGTTAGTCACTTGAGAGCCAGCTGCCTCCCTGACAGCAGTTGTGTGTATGTCTGAGTCAAGTACAAGTGTGTAAGTGAAGACATATTGGTGTTACCAACATACTTTTCATACTAAATCTGACGTAAAATTGAGTTTCAACTGCGTATGTGGACGTTTTTGCACGTTATAAATACTGTGATTAGAAAGAATTATGAATTATAAAAAGAGTATGTGATGTGTATTGTGGCTCTTCAGATGGTCCAATGGTGGACTCTGAGGCAAATAATTAATTAAAATAATAAATAAAAATAAAATGAAAAAATTAGGAACGAAGGCAGGTGACATTAAGGTACAGTTAAGAGGAAAAGAGTTGGAGCTCACATATACAGTATGATCAGTTGTTTTAATTATTTTAAAATAAGACTGGAAATATTGACTTCAGTGGAAGAGGTATCGGTCGTGATAAGACATACTGTATACTTCACTGTGAACAGTCTGCTGGTCATTCATTTAGTATGCAGATGTTAGGAGTCTAACATAAAAACACATCTACACATGCATGTCCTTCATATGCGTGTGTGTGAATTTACATTGTATTGTCTTTTCCCAGGATGGGCAGAAAAACAAGAAGTCTGCTGCCTCAAAGAGGAAGAGTTCCCGCGAGAACCATCTAGACCAGCAGCAACATTCAGGCCCAGCACAGGAGCAGAGGGCTGAGGAGGGACAAAGAGAGGAGGAAGAGCGGCTCTTGAGGACTGAACCAAAGAGACCCCAGCACACCCATCACCATCACCATCATCACCACCACCATCACCGGCGGATGGAGCATCATACCCACACCCAGAGCAACCAAACATCTGGTGACACGGAAGTACGGTTGAGCAGGGATTACAGCCAGCGACCTCCCCGCAGGCACCTGCCTGACGAGAGGGAGGAGGAGGAGCTGGTGGACGAGGAGGAGGAGGTGGCGGAAGAGGAGGAGGAGACACGCTATAATCACCGAGGCCATAACCACCACCATCATAACAGCAACCACCACCATCACCATCACCACCAACAACATCACCACCGTGGGAACAGCCAGTCATGTGTCGGTGAAGACTATGAGCAGGAGCACAATGAACGCAATCGCCAGCACAGGCATCACCAGCATGTGGCACCACGGACTCACCATGCAGATCACTATCCTGCACACAATCACCACAGCTACCATGGCAGAGAGAGGGACAGAGACAGAGAAAGACACAAGGACAGGCACAGAGATAGAGATGCACGACATTGGCACAGGGATTCCTATATACGCTAGTGACTGCTGTTTCCACTGTGGTGCATGGTTTTATGCTGCTCAAGTTATAATGCACTAACGGACGGGACAGGATGTGTCATTTTTGTAGACAGTGGGCCTCATGCAGGAAGCAAAATCAGAATGAATTTACTCTTATTTTTGTTTGCATGTACTATTTTGTTCTTATTTTGTTAGTACCTGTAACTGGATTCACCAGTGTTTTGTTAATTTTTTTCCTTGTCTCTTTGGCATGAGAGAACTTTATACAGTAAGTCAAGTGCACTCAGAAAAAGTACATGTTCTTGCAGTCCACAAGTTGCTTGTCCAATCCAAGAAAATATATCTTTTAACTCTGAGGTACATGAAAAAAATCATGAATACTATGTCATACTATTTCCCCACTACCAATCCTCTGTAAATCACATTTACTGTTTAAGTTTATTTAACAGTATCTCCATTTCACCACTTCTGAACTACTTTTTCTTGCAGCCTATAATTGGTGACTTCTCTCCAGTTCTTGTGTCAGAGTGTCTGCATATGGTTCAACTTGCCCTTCTGTAGTGTTTAGGAGGTGTTGCCTATGTTAATGACAACATCATAAGATAAATTTCAGCTAGTGTTGCTGCATGAGGCCCAGTGTTTCTCCTCATATTGTGTTGTTTGCCCTCTGCCACTTTGCCCTTCTTTCATTCCTCATTAATTCTTTACCAAAATTATATATGATTATACATATTAGCACTCTGTTTTTGTCTCATTTTCACCTCCTTTGCGTGTGTGTAATTTTGCATAAACATTGCACATAGAGATAACTACAACTGTGTTCATGCAGCCTATGTTTTTGATCTGCATTGGTCAAACAAAAATGTACAGAGGCCAATAACAGTTGAGATTGCAATCATTTTATTCCATCCATTAATTAGAGATCACAAGGTACTTTTCTTGTTTCTTATTATCTTTTATTATTTTTCATTATTATTATTACTGTAACAGTTATTACAAGTGTGATTACACTGAGTTGTTGTTTTATTACATACACCTAATGCTAAAACTACTTTTGACTCTAAATGGTAAATTCATACATGGAGAAAGCACTCTGCAGATTATGCGAATGAAAATAATCATTAGTTGAAGCCTAAAACAGGTTATACCAGGATAACATAAAATAATTTAAACTGTTCTCAGCTTCTGTACAAAAAAAAACAAAAACTGACTTGTTTGTTTCAATCTCTCTCTGCCCTTGTGTGTTTGAGTCAGTACATCTTCAACAACTGACACTTTGTTTTAAACATTAGTAAGGAAAGTCAAACTATTTTTCTACATGGTTCTAAAAGGAAGTCATATTTTCTTTCCTACTTTTCTAAATGGTGTTCAAGCATATTTGCATTTGCATTTGCTCTGTCTGGAAGCATGAAATTCTGGTGACACTGACTTGTGCTATATACTGGATACTCTATGCATCTTCTTCTGATGAAAATGTATTGCTTGAATACAAACTCTATGCATTTGTACATACTTCATAATTGCCTTGTTAGGTAAACGTGAGGGGAACCAGAGAGCCTGTTGCACTGTTTGGTAGAACTTGACCTACTGTGTATGATGGCTTTGAGTTGACAAGACTGAATTGAATCAAAAGGATTTTCTTTGGTTATTTTTATTTTGTACAGCATTCAGAAGATAATTTTGACAAATGTGCATTCTATTGTTGAAAATCATTAAATTATAAAATGAAGAATGTGTTATTTGACATTTAATTTGAAGATGTCAACACCTCCCTCACCCTATATTTATCCTTGACATGATAGGTGTTTGAATTCATACCTTACCTCAGTTGTTACAGCTGGTAAAAAGGTGGCCAATTTTAATTATTTTACATCAGCAATAGCACTAAATGTACCGCTACTTAGTTAGCAGCTTTCTACCACTGGTGTTCATGTTTAACACACTAGCCGTTTCCCTGTTTACAGTCTGTTTACAAAGCTAAGCTAATATATATGTACAAACATGACAGACCGAAATATCGACATATTCGTCCAGTCAATATTTTTCTCACTCAACATAGCAGGAAGGGCAAGGAGAAGACCCTTTGTTGTGTGTCAACGTCTTCCCCACTTTTCACTGGTTAGTTTAGTTTGTGAAACAATGATTAACGTGTGAGAGTTTGTGTTGCTAGAGCACAGATTATTATTATTATTATTGAATTATTTAAAGTTTGATCATACAGGTTTGAATCAAACTATTTATTTAGATGAAAATACGGAACATTTAATTTTAATTTACCAAACATGATAAGAAATGTGTGCGGGAAAGGGTGAGCGGCCAAACATGAATGGGACTTAAAAGAGGTATTAGGCACGGAAATATGGTGAGGTAAGTTCTGAGAGGGCTAATACATTTCATCATAAACACAGCTTTGTTTTTTGTTATTTATTTATCGTTATCATTATGATTTAATATTTTGCAGACTGCTGGGGTAAACTTGATTCCGTTTTACATTCGGTACGGTAGATGGCAGTGTGCACGCAAAAGCCGCGAGGCTCCGGGAAGAAGGAGTGTGTGACGTCATTCGCAGTCCGGATCTGTGGTTACCGCAGCAACCGGAGCGCAGCACCCGTGTCGGCGAAGATGGTACTGAACTGTTAGCTAAGTTAGCTTCGGAGGTGCCGTTTTTGATTAAAAAAAAATTGAACGGACGGGTCTGGAAAACGAAATTCTGAAGTGCATTGTGAAGACTTTCGTGATAAAATGTTAACAACTCTCTTTAGCGAGCTTTTTTAGTCTTCCAACTTAATGTTTAAGGCTAGTGTCTTAGCTGCTAACTAGCTTGCGTGTTTTGGCTAGCTAGGAAGATGGGGCAGCGACCGAAGGACCAACACGGCAACAGTTGGACAGTATATGGCATTGACACCATGACAGAAAGAGAAGAGAGGGTGGACTTCAAATAGCGTGAGTCAGCTGTTTGACTGTCACTGTTATCTGAATGCATGTGGTGGTAGGTTTCTTCCTTGAATGTCTCCATCGTTAGTTGTTAGGTATGTTTTTACATAATGTAATGTGCAGCCTGGACTATTGCTGCTGTGGCGTTGGTTCATAAAACAAGTGCTCTGTAACACTGGCTTCAGCATCAGCCGTATTGGACTGTCACAGTTTGCCATAAACAGTGTTGTAAAACTTGTAAACTACTTTCTATCGCGAGCGTTTTTAAATGAACGTGAACGGTGCTCGCTGTGCATTCTCACCAGAGTGATCGCCGCTCCCGTTCATGTTCATGACTTGAAAACTGAGCCGTTAAGTTCACAACACTGTTGGTTCATGTGAGCAACTGTGAAGTCTCCTGTCTCCCTCCGTGCTAGTTAGCCACACAGGTCGCTACTATCACTACTGAACTGTTATTCGAGGCGCAGGAAATTGCCTCGAGTATTTTTTTGTACTCGAGTTACTGAGATGGACTCATTTAAAGTGGAAAAAAAATATTGAGATATAACATTTACAGCAGCAACAGCAAATTTGTCTAGGGACAAATTGGTATGTTTTTTAGAGGAACTCCTAAGGGTTAAGGAACCCTGATGAATTTTTAATTTTTTGCTTTCATTTGATGATGATGATTTCCTCCACAACTGATATTATTTAAGTTATGCATTTAACTGATTTACTGTGCACATAAGATATGGAGTTTAAGTTGTTACTTTTACAACATAAATTTACAATTTAATCTCTGTCACTGGTTAACCATGTGCTGCTGGAGCCTCCATGTGAATCAGATGGAATTTAAATAAAATTGCTTTATTGAAACTGATATGTAAATATTAAGTCTGAGTGAGTATGATTGCTTTTTTTTCACGTAAAGATGACCAAGGTTCCCATGTAGACATGAGGCTGGTGACGTGTTCAGTTGTTAGGTTTAGTCTATAAGGGATCTATAAGCCACGTTTACATGCAGACTTTTTCTTCATTCCTATTGAAATCATTCCGATTGAAGAGTTCAGGTAAACTGTTTACATGTGACGTGATCTATTCCAATCTGGTGTTTACATGTTTACATCGGAACCGCAGTTTAACGACTGTGTGTCACGTGCAGAGCGATGTAAACATTACGTGATTGATCAAAGATGGATGTCTATCGTCTGATCAGCACAGTAGTTGCGATGTTCAGGTCTTTGAGAGTTTGTATTAAAAATAACTCTCCGCCGAAGACCAGTTGTGTGTGCACTGCTACTTGGAAGCCGCCATTTTTTCAAGCGAGGAAACGTCACTGCGCATTTACGTCAAGACAGAGCATGCGCAGAAAGAACACAGCCTGACAGCATTATGTTTCACCGTTTACATGATAAGATTTTACATCTGATCGGTTTGGGAAGAGGAATATTCTACCCCTGTGAAACCGAATGAAATTCCATTCGGTTTAGGCCTCTTTATTCGGATTGAGGTGTTTATATGGAACATTTTTATTCGGTTTGGGCTTCTAATCCGATTCTAATTGGAATATTAGGCTCCATGCAAACCCACTCTGTCAGGGCCTAGAGTCTGTGGTAAAGGGCTTATTATACACAGAATGTTATGCTTCATATTGATATTTCAATGTTGATTTACAAAAATATCAGTGCAAACAAGTTTTTTCATTGTTCATAGCTCTGAAGTGCAGTTTTTAATGTTTTGTCATTTTGTATAAATTAGTATACATTTGGGTCCATGATTCCTTATCATCTAGTACTCCACTTTCTTTACTTTTTCAGTTAGTATAGAAATAACTTTGTCTCATAAAATATATAGAGATCCTGTATGTAAGTTAATATTAATAACAATTTCTCATATGAAATACAAAATAAGTAAACTCAGGATTGTAAACTATAACTGTGTGATTGGCTAAAGAGCAAACAAAGAAAACTAGCTGGTGGACATAGCAGAGTATTTAACATGCTAAAGAGTGTGATTCTTTTGTATTTAAAACAGAGCTGAAAGGATCTTAATGATAACTGTGGCTGCATCCGAAATTCCATAATAACATGCTATTGAGTATGCTAAAACAGTATGTGAGATTTTTTAGTACATCCGAAACCTTAGTATGAACCCAAATAGTATGTGAGGTGCATACTATTTCCGGTAAATAGGGCTGTGGAAATTAGCGCATTAACGTGGATTAATCAATCATCATAATTAAGCTGATTAAAAATTTTAACGCAGTTAACCCATCTGCAGCGCAGGATGACAGTGAATGTCTCCAGCAATGCACTTCGCGCATTTTACCGGGGCAAATGGTCAGTTGATCCTGTTAGTGACAGGAGGCAGAAACAACCAGACTTGCTTCAACTTCTGCTACTGCGTCTGCTCTCAGTGGAGGCTACAGAGCCTCTGAGTCTCTGCAGACCTCTATGCAGACGCGGTGACACTCACTGCAGTGGTTGGTCCACACCGCGGCACTCTGTCTGTCTGTGAGCGACGATGCAGCTTTTGGATTAAAAACATCTAGTGCGGGTCGATGTGAAAAATACATGCCAAGCAGTGTTTTGTGTGACTCTGCATGGACATAAAATTTGAGCTTTGCGCTCATGGAAATTGCAGACGTCTGCTTTGGGTATGCGCAGACCTCCGCGGAGTCCGCTCTGTGTCCGTTCTGCCTGAGTATGTTTATGCCTTTATATCGACTAATAAACGCCATCAATCCCCCTCATTGATCACTGTGGCTGCTCTGATGTTCTTGTGTTGCTGATTGAGGCTTCCTGAGCAGTGTACGAGCTTAATCAGTGGCCAAATATCCAGTCCACTTAATCTCCAACTAGAGGAGACGCAGTGCGTCAATCAACCTCGACACACAAGTAAAATGGAGCAGATAGACGACCGATGGTTGATTGTGGATAAATGTTTGTTTAAAACTAAGAGATGAAATGTTGTACAGTTGTTTCAAGATGTGTTGTTTAAACTAGAAGAATTGAATGATTTTTATTGTCAGTATGTCATTGTACATCTGTAGGGCTTTTCCCTTTTCAGTTTACATGAATAAAATAAGTATAAAAATAAGAAATAAGTATGAAAATTCAGTAATAAATCTCAATACAAAAAAGTATCAAAATTGTCTTATATACAAATATGATTATGAATATGGATTTACAACAGGGAAAATTACTGAATATAAAAAGAGGAAATGTCAGAATGTATTACACTAGATGTTCGACTAGATACAGAATAAATAAATTATATTGCACAGGAGAATGTAGAACAGCAGCAGAAGCTGTTTGAAACCACATTCAGTGCAAATATAATCCCTTCATTCTTCAGTCTCTTTTCGCATGAAAAAAATGCAATTAATATAGATTAAAAATGAATGGAATTTAATCGTCATTAATCAAAATTAATCCACAAAAACCTGTGATTAATCTGATTAAAATATTACAGTATACAAGCAATGGACACTACGCCGGCATAAATGTCCCACAATGCAATGCAGCACTGACACAACAACAACACAACGGACAATGGTGGTTATTAACGTAAATAATAATAACATAACAAGGGTGTATTATTATCTTATTATTGGATGTGTTAATATCGCAGATTGCTGGTAGAGGTGAGGTTGACACGGGTTAGCATGGTTACACGTCTCCAATCCCACCGACAAGAGGCTCTCAGGAAGTGCGTCACTTCTGCAGTGCAGTGCATCTGAAAAGATGCAAACTACATTTATTCGCTCAAAAGTATGTTGAATGATAGTACACGTGTAGTGTATAGTGTGGGATTTCGGACGCAAACTGTATGTGATGATGATGCTCTGTGTCAGTGTTGCATTTTGAACATGTTCTAAACAAAGAAATTGGTCAATGTGGCTTTAAATTGTTGCATCTTTAATCTGTGTAACACAGTAGCACTTCTCTACTATACATAAACACTCCCATTTGCTAAGAGCCTTGTTTTAGATTTAGATGTCTCCTTCTATTAGTGTTGTTTATGCCCTGTCTCTCCAGGTTATTTTATTGGCTTTCACTAAACCTCACTTTCCTCTTTTTAAAATTAGGACTAATTTAACAATAGATTCATCAATGTTTGTTTTTCATGTAAAACCTTGAAGAATAGTAACCACAACCAGCAATTAAATTCAATTAAATGTAAATGATGTAAAAGTAAAAATAATTATATATGAGAAGTGACAAAAACTCGACATAGATAATAGAATATATAATAGAAAACATGAATTGTTCAAGCTAAGTAAAGCTAACCACCTATACGCCCTTTGAGCATTTCAGGGAAAAACACCATTCAATGAAGCGGCATGGGCTGCTTTTTTTCCACATCTTTTAATTTTCAACTGTAAAACATACTTTAATAGTTACCTGGGTTTCAAAACCGATAGTATTTCATACAGTATGCATCTCAGATGATGATGGAATGGATGATGGATGAAGTGCTGATATGCTGTTCATCTTAACTCATCCACTAGGAACATGTTATGTTTTTGCCTTGTTTAAGTCTAGTAGACATTTCACACACACACGCACACGCACACACACACACACTAGCAAGCATAGAAATTTAAAGAAAATATGGTATGCACGAATTCAATCAATAAATTCTCTATCCATCCATTCACAGATTCCTCTGTACATACACTCAATCAATACATTAGCTGTCATAAGGTACACAATTAAACATACTTCAAGTTATTACCAATAGAGATGTGTGTGTCCAGTAAGACATCTTACAGTTTAAATTGTTTTCTTAGATAATGAAATAAAATTCTTGGCCATGTAAATGAGAATGCCGTTATCAACCCTAATGATGCACTTGATGCTCCAGAAGATTCTGTAGGTATCACACAGCTTTAACGGGCTCTGGGTTCTCTTCCTCTGCATTTGCCACCAGTTTGTTGGTGTCGACCAGATGAGACTGGGACCGCTCATTGTTGAAGAAGAGTGGGTTGTCAAAGGTAGTTAACCTTTGAGGGATGGGTAAACGGCGTCCTGACTTCTTGAAGAGAAACAAGATGATGGCCAATCCTATGACAATAGCAATGACCAGCACAACTGCCAAAGTGATGTGGCCACGCTGGCTTTGAGGATAAACCACAGGCTTTACTGTACAGATTAGAAATGTAGATGATGAGCCAGAGGAACACATTTACAATGATGAATCAAATAAAAAGGATAAAGTGATGTAACTTACTCGAGGTTGAGTGTGACCCTTCTCGTAATACTAGGAAAACCAAAAAAAATAAAAATGTTACAAAGGGCGCCTCATTTCATTAGGACTGGGTATCAATTCAGATTTTCCAGATTGATTCGTTTCGATATTTCAAGGTCCCGATTCAATTCACAATTCGATTCAATATCGATTCAGTCAGGGATATTTCAGTTAAAATAAATGCGCCGTTATTTTCTGCTGTGCTGAGTCTGCCGACTGTGTTTCTGGGTGATGTCTCATCAAATGGATGCAAAAATTTGTTGTATTGCCGCTGTATTTTATCTTCCTGTTGCATATTTTGCATACTACTTGTTTTTTTTGTCCAACTTGTCAATTTCTTCCAAATTCTTAAATGTGAAATGAATCCAAACAGCAACTTTTAAACTCGTCTGCAGTGCTTGGAGAGGTGAACTCGCTTCCGCCATGTTTGTTTGACTGCTGGCAGTAACATCTCACGAGCTCTTGTGGTGGAAAGCAGATCATGCGAGACTTTTCTTCTTCTTTGGTTTCGGCAGACTAGACGTATGTATGGTGAAGATGCACTCAGACGAGACTGGCAGGCGGATTTATAAGTTAAAAGATTGATCTTTGGATTTTATGAATCGATTATCAACCATTTAAATGGAGATTGATTAAAATCGATTGAATCGTTTTTTTTAACCCAGGCCTACATTTCATTGAAATTACACTCTAAATATATCATATGTAATATCTGATTTAATTTTTGTTTCTGTAAAACATGATTTATTATTTTTATTCAAACTGAATGATGATCTCACCTTTAGGTGTTTTGCAAATATATCCTCGGTCATACCACCGGTTCCCTGTCGTCCATTTCCCATCTGAAACTTTAATCGATCCGTAACTGTTACTGTCTGGTTGGTCTATACGCCAGTTATTGTAGTCCATGGGGGTTTTATCCAACCACTGCCATATACCTGAGGAAAAATAGAAATAGAAATGATTTTTTTCTCCTTTAGTTACTTTTTTAATTAGATAAAACATTTCTGTATTTGACACTCAATGTATTTCATTTATTTATTTAATATATTTTATTTGTAAGCTGACATTTCCTATATTATGTTTATTGTGTTCTGATCTCAAATTCACATTGACTGGTCTCTAGGGGATATCTGAACAAGATGAAAATATTGTTCCAGGGAAACACTTTAGTCAAGTGTAAAAGACTCTTTTTGCTGAAAACAGCTGAAATGAGATTGAATAAAGTGGGGCCAGAGATTTTATAAGAGAGTTTACGGGTTTAGTACAGTGTGTCTCAACCCTGGTACTCTGGACCCACTGTCCTGCATGTTTCAGATGTAACCCTGCTCCAACACACCTGATTTAATTGATCAGCTCATCATCAAGCTCTGCTGAAGCCTGATAACGACCCACTGCTTTTAATCAGGTGTGCTGGAGCAAGGTGACATCTAAAACATGCAGGACAGGGTTGAGAAACACTGGTTTAGTACACATATTTGATGTAGGCTATGTGTTACTGCTAGATGTAGCTAAATATATTCATTCTCCTCTTTTTATAGACTAAACATTCTATGACATGCCAGTTCTCTATTCTGCAGGAAAAAAGGACTCAGCTACAGTAGTTTTGTAACCTCATAGTAAACTTCGGTTTTACAAAGATAATTTCTTTCAAATGTTTCATGTGTTTCTTCTCATGAAAGATCAGACAACTTGACTGTACCTCTATGTGTTTTATACAAGCCGATCCAGAAAGAGGCTTGGTTGTCTTCAAATACTAAAATATTGCTTTGAATGAATTCTTGCTCAGAAGGATCTTGAATGCTGGCAAGACTTGCACCTTCATAAAGAAACAAGCAAAAAAAAATATCATCAGAAGACCTTTGGTTGAAACTTAACACAGCTGAGTGATTTTAGCCTATTAGATCATCCACAGAACATACGTACCGTGTCTTATACAGCTAGTAGAAGCATCTGGCCACTCAATCCTTTCTGTTAAAAATAGGTAACAATAACCCCTAAATGGTTGCCAATTGTTCCTAACGCTAAAGCGACTGGATGTTTCAGGGTCTTCGGGGCAAAATCCTGGGTAAATGCTAGACTCTGTTGGTGCCACTTCTGTGAATGGGAGAGATGTTCATTATACTGGGAATGATTACTGTGTCTAAGTGCATACACCTATTTGTAGAACAGAGAATGCTTTGTCTAAAACAAAATACAATGGTTATGATTGTAACAGTGTTCCAAACAGAGAAAGACAGGATATATGTTAACGCTAACAGGATAACATAAAGGATGATTCACTCATAAATTTATAAGCCTCACCTGTAGACTTCATGCAAACACTGTTCAAGGTCTGACTGCAGTCAGCAGTCTTCCATTTTCCGTCCACGTCCACAAACACACAAGGTTGGTTCCTGCTTGGTTCTCGTCTACCCCAGTTGGCAAAGGACATACGCCAGCCATCAATAAATCTGAAATATCCGCTGGTCTAGAAAGCAAAGATTGATCAGATTTTAATCATCATCATTCATTTAAAATATAATCAGGTTATTTTTTGCAATCATTATATTATGACTGCAGAAAAGTCTGTTTTCTTTTATAATACTTAGCTTTTGTAGCACTGATTAATCTCAATACCCGAATAATAAGTACATCAATGCTGCTGTGTTAGGATTTTATGCTACACCATCAACAAATTCCTAAAACATTTAGCCTTTCAAGCATTCAATAATTGAAATGGAGTAGTTGATATAAATGTCAATAAAAAATTGCTAAAAGTTAACAATCACAGAGCATATCTAAGGTGAGAATGTTCAGTGTGAGAGGCGTTCTGCCCTGTACCTCCTGTTTGTTCAGTCCAATCCACAGAGGAGCTTTCAAAGCCTGCAGCTCAACATAGGCCTGCGACCACTCGTTTCGTACACTAGCCAGTTTGGCACCATCAGCTTCACAGTGCTTTTTGGCTGCATCCCAGTTCATTTGACTAGATACAAACTTGATAGAGTCATTATATACTTTAACATAGTCAGAAGTTGTTGCTTCAGGGGAGTCTTGGAGAGAGGGATCTGTTAAGAATGAGAAATTAGACACTGTTTAGTTTTTCCAGTCAGGGGCAGTGGTTGTTCAACAGTTATTCTTCTTCCTGAAAATAATGAAATTACTCACTCATCCCATTTAATATAATGTCCTGATTGATTATGCCTGTGTTTAAAACACAGTACAACATTTATGAATGTTCTATGAATTGTCTTGCTTAAATGTACTACATACACTATATTGCCAAAAGTATTCGCTCACCTGCCTTGACTCACATATAAACTTAAGTGACATCCCATTCCTAATCTATAGGGTTCAATATGACGTCAGTCCACCCTTTGCAGCTATAACAGCTTCAAGTCTTCTGGGAAGGCTGTCCACAAGGTTTAGGAGTGTGTTTATGGGAATTTTTGACCATTCTTCCAGAAGCATATTTGTGAGGTCACACACTGATGTTGGACGAGAAGGCCTGGCTCTCAGTCCCTGCACTAATTCATCCCAAAGGTGTTCTATTGGGTTGAGGTCAGGACTCTGTGCAGGCCAGTCAAGTTCATCCACACCAGACCCTGTCATCCATGTCTTTATGGACCTTGCTTTGTGCACTGGTGCACAGTCATGTTGGAAGAGGAAGGGGCCAGCTCCAAACTGTTCCCACAAAGTTGGGAGCATGGAATTGTCCAAAATGTCTTGGTATGCTGAAGCATTCAGAGTTCCTTTCACTGGAACTGAGGGGACAAGCCCAGCTCCTGAAAAACAACCCCACACCATAATCCCCCCTCCACCAAACTTTACACTTGGCACAATGCAGTCCAACAAGTATCGTTCTCCTGGCAACCGCCAAACCCAGACTCGTCCATCAGATTGCCAGATGGAGAAGCGCGATTCGTCACTCCAGAGAACGCGTCTCCACTGCTCCTAGAGTCCAGTGGCGGCACGCTTTACACCACTGCATCTGAGGCTTTGCATTGCACTTGGTGATGTATGGCTTGGATGCAGCTACTCGGCCATGGAAACCCATTCCATGAAGCTCTCTGTGCACTGTTCTTGAGCTAATCTGAAGGCCACATGAAGTTTGGAGGTCTGTAGTGATTGACTCTGCAGAAAGTTGGCGACTTCTTTGCACTATGCGCCTCAGCATCCGCTGACCCCGCTCCATCACTTTACGTGGCCTGCCACTTCATGGCTGAGTTGCTGTCATTTCCAAACACTTTCACATTCTCATAATACAGCTGACAGTTGACTGTGGAATATTTAGGAGCGAGGAAATGTCACGACTGGATTTGTTGCACAGGTGGCATGCTATCACAGTTCCACGCTAGAATTCACTGAGCTCCTGGGAATGACCCATTCTTTCACAAATGTTTGTAAAAGCAGTCTGCATGCCTAGGTGCTTGATTTTATAGATCTTTGGCCATGGAAGTGATTAGAACACCTGATTCTGATTATTTGGATGGGTGAGCGAATACTTTTGGCAATGTAGTGTATATATAAAAAAGTTGCCTTGCTTTGTCTACCAAATACAAATGGACAATATTGTGATAGTCCATGTGTATTAAAATAACTGTGCACCATAGGAAAGACATCTAAGAGAAAGGGCAGAGGATAGACTCACCAACATTTCGAAGACAGATGTATCCGTAGGTGTCATTGCAGGACTTTTTTATCCATTTCCCAACACCAGACTGGGAATTGGCAGTTATCACAGCACACGATTTCTGGTCAAACACAATGATAGTGAGGTACAGAGCACACTGGCAAAAATATTGCATATAACAATCACTTTAAGAAAAAAATAACAGTTAGCAGGGCCCCGAACACTTCCTACAGAGTATACTATGCTTCTAAAATGATTCTGAGTAAATTATTGATTAATGTATGGCTTCTATTTTTTAGATATATTCATAGAATGGTGTATTGCATTTTACAGTTTGTCAAGAAAGTATTACCTCCTCATGCATTGGTATGTATATGTCATAATCCATCATATAATGCCGATGAAAGTTGATTTGCCTCTGCAAGGGAAAATCAGGATGTCAGAAATATTTATTAATATATCCAAAATCAAGTATAATAAGTCAATTTTATAAATAACACAGATGGCATTTAATTGACCACTACAATACATGTTGTGTGTACTTGAGGCATAACCTCAGTTGTTTATGGCCTAAATTAGAAAAAAAAGTTATCATACAGTTTTAGGGCTGGAACTTCGATACTTTTGTAGCACTGACCAAAAAGCTCGGATCCTATTGGGCATCAAAAAATGAATCATTTTTTGGGATTAATGTCACTGCAGCAGCACTGGGAGCTTGGCGTGTGTGTTTTTGACACATGGTGTGTTCAGTTGTATGTGAATATCGGGATTTCTATGCTCCAGGACAGAATTTAAATCAAAATTAATCTAGCTAATCCCATCCCATTGTAGCCATGACATGTAGTCAGACCATTTTAGACTATTCCTCTCTCCCGAATATCCCGTCACCTCACCCTCTACAAAAGGAATGGAATGAATGAAAAGGATCCTCAGTGATTCTCATTGGAGGAATGTGGTGCTGGAAAAATAGAGAAATGCTTTCTTTGTTTTTGAAGATATTTTTTTTGAAAAGTGTAGTGTTCACTTACTTCAGTCCCCCAGTTGCTGAATCTCATTGGTCGCCCATCAGTCCACAGAAATGAACTGCCACGTACACTAAATAAACCAATCCACAGTTCCGTGGAAGATGTCTCGGCCAATTGAGTAATCAAAAACACTGAAAAATTAACACGTCTCAAATCATTCATCCTTAATCATCTTTGATGTTCTTGATCAAACCGATCATGTCTGTGGGTCTACTTGAAATTGTAAAAGGAAAATCTCCTGATGGAAACTTATTATTTATTGAAACTAACAGAGCCAACAATTTGCAGCTTTTCTCAAACGTTCCAAATTTATATTTAGACCATATACTACTACTATTTAAAAACCTTCGCAATTATAGTCCGCAAACCGATGGGTGACAGCAACTACTTCCACTGCTTGTATTCAATTAACATCTCTAGTAAATATGCCTGATACACTTTTCTCTGAAATATAAACGTGATAATAACACATAATGTGTGTACACACCTTGCACATTCCTTGCAGAAATTGAAGCCAGGTTTCCTCCCATTGATTTGCATTGAGCCTTTGCTCCATGCCACGTTTCCTTCTGTCCACTAATAATGGTGTAACACTATTGGAGAAAAAAATTCAGCAGCTTTGTGTGAAATCTCAAAAGAGCAGCATCTTATTTTATATCCACGTAGTAATCAAAGCAATGTCAGAGTTGTCAGAGTCATGCAACATCAGTTGAATCCCATTCCTGCCAAAAAGAAACAGAAAAAAATTGATCTCTGACCTTTGAGTCAAATTTTTTCCAGCTTTGCGGACAGCCACCCTTAGGAAGTACTGTTGGTGGTACAGTGGCATTGGAAAGTGGTGTGTTGCTGCGTTTACAGATGGACCTGTGCTCATAGCCACAATTATAATCATGCCAGAACCCTGTAATCCAATGAAAAATATGAAACAATAATAATTAATAATAACAGTTCACTAAATCAGTCATTATATGATAGTATGCCAGTGAAGAATAATCAGTTTTAAGTTACTCACCCATAGATGAAGACATGACAGCACAATTCTCATCATTGCGAAGGAAAACAGGTTGATTTTCAGCCCATCGTTGAAACACCACCGGAGAACCATCCATCCACCTTATTGAAACACAATTTTTGTTTTCACCCTTAAATTTTATTGTCAGAAAAAATCCACCAGTTTTTGTTCAAAGAAACAGTTTAACTACTGCAGTAATCAATGCTTGTGAAAGAGGTTGATTGCAATGAATAACCCATAGAACACCAGCCAGCACTGCAGTCCCCCTCAGTTCTCAAGATTGTTTTTGTTTTCTTGCCCGCGAGCTCTTGTAAGCTTCCTTATCACCAGGCACCTGGATTTGTTTAAATGATTGTGACAAACCGAGTATGCTATCTGTACTATCGGCAGACAGTTGGAGTTTATTGGAAGGTAGCTTGTAAATAAGTTTTTAGAAAGCTAAAGAGACATTGACATCATTTGCATGTCATAATACTTTATAACTTCTTTTTCATTTTCAAGTAGTCCTTTATTTATTTAATATATACTCACCCATACGTCCGATCAAGATCTACGTTCAGACCTATCCAGAAAGACCCATACATTCTGGACATCTGTACACACAGAGGCACACAGCAAATCAGTACTTACATTCCACTTTGTTCTGAGCTTAAATGCCATGGCTAACGAGTAATGTCAGTCATGTAGAATAAATGTCAGTCCTCACCTGTTTCCACAAAAAGACACTTTCAGCTTCACTGTTGATAGTTACCAAGTCGGCATGCCTGTTTTGGCACCAGCGACGTGCTTCTTCCATGGCCATCGTCCGAGTGTTAATATAATACTGAGTTCCATTCCATTCAATCCAACCATCTGATGTTCTGTTGTAGTCTGAAAACATGCCATAAATATGTAATGTACTACAATGTTATGTGTCTACAGTTTCACTATATTCCAAAGGTGATCTATTGGATAAAGTGACTGTGGAGAAGGGCTAGGTTCTGAAGTTCGATACTTTTAGAGCACCGACCAAAAAGCTCCGATCCTATCGCGTATCAAAAAATGAATCCTCATTCCATGCTGAATGCCAATACGCAAGTGTCTGTGTGCAATTATCATTTTCACGTGTGTGGCGATTTAGAGTCGCTGCTGATTGGCTTTCACACTATAGAGGTGTGAACGCTCCCAAATTTGTAACTGTCATGCCAAAACAACTAAAGTGTGGCTCCACTTCATTAGGGCAGATTGTAATAAAGCCAAATGCAACATTTGTACAAAAGATGTAGCTGCAAAGGACGGGCGTACAACAAACTTAATGAAGCACTTGACATTACACGGCATCAATTTAAACGCAGACAGCTGCACCCTCTTCGACTGCATGAAGGAACAGCCTCCTCCTCCTCCAGGCTATTTCCCTCAACACCTCCACCGGCATGCTCATCTAGCAGTAGCACTACTGCGCTATGGCTGTGATCATTGCAGGTAAGAACATAAGTGAACATACGTAATGTTAACTTGTTGTTAAGGCTAATGCAACTGAATTGAACATGGGTGTTGAGCCACATGGTTTAAGTTGTAAAATTACATTAGTCTCTCTGGTTTTAGTTGAACGTTAGCTCTTGTAGCTCTCTGTATGGTTATAGCAAGGCAAATCACAATCAAATGCAGCTTAAGAGTGACTAATGCCATTTAAAGTAAGTTAAAGCAGATACTTTTAATAGAATATAGCCTGACATTGGATATGGTTAGCTTGTGCTAAACTGTCACAGCAAATAGCCCTATCTTAGCCCTATATTTTTTCACATGAGCCTCTGCCCCGACCATGCCTGGTGCTTGGAAGACCAAGCCAGCTAGTGTCAGTCCCTTCACACTGGCGGAAAAGGGAAAAATGCCCAAAGAGAAGCAAGATGGGTATCACAGGGCAGTCATTAACTTCACTGTTAAAGGTTTGCTACCTTTTTCTACAGTGGAGACGCCATGCTGGAGGTGAGTAAGCTGTTAAACATTCAGATGGATGATAGCCCTGGTCTGTCTACATAATGTTTTCACTGTTATTGTAAGCAGAAATAAGAAACTATGCCATGGTTAATGTTTGTTTTTCGAATGTCTTACAGGGAGGTGATAGGAAGTCTAAACCCCACATATCAGTCCCCCAGCAGATACATGTTATCAAATACACTTGTACCTGCATTGTATGCCATAGAAAAACAAAATGTCAGCAGAGAGTTGGAAGCTGTGAGTGATGTTCCTGTGGCTGCTGATAGATGGACCAGTGTGGACCACTACTTGACAGTGTCAGCCCACTACGTGGAAGAGGGTTCCATGCAGGAGAAAATCCTGCATACAAGGGCGGTGTACACATCTCAGACAGGGGAAGTCATAGCAGAGGAGACAGGTGATATTCTGGAGGAATTCAGATTAAAGGATAAAGTTGTAGCCATCACTGTTAATAACGCAGCAAATATGGATGTGGCAGTGAAAAAGATGAGTGTGATAAAAAATGCCTGCTTTGCTCTCACCCTTAATATTGCTGCTCAAAAGCTCTACACTAAATCATTGAACGGTGACTCCAAATAGACAATCAGTTTAACACTATTTCCTCCTTGCCTCCCTGTAGGCCCTGTCATTCTGGATATAAAGACCAGATGGAATAGCCTATACCTAATGGTGGAGCGATTCCTGGAGCAGTTGGACCCCCTCATGCTAGTTCCACTATCTTTTTTTTATTTATTTATTAATTTTTTTTCCAAAAAACTTGTTTATATCTTTCAGGCTGGAAAGAATTGCTGATGAGGATTTCAGAAGAGCAGAAGAATTTGTCAAGGTTATGAAGATACTCTACACTTCAACCATCTGCATATTATCAGAAAGGAGTCCAACCCTGAGTCAGATTGTGCCCATCTTGGCGAAACTCCAGCAACACCTCACTATCACTACAGAGGACTCCTCCTTTACACACACCATTAAGTACAAGATCTGGTGTGATCCCTCAAAAAGATAGCAAGTGAGTATCACAATCTTTTTGATTTGTCAATCCTATTTTTATTTGGTATACTCAGAAACCTAACTTCTGCACTATTTTCTTGTCTTACAGGATTAGAGCATTCAGCAGTTTTTGGAGGAGGGTATGGCCTTGGACCCAAAATTTAAGTCAGAAGTGGAGGATGCAGTGTGGACCAGACTTGGGGAGGAGTTGATCACTAGAGCCTCACAACAGGTGTTTAATCTAGTTATCACTGGTAATCTTTCCCCTTTCTTACTGTCAATAAAATCAATATGTGTGTGCGACACCTATTTTTGCTTTATACAGAACAAAAGTGAAATGGCTCAGGCCCAGCAGCAGAAAAAGCATGTTGAAGAGTCAGCTAGTGACCATGATGAAACATCTGATGAAGACAGAACAGTGGCAGTAGCAACAGCAACACAAGTAGATATATACAGACATCTTGTTTCCTTCTACTTCATTTTCAGGAGAAAATACATTTGTTTGGGTTTAAGACGTGTAATGGGGCCTTTTTTCTTTTTTTTTTTTGGACAAAGCTTTCTGCCCTTGAAGAGCTATTCGCTAAGGAGGAAATGGCAATTGAAGAAAGACCAGAAAATGTGACAAGCATCACCAAAGAGAAAGTTCAGGAAGTGCTGCGGCACTACAGAGGTTTGCCATCTTCACTATCCTCAGTAAATCCAGTGACTCTGTGATAGAACATGAAGGACGCTCAGTATTTCAGAGAAAATTCATCTGGAACACAGCAGAAAATGTAAATTTCTGTTCTCGCCTAAAAAAAAATATATATATTTACAGTGAAACTCACCAGTGTCTTGGTATAGTGTACTAATTCCCATTTTAACTGGTATTGTAACATCTGACTGTGCAAAAGTAGATGTTAAAAAGATGAAACTGAGCATTTTAAAAAATACATTAGTACATTTATGTCCAGGCGAACCATAGTTGTGCCATTTTGGCACACTTTGGCACACAATGTGCCATATGACCTCCCAGACCTACCATTCAGTTGAACTAATTGTGTTTCACGGATATACAGTGTCATAGATGCACTTTGTGCAAAGGCAGCCTTCAGTGAAGCTGACAGAGAGATGTGACGCAGCACAATATCTCGACAACCCATTGGTCAATTTTAACGCTTCAAACTTCAATCGATCAATCAAGAGTCTGCAGAATTCAAATTTCACATCTAAATTTCTCTTTACAAGCACCAATGAGGTTCCACAGGGGAGTAAACTCAGAGATTGTTTCTTATGCTAATTTGCCACGCCATTCTGAAAGCAAGCACAACCTTCGTGATTCATTTTAAACTAACACAGAGTCATATGGAAAACTATTAGAATCTTTTTTTTTTTTTGAGCTAGAATATGACTTTTGATCACAAAAGAGCAAAGCTAAGACATAGTTTGTGATTTTGCCAGTGTTATTTTCTGGACTCTTTGTATAATATGATACAAAATAAATATGGAACACCACTAATTCTACAATTTGTAGTAGTCTCATTCTTGAAAGTGAAGCTGTGTATCCAGAAAATACATGAGGATCAACTTATAGAGAGATGAGAGCAGCAGTAAATTAAAGCATACAATAGAAAATAAGGTTTGCATAGAAAATTGACCCACTTACCAGGAGTGACAGGATCTGGAGGCGGTTTTGGAGTCACTCCTGTAAAGACAGAGATAGCAGAAAATTATACTCAAAACACTGAGTGGGGGCACTGCAGTGATAGTGGGCCCAAGCCTCCTGTCAGTTACTGTATTAACAACCATTGCAACAGGAAATGCAAAAGGGTAATTTAGAGTGTTTGTCAAGTTCACCTAAATAAATTTGAAGAAGTCATAAGAGGGTCAGTCTTTCTCAGTTCCTATAACAGAGGTTAGAGAAAAGATTAATATCCTCATTTTACCTGCACGGATCTGGCACAGCCAATTGTGGTACGTCTCACAGTGCACATCGTTCCAAGACCCGCTGCTATCCTGCTGATCCATAATGTATTCAACGCAAGATTCCACATTGTTTTTGTTGTTTGGCTCTCCATCCTCCCAATGTTGGAACTGCAGCTGTAAAAAAAAAGCAATCAATAAAACACACTGTATTTTATAAATTCATTGACTATTTAATTTTGTGTCCTAAACTGAAAGTAATTGAGTCAACTATTAGTATAGAAAACCGTTAACTCACTGGGGATCCATCGCTCCATACATAACCGGTGATGGGGTCAGGGGCACTAAGTCCAATCCAGACTTTTCCATGGCTGTAACGGGCAATGATTATGTCATGATTGTTGCACTGATGATTCAAATTCTGTTTTCAGATTCTGTTTTTGTAGAAAGAATAAACTTCTGGCAGACTTGAAGGTGTAGTTTATTCTGGAACTGTCCCGATCGAGAGTCAATCTTTGGTTTGTCCGTTCAGAGCTACTGTTGATAATTCTCGTTCTCAGGTGACAATTCTTATTTTCAGGTTATTATACTCTGAAGAAAACATTCTTTAAATATATTTTATTTCTTAATCTCAGTCTTTATTTATTTAGCACATTTAAAAACAACCACAGTTGACCAACTGTATAAAAACAACAATTTCAAACAAGTAAAAATGAATAAAAACAAACAAATTTAAAAACATTTTAATTAATTTTAAAACATTAAAAATTTCTGCCAATACGTATATCCCAACTTAAAGCTGCACACTGTTCCCATAGATAGATAGATACTTCATTAATCCCAAAGGAAATTCAAGTAAACTGTAAAAACAGTGTGCTAACCTTCATCTTCTGATGCAACCGTTTTTTGTATTTTCTTAATTTGTATCTTGACAAGCCATACTGTACCGTTCTGGTAGCATTTTCAGCTCATCATTACTGTGGATGCTGAGCAGGTCTCCTCCAATGGCAACACAGTAATTCCTGGCCTCAAACCAGGTCCTTTTCTTTGAGGATGTTGATAAAAACACCTTGAGAAAACAGAGGTTCAACATGGTTTGGTAGTGTGACTTCATTTTGTGTTTTACTTAAACTTAACCCTGTTGAATAGTATTCAACAGGGTTAAGTTGAATTGTTTTCTTTTTAGGGTGACTAGGACTGTAACGGTATGAATTTTTTTTTTTTACCGCGGTGAGGAAGCACCCAATCAATGAATTACCCTGCCGCTAATCAATAAGAATAAGAAGAACAAAAGAATCCCTCTTCCTTAGGTCTAATGGACTGGCCTGCTGCTGAGCTGCAGTGTGAAAAGTTTCATTTTTCCACCAGGCTTTAAAAACAGGATGTCACCAAATATTACTGTTTATACATATATATAAAATTATTATTATTATTTTTATTTTTTTTTAAATTGCGGCGATGACAGTAATAAGCTCAATGCTGTGCTGCAGTTATCATCCCTGCCTTCAGGCCGACTATATCGATCTCTTTCTATCTTGGCAGTTTAGGGGATTATTTATTGTTTCATGGGTTATTTGGGATTTTTTTCTTAGTGATTTGGGACATTTTTCAAGCCTTTTCAAGGTACCTTAAAGCAATAGTTTCTTGGTCCGATTCGAGTCCAGCCTTCTGCGCATGAGCTAGGTCTGACAGTGGGTGGTGCAGGGGTTAACACTGTCCCCTCTGCCTGGTGTTTGCAGATGTATTTCTCCTTATTGGTGCAGGGTAGCACACTCCAGAGGCCAGCAAAAAAGCCAGTTGCCATGGCAACGCAGCCTTGATGGTTACCTGGTGAAATGTCAATTGTGAAGCCACTATCAAACACCTCGTACAGATGGGCTGTGTCCAAAATCATTCACTCATTCACAACTCCTGACTCACTGTACAGTTTCTGTATAGCGCTCCGGGAGTTAACGTGGGAGATTGGATGGCGTGGATTTTGCGGTGCTTCCCGTTGCTCATACAGCTACAAGCAAACACAACTTAAAATGTTTGTCTGCGGAGTTGTTACAATCTTCCTTCAGATAAATCTCAATGCACGTTATGTCTGCAAGTGTGCTGTTTTGCATGTCTGTTCTTGTGAATACAGGAAAGAACAGAGCATTGTGTGATTTCTAGTAATATGATTCATTAGAGAAGAGATTTTGAAACACCTATTACTACTAAACCTTTTCAAGATTTGTGAAAAGTATACTGGGGGCATGATAAGAGTCAAGGATATTTAGTTTTTAGTATTTTCTTGTGCATAAAGTCATATCTTGTGACTACTTCTTTAAAACTCTGAAGGTGTAAATTGACTGCCAGCACCACTCATTTTTATGTGATTTTCCTGCCAATATGGCAGCGTACACGTGACGTCCGGAGCTCTGTAGAGGTTCATATAGTGAGCTCATCTGTAAAAACTCTTTCACACACTACTCATTAATGCATTCTCTCTGTACCGTATGCTGTGTTGCCATCACAGTGCTGACACATAGAGACAGATAACCATTCACTGTCACACTTATGGCCAATTTAGACTCACCATTAACCTAACCCCCAGCAATTACCTACACTTCCACAGGGAAAACATGCAAACTCAACGCGAAAGGGCCCTAGGCCAGATTCGAACTGTAGTCTACTTTAGTAGTGAGTGATTTTAGACACAACCATGTTTAAAATTTACCCCTCACCTGGCATTTCAGCATTCCAATGAGTAAACCTCACAGAGTCTGTGTTGGTCCACACAAATTGATCAATGTTTTTCTGATTTGAGAGGCCTAGCCAGAAGTATTGCTCTGGTCTCAGACCCACCAAGCTGACCAGGAAGGCATTATCCACCCTGTAAAAACACAATTCTGTATGTCAGTATATGTTGCACCATCACAAAAGCTTATGTTGATTTTGTTGGTTTAAATTAGCTTTGTAAAAAGCAATACATTTTAACTTCTGAAGCAGTGCGTTTGGAGTCAGAATAACTTACCCATTTGAAACATCAGCTAAGTAAGAACCTGAGCTCTTGCAGTCCTCTTTGGCTTCATCAAAAGTTTTGCTCTGTGTCCCTATAAAGTAGCAGTAAGAGCCATATCTTTTCCAGCCCTGGGTTGTTGGAAAACAACATATAAGTGAAGAGTAGAAAGTATGATTTTTCATAATGTTCAAAAAATAATACATTTTTTCAGAGGAGGAAGAAAGAGCACACACAATGTTGTCTCATTTTTTTCTGTATCATATCAGAACAGCATTTTTAACTTATAGTCTATAATCACTACAAGGTCAATCACACAAATATTCTATGTATTTGAATTTTGCTTAAATGAATAAAAAGGTGAAACATTTGTTCTAATTCTGCATTCATGGTTTGTAAAGAAACATTGTTGACCACCTGGAGAGACTGCAGGATATTCCCAGAACATAGTAAACATTAGCATTCCTGTGTCAAGCTGGGCCGTGTAGTCATCAGAGCTTTGCTATGTTGGAGACTATTAAAACGGTTAAAAAGAAGAAGAGCTTCAAAATGGGATAAAAACTATGGGGATTACCTAATGAACAAGAGAAAACCTGTTTATATAAATGAAAATAAGTAAACTTAACACACAGTTTTGCAGCCTACGTCCTGCTGCCCTTCATGTCCAGTGGGTTTTGAGGTGCTCATCTTCATGCAAATGGAGCCATGTCTCTCCTCACACCCACGGTCGGCCCAGTTCCCATTCTGCCACAAAGTATTGTTAAATATGTATTAATGTGGAGACTGGCTATACTAGAAGGTACTACACTCAGTGCACTGCTAAATCAAATGTCAAGCAAAAATGTCTTAATCTGCACACATGTAATATAATACAGATATATAGATATGTACAGTAGACAATGTTCAGTTGTAATTGTACAAAATGTGATGTGTAGCTGCAAAAAGTGCCTTTTTCATGTTAAAGAGCATTCGATGATGCCACTTTCTCTACATTTTTTAAGTGTATGTTATGCTTATAAATGCAATATGTGCACCATATCCCTATGTGCTCCTTACCACCCCTCGGATGAGAATACAATCTTTTATATCAGTGGAGACAGCAGGCTTCCCAAACTCCCAGCTGGTGAAACTGACAGTAGAGTGGTCAATCCATTCAAACAGCCCCTCTGTCTTCCTGTCATTCAGTCCAATCCAGAGCTCATCAGCAGGCGCTGCAGACATGGACAGAAGAACATTATCTTTCCCTAAGCTGTTTGCAGTTATATTACCAGTGAATAACTGCACATGGTGTTCATGTGTTTTAGTAATAGTAGTTTCTTAATGAAAATATAAGCTTGTGCTTGTTTTTATTGTCGTCACATACTGTATCCAAGTTGGGAGATGACAAAGCTTTGGTCCTCCACATTGCGGATGCTCACTAGGTCCCCTCCTAAATCACGACAGTCTCTCTGAGCGTCAGACCATGTTTTCTGAGTACGATTAAGGTGGAAGCAGTGGCCATTGTAGGGAATCCAAGTGCTTGAGCAAAATCCTGTTTCAGTAGCTGATCATGAGAACAACAAAGAAATATGGACTGAGTGACAATTTGGGGTTGATTAGTGTATGGATCAGAATACAGTAGATCTTTATCTTTACCTTGTGTTGGCGGTGCTTCAGCTGCTTTACTGTAGCAGATGTACCCGAGTTTCTTGCTACATGGTGAACTTTGCCAGGAGTACTGTACAGCAGGCTCAATAATTGCACAGTTGTGTCCCGGATTTAGAAGTGGATGTCCTAAAACATGACAGTGGTTAAGTTTAACATTGTTGGTTTGACAAACAGCCTTTTAGCAGTTCTCTTGTTTTATAGTCTTGCATGTAAAACTAATTTTACCACTGTCAACAATACAGTAATAATACACTATTATTCCAAAAGTCAAGAACATATTCTACGCTCAGATCAATTTTTAATTTTATTAAATCACATCACAATAAATTCAGCATCACTTATCAGTGTAATTAACTTTACAAAGTTCATAACCACATCAGTGTTTCACCTAGCCTTTGCATTGGGAGGGGGGTGCCTGGACTGGAATAAGCAAAAGATTTATCCTTGGTGGGGGTGAATGTTCGGGGAACCACCAGTCGTCCATTAATATTTTGTTTGTTGTTGATTTTTATCGTAATTATTAGGGATGCACCGTTATGAAAATTTTAGCCAATACCAATATCCATTATTAACTCATTGAGTGCCAGCCCTATTTTAAAAAAGAAAGTGCCTTGTGCCAGCGTATTTTGGCCATTTTGAGTCATCTTTCATGATGCACAGAATATTTTGTACTATGATTCTGAAAACACAGAATAGCTCAAATGAAAGAAGGGACTCTCTATTTCATCATGGAAAAGGGTTTGTTTTTATCTTGTTCCTTTCTTGTTTTATCTGGAGGAGAGTAGAGGCCAGTTTCACCAAAATCACCACTTTTTGTCCAGATTCAGTTTATTTTGCTCTCTGTAGTGTATACTGTCTTTTTATGTCCCGACTACAAATCCCAGAAGCCCCAATATTACTCTATTGGGGCTCTTGTGCCTGCTGACGAAAAAACACTTTGACATATATATTCGTCAATGGCACTCAAGCGTTGGATTTTAAATAATGTACAAACATGTCAACGGCACTCCAAGAGTTAATATTGCTGTTATTGCTGATAACTGATATTTACCAATATCGATATATGTATAAAAAAAGTTTCTGAGATAATAAAATTTGGTACAGACTGCAAACTGAATTTTTGGACGTCTTCCTTTAGTGTCAAAACATGTTTTACTTCCAAATAACAAGGCTACATGGCTACCATCAAACACAAGTGACCAACAGTTTTTAGCAACCTTTACCACTTCTAGCAAGTGTGTAACTAATTTAAAGTACAATTTAACTCCCTCAACATACAAGACTCCTGTGAGAAAGTTTATTTGACAAAAAGAATGCCTGATATAGGACCTTTTGATTAAAAGAAAAATTGAATAATGGAATTAAAAAAACTATGACTTGAATTTCTGGGTGGGGATCCTATTAAACTATATTGACTATATTGCCACCTTAATATAACAGAACAGAACCACAATTTATCAAAGTGGGGGAAATAATCTACCTGAGTCCCATTTCAGATAGCGGTAAGGCTGCCCGTTAGACCATTTCCAGCCATGTTGTGGATCCAGGATCAACCCAGTCCAAAGCTTATTGCCCGCTGTACCTAGTAGTGCTGTTGGGGAAATGGAGGGGGGACATATTTGCCTCTTGTTGGCAAGGCTCAGTGACACAACATTATCCATGCTGACATAGGGCATTAGGTATTTTAATGCAAGTAAAGCATTTAAGAATGTATTAAAAAAAATCACAATTAAAATATGTGCTATTATAAATCAGATCCATTAATGAAAAATCAAATGGCACTCACTTATTGTATGAGCCCAAATACATGCTCCTTTTTTCAATGCATTCATTACAGAGTCCATGTCACCTTACCTGTGATGTAAGCCTGCTCATGAGGGTCAGTGATGCTGAGCAACGAGGCACCCTGCTGTTTACAGCTGGCTTCAGCCTGGGGCCAAGTCAGAGCTGACTGTGTGTTGAGCTGGTAATATGCTCCTGTCGTTGGGTGTCTATTCCAGCTGTCTTTGGCTATGAGCGTATATACAAAATACAAATATGTTATGTTCGCTACAAATAATAAAGCTGTCTCCCTGTAACCTACAACTGAATATTTTTCTCTTCATCAAATCGTGGGGGTTGACTTAACAACAATATCTTTGGAGGTATATTTGACTGCACTCTGTCTTTTGTACATAGTACTCTATTTTTTATTTATTTTATTTGCTTAATGTTAAGTTTGTTTATTGCTTATTTAATTTTTTTAAGTTATTTCAGTTGATGAAGGTCAAAGGAACTCGCAAAGTCAGAATTTCATTGCCCAGTGTCACTCCTGTTTCTATTGTGTATATGACAATTAACGTCTTGACTCTTGAATCTTAACTGTAAAGTAGTGGTAGGCCCAAAATCAATGATTGCCCTGGTGGTGCTGTGAAAAAAATGACACCATGCAACTTCCTGACAGCGTTGCCAACAGGGGCACGTGCTTGCTAGATAGGGCAACTCTCCTCTAAAATGGTTATGGCTCTCCTGACTGACTATATTCAGTAGGTGGGAAAGGGCAGTGCCACGTTAAGTTGACCAATCATTAGCCTGGCAAAAACTTAAATGTGCGTACCTAGCTGAAAAATACAGTCCCGTGAAAAGGTATTTGCTCTTTTTGAAACTCATATTTTTTGTATATTTCCCCCACTTTAATGTTTAAGATCATCAAGCAAATGTAAATATCAGACATTTTTTTTTAGATGATGTTTTTTTTCTTAAGGGAAAAAAATATTCAAAGCTCCCTGGCCCTGTGTGAAAAAGTACCGAATAGCTGGTACCCACATCTCTGTGGAGATATATTGGTCCACTACTTTGCAGAATTGTTTCAATTCAGCATCACTGAAGGGTTTTCAAGCATGAATGGCCCTTTTAAGGTCATGCCACAGCATTTCAATCAGATTCAAGTCTGGACTTTGACTAGGACACTCCATCCATCCATCCATCCATTATCTACCGCTAATCCTCATAGAGTTGCGTGGGGCGACAGCATTTTTTCTGAGATACACACCTAACAAAAAGTTTAACTTTCATCTTGTCAGTCCATAGAACATTCTATCAAAAACCTTGGGGATAGGGATGAAATGATGCATGGCAAGACAGTGAAAAATCAATACAAATGTGTATTGATTTAAATCAACTGGGATGAAAAATGAATCGTGGTGCCATTTTTAAACAGCGGAGGGCGTATTCTACTTTTGAGTTCACTTCATCGACGTCATACATCACAACGTGTTCAATGTCGTACGTCACTGTCAGGTATCCAGATGGAACGTGAGACATTAAGACAGTATTGGAAATCAAATCGAATTGAGTTGAGTCTATCATTACATCTCTACTTTGGGATCATTCAGATGTTTGTTTGCACAAGTAAGAAGGTCAGCAGTGGCCCAGTCTCTTCTTTATTGTTGAGTCATGAACATTGATCTTAACTGAGGCAAGTGAGGCCTCCAGTTCTTTAGATATTGTCCTGGGTTCCTTTGGGACCTCGTGGATGAGTCGTTGCTGTGCTCTTGGGGTAATTTTGGTAGGCTGGCCACTCCTGAGAAGGTTCACCACTGTTCCATGTTTTGTGGATATTGGCTCTCACCGTGGTTTGCTCTTTCGGCTGGCTTCATTTTGTCAGACAGATTCTATTGAAATGATTTCTTGACTGAACAGGTCTGGGTGTGGTCAGTGAAATTGAGCTCAGTTTTCCAAAAAAATGTGATTAGCAGCAGTTAATTCATGATTGAACAAGGGGGCAATTACTTTTTCACGTAGAGCCAGGTCGGTTTGGATAGCTTTTTCCTCTTGCATTAAACAAAGCATTAAATCATCATTGGAAAAACTGCATTTTGTGTTTGCTTTAGTTGTCTTTGTCTAATATGTAAATTTGTTTGTTGGGGGAAATATTTTAAAAAATAAGAATTTGAAGGGTCAAATAAAAAGGGCACTATAGTTTTTGTTGTCGATAATATTATTCAAGTAATTGGATACTCACAACACTTCAGTTCTACAGTCCAGACAACAGGAATGAAAGGCTTTTGGAATTATAGGTTTATTTAGATGCATATAGATGAGATGATAGCAGTGTGACAAATAATAATAGATCATGATACCGTAAAACTAGGTGCAGTCTTCACTTTACCTTGTATTAATGTTTTACTTTTATTTATTTGATTTTAAGTCTTGTAGCTGCATAAACTGTGATGTTGGAAATACTGAATGCTATATCAGCTATTTTCATTTATGGCTCACTTATATTCATATGGTATTGTAGTGTTACTGTTATTGTAAATGTTGCCTAATCCCACTGCAGTATCATTACAAAAAACACACAAAAAACAAAATATATGTTTTAACAGGAAATACTCACAAGTAACTGGGCAGAGACCCCAGAGTTCACTTTGATATTTTGTTTCAACTGCACACCAAAGCTCTGGAGACTCGACCATAGTGCAGTCTGAGTACCACTGGTCTTTGTACTGGAAGGGAAACATGCATTTCCGTCCAGCTGCATTTCCACCAATGGCAAAAAATTCTAGGTCATAAGAACAGAAATTTGTGTTTTTTTAATGACAACATATAGCAAACCACTTCAAAACATGATGTCAAACTCTATTTTAAAAGCAGGATGGATTCCTAAGAGTATTTCAGTGTTTGTTTTTACAGCAATTCAAATGAAGATTTATTATGACTGGCAGTGCCAGAGTAGCTGTTTACTAGTTTGACCTTCTGTTGGATAAATGTAGTTTTAACATCACCTTTCTAGAATCAATTTGAATGCAAATGGTGATGACATTGTGGACAGTGCAAGTCAAAGCATCAGTTTTATACTGTACCTCTGTAAGTTCTTGTACAAGCACCTTTGGATGTGCCTGTAATTATGAGGTGGTTGTTGGGTCCTACTGTTTTGGAGAGAACCGCTGTGTTATCTGCAGTGAGCTCAATATAAAGCTGCTGATCTTTGAGGGCCAGCACTGTTCCGTTCTTGCATTCCCACTTTTGGAGGTCACTTTTTTCATCACAATCGTAGAGGCTTATTTCACTTCCCACAGTTTTCCCCTGGACTCCCAGACACTTCTGCCTTTGGTGAACCAGAAGTCGGTCATCAGTTGTCCAGCGTATGTCATTGCATTGGTTGTTTGTTTTAACCAAACAAAACCCAGTGTCCTTGTTAGTAAGTTGAAATGGGGAATCTGTTGAGAGAGAATGAAAACTTCTGAAGGTTCATTATAGAAACAAACCATTGAACACTGTCTATATAGGACTGTTTGATTTTTTTTTGTTCAATTTTTATAGTACATTAGTACTGAACACATTTTTTCATATACTTGTTTTATTCTATTTATTTATTTACTGTGCATGGTCACTGTCACTTTACCTTTTCTGCTATGATGCTGTGAATTTTAAATTTATTTGTATTCTATTTTTTATTTTTAGTATTTGGTTGAGATTTAGCTGATCAAAGCACACGGTTTTCAGCTGATTGGCCATGACCATGGTTCTGTTTTTTACACTTGTCACATTTACAAACACGTGCCACATGATGGTTTTACGTCAGCACACAGTGGCACAGCCTGTAATGTCAAAGCCACACAAACACGCACACACAACATGTCGTCAGTGTAAAAGTTGAGTGGAAAAAGACATTTAGCTTGCAAAACAGCTGCAAGTCCTAAATAGGTGATGGAGGAACAGCCAACTTAGACCATACAACATAATCAGACAGTTATTATTGTAATTTAATGCTGCTCAGCGTAATCACAGTAATCAAGCTAAGCAGCTAACATTAACGGGTGAGGCATTCACTAACATTAGTAAGTAAGTAATTGGGTGAAGATAAATTATAAAGCTATCATGATGTATTCAAATCTTTTAAAATACAGGTACATAGCTGAGAAGCTTGAATAAATGCAGTTGCTTTCACAACAATATGAAATAGATAAGAGGATTGAGTGTTTTACTTTCTAACACTAGCTATAGGCAGGTTATAATATATAATTAAAACTACTACACCAAAAACATAGTAAGGGCAATAATTTATTTCCTTTTCCATGCTTTTATGCAAATAAACATAATAGCTGACAATAACAAAGTGCCATAAGAATAAATATATTTTACTTTTTGATAGATTTCACTGACTTTAGGACGGTGGGTTATAGTTCTTAGAAAGAAAATTGAGTATATAGATCTCATCCTACGTCTGCAAAATATAAATACAAAAAGTAAAACTGTAATCATCATCGATATTAAAATGTAGCAAAGAAGAATTTAACACAGAAGACATGCTGGCGCATGATGAAAAACAACAATCTTACATAAAAAGTGAACAAATCTCACACAATCTCACAAAAAAAAATAAAATTAGAATACTGCACCATCTGAAGCCAAACAGTGTAATATTTGGAAGAAGAGCACAAAGGCTGGACAGGTTATCTTCATTGTCACTATTCTTCTGGGATGTCTCATGGCTGAAAACGCAGTCCACCCATTTCTTGCAAAGGATTTCAGAGTTGTGAATGACTGTCGAAAGTCAATCTTGAATAGTACTGGCACATCCTGTCTGGTCATGTGGTCATGACTTTTTTGTGTCTAGTCTGAGACTTTTTTTCTCAACATTTTGCTTCCGACTTGTACCCGTTTTTTGTATCCTGCAAGCCAAATGCTGATACTTGCAAGTTTTGGTGTTTCAGTATCCCATACATTCTCAGAACACATTAGTACGTTGATGCGTCATTTGCCATTGCATAATAAACAACAGACAATGTGGGAAACAAGAAGTGCTAGTATCATGTCCCAGTAAGTGACCTTTTAAAGTACACATGTACAGAAAACAAGTGCTGGAATAATGTGAAAAAGACTGCACTATGCAGTAGCGAACTGTGGAGTTCACTGAAGGTTTGCACCCAAAGTAATGGTTCGATGTCACACTGGAGCCATGCTTAGCATAACCCCTTCCTTAACACTTATAACAATTAATCCTACTTTCCACTGGGTGCAGGACAACACCAACCTTTCATCGGACTCAGTAGGGTTCCATTCAAACCAAATGGATTTCCACTGACTGCAGAACGGTGCCTACGTGTCAACAACAAATAGACAGAGCTTCAATATTTGTCGGATGTCGGATCATGGTGCATGAATTCAACACAGAGCAGATCGTGCACAGACAAAATAAAACAAACAGTTTATTTTCAAAATAAAAAAAATTGTGTTCACGGTGGTTCATATAATCGGCGGGAAGAGAAAAAAAAGTAAAAGGTTTTCTGACAGTGTTTTAACACCACTGACAAGGGGTTGCTGATTATGGAGGTCCAGAATAATATCATAATAGCATAGTATTATCTATGATCTCATACATAACATTATCTGTGATCTCATTAGTCCTTGCAATTCCAGCTGTCTGACAGACCGATCTTGTGGTTATTGACGAATGGCGCGTGATGGACAGCGACGGACAATGGCATCGTTCTGCACCCAGTGGAAATTAGGGGTTGGAGGTCTGAGTTGGAGTTGTCTTTATGGTTGGTCATTTGTTGGTGTTAGCACTCCATGTATATACTAGACAGAGCTTCAATATGTATATGTGTACAGTATGTACACATATACATATATACACACACAATATATCTACAAATATATTTATTTATTTATTTATTTCTAAATAGCTTTTTTTATTTAGACGGGGGTTGGGGAAACGCATGCAACATCAGCAGAGGCGGGTGCGGTGTTGGTAAACCACCATACCGCATTTGGTGCTTCTTTACTGCAGTAATAAAAAATCCATTCTGTCACAGTCCTATTGACAAACAGCTGATCTGCTCGCCCATGACTCTCACTCTGTCACTCGACCACACACTCGCAATGCGTGCACTACATTACGCTACTTAGGGGTGTCTCGATACAACTTTTACACTTCCGATACAATACCGATATTGCAGCCTTGATTATCAGTACTGATCATACATTTATTCCTTATTTTGTAGGATGGAATGTTAGAAAATGCCTTTATCACGTACTAAAACAGAGAACAACAGTCAGCAACAGTAGGTCTGAGAAAAATTGACCCATTTATTATTAACCAATGGCTTACATAAACTTGAACCTTAAACATAAGAATATTATACAATTGAGAAAAAGAACTGAAAAATAGATTCGAAGACATTGAAAAATATCCTCAATGAATCCAATAAAAACAAAAAAATATATATATTTGAAAGTGCAAAATAACCATTAGTTTAACTGAAACATATACTACAATTGAATAGAATAAATAAAAAATAAATTAGAAGACCCTGAAAATCTTCATGTCATGCTGCTTTTTTGTGATGCGTGCTCACTGGAACAATGGTTATTATGGTAGCCGTGTAGGAATCGTGAGTGAACTTGTTTTGCGTGCACACAACACATGTTATGGTATCCAAGTTAGCTGGTCGCTGCTATATTATCTGTTATTATAGCAGGAAATCTGGTCACTTTGCACTCAGCTGCAACATCGGACTTAAATGAATAATCCTGTCACACTGCTGACATCACTCCTCTTCCTTCTTCTTTGTTAGCACCTTAGCACAGCTGTTGCTGTGATCACTGGGCTTTGCTACTGGATAGAAGAGCTGGAGTAGAGTCTGGAATGGACTGCTGGTATTAGAGCGCTTATATTGGAGAATTTTGGATGCAGGCCAATATAATCCGATACTCATTTTTTTTCTGATATCAGACCAATATCAATATTGGATCGGGACATCCCTAATGCTATTCTTACTAATAATGAGCTTTATTTGTCATAGAAAACAGTATCCAAATGGTAATGAAGGAGTGGTTACTGAAGCACAGAGCATTTTTGTTTTAAATTAAATAAGATCATTGAACAACTTATATTTATCAGCAGTTTGTAAATACCAATTACATTTATTTGTGAAATAAACATTTGTTTATAAATGCATTAATTTCCATTAAGAGATTGTAATATTTTACACTGGCATTTGGCCTTAATTCCCTGCTGTATAATAATGCAGTTTTGCTTTTGCGGCATTAAAATGGTCACTAATTTATTTTGAGTTCCCCAACCCTTGTGAAATGACTCATTCATCAGAATTTGATTGATTTGTAAAGTCCAGAAGAGCCACTTGATTTTTAATGCCTTTCAAGTTAGCATCAGGCTAAACAAGAATTTACCAAGTCTCTGGTGCAAATGCCAATATAGAGTGCACAATAACTAGTGATGTTCAATATTCTGCAAAAATAGTGCTGCAAGAGTCAGATGAGACAAAGTCAGAGCAAATATTTATTTTTGGACTGTAACCGATGATCATTCTACACACGTGTGAACCACAGTGTAACATTGTGGTAGTTGTCATTCGTCTTTACATTACAAGCCATTAAGATAACCACCAGTTATTCCATTGAATAAACATACACAGTAATATTCCTGAATGTATTTTACATTATGAATGCAATGAATATGACCATGATTTTGACACCATATAGAGGAAGCAGATGTGATACAGATTGCGGTTGGAGCAGGCATCCATGAGTCACACAGATCCAACATTGCAGTTGGACGTTTGGTGTCCATTTCAACGGGACTGGAGAAAGTATTGTGTAATAATCATAACAAGGAAGTTATCATAATGCTGACTTTGGTTTTCAGTATTTTTTCTGTAAGGAAGAAAGTACAGAATGGTCTAAATCTTTTTGGTAGTTAAACAGTTACTCTTTTATGTGTCATGGAATGGCTTGTTTGGTTGTTTCCTGTAGAGTACAACATATGCCAGTAATACAGGTGTGTTTAAAACATTTACAGCACTTCACCCCATGATAACTTTAACATTATACCCTATTCATTATTAAAATCAGACCACACCCTCAGTCCACCACAACCAGTGTCTGTAACACATCTTTGATTAGTAAAAATATAGATAACATAATCAGTCATAACAACACTTACATTTGTATGTTTGGCAAAAACATGTAGTTTAATTTTAACTGCACAATTCTTAAAGGAAGTTGAAAGCTACCTTAGGGGTGATAAAGCCAGCCTAAAGTTTGATATACTGGTCATCATTCCCATATATCATGCTCATATTTTGTTTTGTAGTATGTGTCCAAATTATAGAACTACATATTTGCAGCTAGTTTTGCCAAGGAATGGTTTGGAATAGGCTCACTTGAAGTTTCCTGAATGTGCATCTCAGACAATATTTATGTTTTAGCACTGTCAAAAAAAGACTCAGACATGACTATTGATGATAGTGAACTTGCTGTCAGTGGATAAAAGTTATGTGTAAGTGATAGAGACAAATATGGTGATGGAGTTGCAATTTACGCTACTACTCTAATATGGTACAGGTTTTGTGTTTTAATGCATAATGTAAGAATCTTCCTTGCTTGTCATATACGTTCACACACAAATTAATTTGGCTTTGATTTTTGGGCTTAACCTTGCAAAACACCTGGAGAGCAACTTAACCTAAGTGTCTTGTCAAGGACACAACAACATGTACATAGACAGTAGGAGCATGAGATCAAACCCACGATCTGGGGGTTGAAGGATGGCTGCTCTATACCTCTGTTTGGATAGCATATGTTGGCGGTTAAAAAGAGAGGAAGTGACTTCTGTGAATCTGAGAAGTGAGCTGTGAGAACGCTGATGTTGAGTAAGAGGTCAAAAAGTAAACAGGTGAGATGTGCTAGTAAAAATTGCTTAGTAGACAAAGCAATTGGGCAACATCGAAAATCACTCTGTGTTTCAGCACAATGTGGCTTAACATTTCCTCTAAAGAATCTTTGGTCTCTTCCCACATGCATCTCTTGCCTCTTTTGTGAATAATGTTAACAGTGATATAAAGTCTGGGCACCATCCATCTACATGCATTGCCTGCAATAAAGTGACCATACAGTAGGTTGAAAATCTTCATAGTTGCTCTTTCACCTGTCCTTTAAGTGCGGTCTGATCCACCAGCAGGTGAGGAAGGTTTGTGTGGAGTGGCATGAAGCCAAGAGCCCTCTGCTCTGTAGCTCCTAGCTCTGTATAAACTCTAGGCCTGCCCACTTTTTAGCAGCCCAATCAAATGTGAGAGACTTGCTTTAAATCCCTCTGTTAACTATACACTGCTCAGATATTGTGTTTCATTGTGAGATATGTCACAGCACAGCAGTTAGAGACGCTCTGACTTCCATTTCATGGGGACTTAAAGAGGGCAGCTTGCAGATAAGTTGCTACTGGACTCTGATATTTTTACTTTTGTTCACTGTTTTTATGAGTGAAGCATAAGATTTATGCATGCAACCATAAACAGGATAAAATGCAGTAATGATAATGTTTGTAATGTTTATTGTTTTGTGTAATAACTCCACGTGTTATAGCAGATGATCTGTTGCAAAAATTAAGATACACAACATTATCCTGCTATAATAAAGTAAAAAAAGGTGTGTAGAATTTGATTCTGTTGTTTGTTTGTTTTTTTTGTCTTTTTAAATCACAGTTAGAACTGGCTCCGCACTCTCTTCCTCTGCATTTTCCACCAGTTTGTTGATGTCAAGCACATCAGGTTGTGACTGATCATTGCTGAAGAAGAGTGGGTTGTCAAAGGTGGTTAACTTGTCAGGGATGGGTAAGCGATGAGTGAACTTCTTGAAGAGGAAGAAAGCCATGACTGCCCCCATGGCAATCACAACAATGGCTCCCACTGCTGCCAAGGCTATGTGGCCATGGGTACCAACAAGACCAACTACTGATGTAGATTGAAAAAGTAGACAATGGTCAGCCAAAAGGATTTAGTCATAATTTTGTGTGAAATAATGAAGGTAAAGAGGGGTTACCTACCAGGTGATGAGGGTGATGGCTTTGGTAGTATTACTAAAGAAAAAGAAAAGGAAACGTGACAATATTAGACTTTATATATAAATGCATGACACAGCTCCACTTGTCCACACTGTACAAAGGTGAAGAGATGTTGAGAATCGGATGGTAACAGTCAGTAGTGATAAGGGGATTGGAGCTATGGTATGGAGGTCCTGCCCACAAAACTGCTTGAGCTAATCACACGCGGAGCATGAGCATGCAGATAATGTGAGTTACCGAGCCGCTAAGTTAGCACCACAGTAGCTTTTTAGCCAGAAATACATAACTTTACATAACACAATTTACCATAATGTTAAATACAATTTTTGGTTTTGGGCTGATGATGGGGTAGGGGATGGGATGATGGGGTAGGGGACAGGCACCAGGGGATGATCGTCATGTCAGGAAGCTGTCATGTTGTTCACCTTTATACAGTAATATATTATAGTCTATGGTTGGAACAGTGAAGTAACATTGCCTAATGTTAGCCTAATCTGACACAGTTTCAACAGACACAAATATTATGTAGTCTGAGCTTGGCATTTGAAAAAAAAGTCATTTGACATGGCATTTGAATTATGATTCAAATTGAGTTCATATATGAAGAATTATTTTACCTTTGGGTGTTTGGCAGATATATGGTCTATAATACCCACGATGGCCTGCACTCCATGTCCCATCCGAAGAGCTAATCCCTCCGTGGGTTCGACCATCAGGTTGGCCTTCAGCCCAGTTAGTGTAGTCCATGACTGTTTTGTCCAACCACAACCACTCCCCTGTAGACAAATAGATATTTTTTTTCTTGTTGAGTTTTATACCAGATGAAATGTTTTATGTAATTTCATTATTTTTTTTACTCTGCAGAAAACAATAGCCACACTTGTGATCAATAGACATTAGTCATCATTATTATTAAACAGTTTAAAAAAAATAACCTTGGATGTGTGTAATTTTCTCCATTAGTTGTACACCACACATAGTTTTCTCTTTATATAGTCTTTTTTATATTATACTTCAGTATACCTGAAATTTTCATGAAGAATATACGTTGTGACTGTACCTTTGTGACTTTTAAACAAGCCAATCCAGAATGCGCTGTGGCTGTCCTCAAATGTTTTTGCATTGTTTTGAATGAATTCTTGCTGAGAGGGGTCTTTAATACTAGCTAGTGATCCACCTTCACAAAAAAACAAGTACTTACTGAGAGCCACATGTATTTTAGTGTCTAAAAACATCTTGGACCAACCATGAAAAATGCCTTACCATGCCTTACACAGCTAGCCGATGCATCCCCCCATGTTTTTGACTCTGTGAAAAATATATAACAGTAACCCTGAAATGGTATCCAGAAGTAATTTTGGCCTATGTTTGATGTGTCTGGGTCTTCAGGGCAAACCCCTGGAAAAATACTTGACTCTGTTGGTGGTACATCTGTGAATGAGAGAGACATTGATGGCACTGGAATCAGCTAATTAGATTGTTTCATACTTTCAGATACAATTTGACTGAAGTTGGTACTTAGAGTTCAGTTTTTAACAATGCCGAGGTAAAAGTGCACATAATTGACATTACACGAACAGTAATTGCGTACCTGTAGACTTCATACAAACGCTGTTCATGCTCTGCTTGCAGTCAGAGGTCTTCCATTTTCCATCCACATCCACATAGACACATGATTTGTTGCTGCTTGGTTCATTGTTACCCCAGTGAGAAAAACTCATTTGCCAGCCATCAATAAATCTGAAATACCCATTGGTCTGAAAGCAAAGATTGACCAGAAAACACTTTTTTAGTAAATATGTTTTAAACAATGAGCAATCTCTGGTTTTTAGAGCAATGAATGATCTTCTCATCTACCACCACAATCAAGCCAATTATCAATTATCCACCTTATAACCAAAAACCTTCCATAGCCCCATCTATTCTGTACTGACAGTACAGTAATGATCAAATGTTAGCATGCTAATATGTCATACTAAGTGGGTGAACATGGCAAAGCTGCTAAATGTCAGCATTTTTTTTACACCAGTTACAAGCAGAGGTTAGTTGTGCTACTTTGCTGTGTACTATTAAAGCCACTAATTTCAGCACTTTACCTGCTCTTTGTTCAGTCCAATCCACAAAGGAGTCTTGAGATTCATAGCCAGTAGCTCAACATAGGCCTGCAACCATTCATTTCGCAGGCTAGCCAGTTTGGCACCATCATTTTCACAGTGCTTTTTTGCTCCATCCCAGCTCATTTGTAGAGTGACAACTTTGATAGAGTCATTCAATAGTTTGAAATAGTTGATAGAGGTTGTTGGTTCAGGGGAAATGGGAAACAAAGGATCTGTTTGGGGTGAGAAGTTAGATTGGCAACAAATTCAGTTTTTCCATTCAGGTCAAGATCTATTTTATATTGATGCTATTGACATGGATGTATTTTTTTAAGTGGGGCTGACACAATATAGTTGGCAGTAGAAATAAGCATTGACATATCTTATAAGTTGATATGGCTTGTTTGAAAACCCTTGGATGTTCAAATTCAAGGCAGAATTAAACAGCAAACATAAAACCACACATATTAAATATTAAGTTTACTACTAAACACTACAACTACATCCATCCATTATCTACCGCTTATCCTCACATAGGGTCACCAGGGGCTGGAGCCTATCCCAGCTGTCTTAGGGCGGAAGGCAGGGTACACCCTGGACAAGTCTCCACCTCATCGCACGGCACATAGAGACAGACAACCACTCACACTTACGGTCAATTTAAATTAGCCAATTAACCTAACCCTCATGCATGTTTTTGGATGGTGGGAGAGAACCCACGCAGACATGGGGAGAACATGCAAAATCCACACAGAAAGGCCCCGGGCCGGGATTCGAACCCGGTACCTTCTTGCTGTGAGGTGACAGTGCTAACCACTACACCATCGTGCCACCCACTACAACTACAAATACAATTAAATGTGAACATGACAAAGTGAAGCATCCATTCACCATTGAATGGCTGCATGTCTTTTGCTATGAAGACGCCCACTGCTTTTGTTATCGTTTTGTGTTTTTCAGAGTTTGTCACATACAGCTGTTGGAAGGCTGCAGCAACTGTCGGATGCACTCTGTTAAAACACTTTGTGGGAAAAGAAAAACTCCTGTCAGCCTCAGAGTCGTTTCAGTGATTATTGTAAACAGGGATCATTTGCGCACTTAGAAAACAACGAGCGGCTCATTTATTAACCTGGAATTAATGAGAGGAGGCTGACTGGACAGCAGTGCGGCAGTAGGACAGGCCTGCTGAATAGAGAGTCACGTAGCGTGAACAGCTCAAAACTGATGGCGGAGGAGACAGTCACGTAGTATGAAAAGCACGGAGAGTCAACGACTCCGACAATCATGTAGTGTGAACAAGGCATTACCTGCTACATAGCCAATACTTCCAAAACAATGCCTGCACACCGTGGTTTGTTTGTTGACAGTCCTTTCTTTTTTTGAAGTCTCTTTCACTCACCATTGTTCCTGCACTGCTCAGACTCACTGCCATGTTTTGCTCATGTCGTGTTCAGAGCCAATCAGAATGTCCCTGAATTTCCCAGGAGCCAGTCAGCGCTCCTCAGCGTTCAGGGACATTCTGATTGGCTCTGAAGGCGGCATGAGCAGCGCATGGCACTGAGCCTGAACAATGTGCTGCTCTCATGCTTCTGCTCCTGAGGGAATCACACGGCATGCGCGGCTGCACAAAGTTTTGTGACGGGAAAATGTGCCGAAAATACCGTTGTTTGCCATTGTGCATTGAACCGAACAGGGTGTATTGAATGGTTTGCTAAAATACTGAATATTGTTAAGTAACCATTAAGAAACTGTTAAGCTGTAATTTACGTACCAAAGTATACCATGATATATAGTGTCTGCCATCTATGGTTCAAATTGTACCGCAATTTAAATATTAGGCCATATCGCCCACCCCCAGTAGAAACACTGATTTTCATTTTCTCGTGCTTCTGGCCTCTAGGCCAATACTACTCAAATATTCACTCTCTTTTAGTTCTGTCTTTGATTTCCACCAGCTCTTGGGGGAAATATCTGGCTGTCTAGCTTCTAAATAGCCTACTCCACTATAGTCGCCAACTAGCCGCAAGACTGTGTCTGTCTGTTATTAGGTGCAAAGCAAGTAGGTTATCAATGCTTCAGGAAATTCCAAAGAAAGACTGTAAGAAAATATGCTTAGATATCCTTGTGTACAAATGTAAAGTCTTTTTTAGACCACATGTACCAAAGAGAAAGGTCAAAAGATGGGCTCACCAACACTTCGATGACAGACAAATCCATTCAGGTCATTGCAGGACTTTGTTATCCATTTCCCAATATAAAGGGAAAGTTTGGTATTTATCACAGCACACTTTTGGAGAAGCACAGAGAGAGAATTGTGACAAAAAAGAGAAAATTGTCAGGATCCAATGTGCAGAGACATGACAACAATTTTTTTCAGAAATAAAGTATTTCTCTAACAGCAATAGTAGTATGTTCTTGTTTACTCAAGGTCATGGTTCAGTGTGAGTGTTTGTTGCAGAAATATTTAATTTTCTTTAAGAAAAGCATTGTTTCTTTGTATTTCATTTCACCTTCAATCGTATGATTGTAGTCAGTGAAAGCAATAGATTCATCGGTGTGCTACATTAACTGAGAAAGCTGACAGAGATGCTGTACCAGCAGTGCCTACATTTACCAGGATGCATTGCACCGAGGCTTCCCCGCTGAAGAGCAATGTAGTTATTCTCCCAGTCAAGACGAAAAAAAAAAAAAAGCGATTTCCCACTTCACTGACAATTAAACTTTACAGACTTCTTACCTGTAGTTGATTCATGGTTGTTTGATAATATTCATGGAATGTCTGTGGGTCCTGCAATGTACACCCAGATATTTGTATAAATGATCAAATATGCTCATAAACAATAGAAATTAAACGGTTTGGTGTGTTCATTCAGCAGGAAAATACACTATACAATGAACCATAAGATTCTTTTGACAGGTACAAACACAATCCTCTTACTGGAGACTGAGGCACCATTTTACCCACTAGAATCTTTGATAAACTTCTTTCATTATAAATAATAAGAAACATTTCAAACACTTATGTTGCACTATACAAAACAACAGGTCACAATAAAAAAAATCATGCTATGAAATTGAAAATATACCTAATAGGGCTGTCAGCATTAATGCATTAATCGTGATTTGATTAAAGTCAACGCATAATGTGTTGATTTCTTTAAATTGCGTCAGTCACATTCTACTGTTTTGTTGCTTTGACACACCCTTACTTACAGCATCTGCTTCCTGCTGTCATAGTCATGGAGAAGAACAACAACCATGTGCTTCTGAATTGGTGCGTTCAGTTGAGACATCAAACGTTATATGCATCTTGTGTAAAATGGAATTAAAATAATACCTAAATACACTAAGAGGCATTAAAAACGCAACATTGTATTTTTTTCTATATTCATTTGAATTTTCATAATTTATTGGGCGACTTCACTTGGTATGATACTGAACATGAATGAACAAAAGCAACAATAGAAAAATTAATTGACATGGATTACAAATGTCAGTATCTTGTGTGATCGTCGTGGCATAGACACGATGAGCGCGTTGATATCGCTTCTCACTCTTCCAAGAGTGCAGTACGGAGATCAGCAACCGTCACCGGCAGTGGAATACGACGCCGTACCTGGCGATCCAGATTGTCCCAAAGGTGTTCAATCTGATTCATATCGGGGGACTAAGGCGGCCAGTCCATAACCTGCACATTATGTCTGTGCATAACGTGCCTGCATGCGTGAGATCGCTTCGGTCATTCCGGATCTCAGCATACCAATGGCCTGCTCCCTCATGTTTGCTGCTAAGCGTGGCATTGGGGCCGTCTGTGACAGCTTGCATTTTTCCTCTGAATTTTTAAAGACTTGACCAGTTGAGCTCAAATCACCAAAATAACTCATTGAAAGCTTTCAAACAATGTCCTAATGAATCACACATGCAAAAACAGGGATTGGTACCGTCTGCCACGTTAATTTATTGTTTGAGCTGAAAAATGTGGCTCCATAGTTTCAATAGCCACGAGTGGTAGTAAACAAAACTTTTTTTTTGTATACAAAGTAGTTGTATCCTATTTTATTTTACATTGACTTTGTTGCGTTTTTAATGCCTCTTAGTATACTTAGTATAGTATACAAGTTGGGCGTCAGCTGACTGCAGACAAATCAACATCATGGAAGACTTACGTCTAACCCTAATTTCCACTGGATGCGGAACGACGCCGATGTCTGTCGACGTTTGTTGGCGCTGAATTCGTGCCGACGTCCAACAAAAATAGAAACTTTACGATTTGTTTCAGCAGGCCTCAGCATGTCGGCGGCATTCCGCATCCAGTGGAAATTGACACATTGATTTGAATGGATGCGTATCGGGTCTGAAAAAAACATCGGCACTGTTACGCATCCGGTGGAAATTCAGTCTACGAGACGTACTCCGTTTACTTCTAAGAGACGTGCCCCATTTAACATATTGTTTGCCAATATTTCATGATGTTAGATTTGTGTCCATTCACACCGCCTAAAACAGTTGACAGTCCTTGTCTCATGCACAACTCTCTCTCGCTGACCAGGAACCAGCAGAGAGGTCTTACAGCTCTGGGGTTTCGTTTGTGCTGACCCGCATGTGACTGACTTGCATGCCACGTTGCTCTAACCTCAGCACATGCTGCTAACGGCGTACAGCTTTAAGTTTCCAGGAGGAACTTGTGCTTGTGAACTTTAGTTCCGCAGTGCATGCATCAAACCATCTATGGACAGCAACCCACAACACTATGGTTCAGCACAAGTTTACAAACCATTTCAGCCTTACTCTTCACTTTAGTGACTATAGTTTGTGCCTGCTTGATGTGTACTGTGCTACACAGTTAGACCTTAAGAAAATTTGAACATGTTACCCAAAAATGGTGTTCCCAAATCCATTGAAATGGACTCTGAAATGGAGAATAAGAAAAAGAACATCATCAGGAGGACTACACAACAATCCACTCGCCACACATTGCAAAGGATAATTAGGATTTTATCCACTTACTCTAAAATGCAAGTTAACATATTGCCTTGGCTGCCCATCAGTCCAGTAAAAGCCCTGGAAATATGAACCTCGAAAACCAATCCAAAGGTCTGTAGTTGGTGCACCAGCCATTTCAGAAATCAAAAATACTGAAAAATGAATGATGAAATGTTAGCATTTCAACCTAAATATACAAAAAAAACATAAAACAATATATGTGCTGTTTGTCGGTTTGCTTTTTTTTCTGTACACTGTAATACACCTGTAGGTCAACTGTAAACTGGCCAACAGCAGAAGTCTGTGACATTCGTAGTTAACCACATTAATTTGATTTTTCTCATTCAAACCAGTAATTTTGGACAACAGTACCTGTGGAGGCCATTAGAAGAGCTTTAGATTTGCTTTACATTGTACAAACATCAGTCACTTGAGATTTTGAAAATGTTTTCCTCAATAAAACAGTTTTGTAACAAGGTGATTATTAAAGCTTCAGCCTCACAATGATCATTTTAGTTAGTTGGCCATGACCAGGAGAAGATCAGTATGTATTTTTCCATTAAAAAAAAGAAGTAAAACAAACCTTCCACATGTCTTGAGGGAATAGTGGCCAAGTTTCCACCCAGAGCTTGGCATTGTTTCCTCGCTTCATCCCATGTTAATTTCTGGTTATTAATGATGCTGTAACACTAGAGGTGAGAAATAGCAAGTTGATTAACAACTGCTGAAAAAAACACCAAAAACAGCCACTCAAACATTGTCCTAATTAGTACAAGTAACAGCTCAATGCGACATCTCAAAAATATTAGAAAAAAATGCATAACACATAAGGTTTTGCCAATGTCATTGCAACCACCAATAGTGTTATTATGGCATATATCAGTTTTATACCCATCCCTTCAATACAGCACATTTAATGGCTTGACCTCTGACCTTAGAATTAAATTTTTTCCAGTAGGGTGGGCAGCCACCCTTAGGGGGCAGTGTGGGTGCCACAGTGGTGTTGGCAGGTGGTGAGCTGCTGCGTTTACAAATGGACTGGAACTCATACCCACAATTATAATCATGCCAGAACCCTGTGAACCAATCCAAGACACAAAGACTTGACATGAAGACTTTACGACTTAAATGATTTTGTCATTTGGATGAATTTCAGTAATGATGAGTGATATTTCAGTTCACTCACCCTTAGAAGACGACATGACTGCACAGTTCTCATCATAATTGTGGAAATCAGGCTGACCTTCACTCCACCTTTGAAGCAACACTGGAGAGCCATCCATCCACCTTTATGCGACAAACAAATCAAAATTTCATCAAAAACAACTAATTGTGAAAGCATTAGGAGCATAAAGACACACTTATTCTGAAGAATGATTCAACTGTTTGTGGTTACTTTTCTCCCAGGTACAAATCTCAAATTATTTGTTAAAAAAAATTACAAATTAGCTAGAGTATTGTGGAAATAAAATAAGGAACAATTTTTTTACCATTATGATGTGTACATTTCTTACTTGAAGTAATTTTTTAGCTATCTTTTTCATTTATATTTCATTCATACTCACTGAAATGTTCCATCAAAGTCTACTGTCAGGCCTATCCAGTAAGAGCCATGGCTTTGAAACACCTGCACACACATACAGAGGCACACAGTAAGACCAGCAGTACTCACACTGCAGGGTTATTGTACTTAGATTATATAATGTAGTATAATAGTCACTGCTTACCTGTTTCCACAAAAAGACACGTTCAGCTTCATTGTTGATTGTTACCAAGTCGCCATGCCTTTGTTGGCAGAAGTAACGAGCTTCTTCCATGGCCATCGCCCTCTTGTTGATATAATACTGAGTCCCATTCCATTCTAGCCAGCCGTCTGACGTCTCATTGTAGTCTGAAAACATATTAGAAAGATGTAATAAGTCCATTCATCCATTTTCTACCGCTTATCCTCACGTAGGGTCGCTGGGAGGCTGGAGCCCATCCCAGCTGCCTTAAGGTGAAAGGCAGGGTACACACTGGACAAGTCTCCAGTTCATCACAGGGCACATAGAGACAGACAACCACTCACACTCACATTCACACCTACAGGCAATTCAAATTAGCCAATTAAACTAATCCCTATGCATTTGGATGGTGGGAGGAAGCCCGAGTACCCAGAGAGAACCCACATAGAATATGCAAACTCCACACAGAAATGCCGGGAATCGAACCCGGTACCTTCTTGCTTTGAGGCAACAGTGCTAACCACTACACCACCATGCCACCCATGTAATAAGTCAGCAGTTTGAATTTAAAGGCTTGTAGCACAAGACATCCACCTCACAGAGAAGTAACACCTGCAGCATGTCATCAAACCAAAAATATAAAAGACATAACATCGGTCATGGCCATACATGATATGACCTGTACAGGAACGGTTCATATGAGAGTTTTGCCGAATAATTCCACACAAAGAGGTTTATAAACAGGAATTTTCCTCATTTTTTTCTAAAATAAATCCAGATTGAAATGCAAAAACACACACCCATGATGTTGTGACAGGGTTGTGTCATATTACATTAGATACAGTCGCGGTCAAAAGTTTACATACACTTGTTGTTTGGTTCTTTTATGACTTTATTATGGGTCAACTGAAAATGTGACCAAATCTGCTGGGTCAAAAATATACACACAGCAACATGAATTAGCAATTTTGGTGACTTAGAAAGTTGTGTCAATGAAATGAGCTTCATAGCATGGCGTCTTAACTTGTGAGTGATCATGAGTGACTACAGCTGGCGACTTCTCTGAGGCCATTTAAATAGGGCTCATTGGATACAAACGCTAAGTAGCAGTGACCTCTGTAGAGCACTCAGACGCCTCTGTTCTTCAACAGAGTGGAAGAGTAACTGTGCTGTGTAAACATGAAAAAGCCCTGTCAGCAAGGGTATTTGCCCATGTCTGCTGTTCATGCATGTATTTATATGAAAAGAATATTTTTGCAATGGTTTTTACGTTAATTTTTGTAATGTGTAATTTTGGTGGTCACGTACATAGTTGCCTACTTACCAGGAGTGACAGGGTCTGGAGGCGGCTTTGGAGTTGCTCCTGTAAGGCCACAGAAAATAAATATATTTAGAGTAGAGTATTATGGCAATAGTAGGCACCTCAGGTTTGAAATCGTATACACCTGAACACACATTGCTGGATTACTGAAAAATGTGTAAAAAAAAAAAGAATTTCACACTTTTGTTTGAAACCCATGTGGCCATGCTTCACCTGCACGGATCTGACACAGCCATTCGTTGTACTTCTCACAGTGCACATCGTTCCAGGACCCGCTGGAATGCTGATGATGTGTGATGAATTCAGCGCAAGATTCCACATTGTTTTTATTGTTTGGCTCACCATCCCTCCAGTGTTGGAAGTTTACCTATAAACAAAAGCGTACAATAAAACATGCAATGACGAATGGAACTGCAATTGATTTATTCAACCACTGTAGCAAGAGAGAACTGTTAACTCACCGGGGATCCATCACTCCATACGTAGCCGGTGACAGGGTCAGTGGCACTAAGTCCAATCCATGCTGTTCCAGAGCCACTGTCCAATGGACCCATTTATATTAATTATTTAAATGTGTAACCTGTATAATATGTTTTACGAGCAAACTTTTGCCTAATTTTGTAGTCATCTGAAAATACCTTCTTAACTCCAGGCAATATTTGTCTTTAGCAACTTATGTCAGATTTTTCAGTTGTAGCCCTAACTGTATTAGGCCAAGTCATACTGTACCCAATCATCAGATCGATACGACTGTGGATGCTGAGCAGGTCTCCTCCGATGGCCCTGCAGTAATCTCTGGCCTCAAACCAGGTCCTCTTTTTTGAGGATGACTCTGAAAACAGCTTAAACACAAGTCAAGAAGTTCAAATGAGATTTAAATTGGGCTGTCAGTAAACAAATTAATCGAATTGTGCATTATTTGAATTGCGTGCTGCTATTTTGTCGCTTTTAAGCTCCCTTACTTGCGGCAGCATCCTGCTTCCTTCTGCAGTCATGGAGAAGAATGCTTTTAAATGTTTCATTTTATTTAATAAAGCAAAAAAAGACAAAAACATAATTTGTAACTTGTGTAGCTGCTCAGATGGATGCTGGCGGGCACTAACAAAGCACTGTTTATTTTTTAGGGTCGTCTGTCCCCCAGGGACAATATTGTCATGCTGTATCATCGCTTTGGCTCGCAGAGATGTGAAAATTACACAGTACGTGCAGTACCAGCAGGGGGCGACTATTTCATCATGAAAAAATGTTTGCACCTTGTTCCATTCTTATCTGAAGTAGAGGCCAGCTTCACCAAAAATACTTTTTTTCTAGTTCTGATTGTTTTGCTCTCTTATCCCGAGGTCTCCGCTTCCTACTTTAATTTCTGTGGCTTATACCATATCTTTATGTTCCCACTGCCTATTCCAGAAGCCCCCAAATTACTCACAGGTTGCATGAGAGCACCCCCCTGTGCCAACTGCCAAAAACACAATTTGATGTATATATACGTCAATGGTACTCAGAGAGTTAAATAAACAAAACGGGTTTTGAACACAAGTGCCCCAGTTGAAAGTCCTTTGTTGGACCCGCTTGTGGTCTTATTCCCTTTAAATATGACATAACTACCTCATACTATGGAAAATACGACAATCATCACGTTGACAACTGCAACATCTTATCACTGTACCTTCCTGGAGAGTTGTACTGCAATATTCAGGCAGTAACTTAACAATTTTCTCATTTAATCAGTTCCTGTTGTTGGAAAAAAAAATGCCTAACCAAGACTACACACTACACACTTGCTCTTTAAATCTGAAAGGTGATGATGATGAGTTGGGATGTTGTGCCTTAGCCACCCCTTCACAGGACATACAAGACATAAGCTTTGTGTATCAGCACATATATCAAATATGCGTGTGTGCATGTTTCATCATGATAAGCAGCATCAGATTTTACCTTGTAGCAGAAGTTTCTTGATGCCACTGGACTCCAGCCGTCTGCACACTTGGGAGGAGGAACAGTTACTGGTGCAGGTGTTAAAGCCGCTCCCTCTGCCAGGTGTTTGCAGATGTATTTCTCCTTATTGGTGCAGGGCAGCACATCCCAGAGGCCGGCAAAAACCCCAGTTGCCATGGCCACACAGCCCTGTTGGTGACCTTGTATTGTTGTGGGAGAAAAGGTGACATGTCAGTTGTGAAGCCACATTTGGACCTTACAGATGGAGTTTAAAATTTCCCCCTTACCTGGCATTTCAGCATTCCAGTGAGTAAACCTCACAGAGTCTGTGTTGGTCCACACAAATTGATCAATGTATTTCTGATTTGACAGGCCTAGCCAGAAGTATTTCTCTGGTCTCAGACCCACCAAGCTGACCAGGAAAGCATTATCCACCCTGGAAATATTTACACAAATAGGGTCACAAGATAAATCGCATTACATGTGAAATATGAAAATCTCGCTTTCTAGTTAATATAATTGTTTCTACCCATTTGAAACATCAGCTAAGTAGGAGTCTGAGCTCTTGCAGTCGTCTTTGGCTTCATCAAACGTCTTTGTCTCCGATCCTAGAAAGTAGCAATAGGAGCCATGTTTTTTCCAGCCCTGGATTATAGGAAAAATATCATTAATTTGGGTTTCTTATTTAGTACAATCAATACATTTTTGGAGAACAAAAAGCTAAATAACAAAGATGTCCATAATGCAGAATTTCCTATTAATATTAAATATTCCTATTATTAAAATGTGCCTTCTCTGTTACACTGTTATTATATTGACAAGCATTTTGAAAGGCACACACTTCCTGTTCAACAATCCAATGATTCCAATATAAAAACAGCACAGCAATATCAATTGAATTTTCATTATTATATGACTATATATTTTTTTCACGTATAAGAAGGAAAGAAGTAAAGATCACATACAGTTTTGCAGCCTCTATTCTGCTCCTCTTCATCTGCAGAGGGCTCAGATGCGCTCATCTTCATACAAATGAAGCCGTGCTTCTCTTCACACACACGGTCAGCCCAGTTCCCATTCTGCAAAAGAAGCACATAGAAATCATATTTTAAAATGTGACTGCAAACTCTTGTGGGAAAGCTTCCTATGAAAGTTTTGCCTGACTGCAGGGATTTTTTTTCCATTTAGCCACTGGAGGGCAGCTAGTGATGTTGATGGATAAGGACTGGTTTGCATTTTGTACTTTCATTCAATGAGTCAAGTTAGGCAAGTCTTTCCACACCAGGCTCTGGCCGTTATCGTGTTGAAACAGGAAAGAACTTTCACTAAACTGTTGCTACATAGCTGGAAGCACAGGGCTGTCTAAAATATCATTGATTGAAACTGAAGAGTCAAAAGAGTCATTTTTGTCTGTTTTGTCTGAACCAGGTTAGCTCAGTGACAATATTGGACAAGTACTGACAGTTTTTCACATAGCTAGCAAATGAACCAAAGACAGATGTGGCCACATAGTGCTCCTTACCTTTCCCCTGATCAGAACACAATTTTCTTTGTCATAGGAGACAGCAGGCTCCCCAAACTCCCAGCTGGTGAAACTGACAGTAGAGTGGTCAATCCATTCAAACAGCCCCTCTGTTTTCTTGTCATTCAGTCCAATCCAGAGCTCATCAGTAGAAGCTGCAGACATGGACAGAAGCTGTGCTCAATATGCTTAGTGTGCTGTTATCCATCGTTGCGAGGGATGTTAAAAGCTTTCCTGGCCAGAGATCTGTGTTATTGATGCAATATTCTCATCCTAACCCTAAAATATTCAAAACCAGAGTCATATTTTATTTTAAAAAATGATTATGTACCTACAAGACCCCGAGATACTTTAACTCCTCCACTAGGTGGGGAAGAGAGAGCTGAGCTGAAAGGCAAAGCTCTCAATTTACCAGTCGATCTACGTTCCTACCCTCACCTATGGTCACGAACTGTGGGTCGTGACCGAAAAAACAAGATCACGGATACAAGTGGCCGAAATGAACTTCCTCCGCAGGGTGTCCGGGCTCTCCCTTAGAGATAGGGTGAGAAGTTCGGCTGTCCGGGAGGGGCTCAGAGTAGAGCCACTGCTCCTCCGCATCGAGAGGAGCCAGATGAGGTGGCTCAGCAGGGAGGTGTACCGGGCACATCCCACCGGTCCGGCAGGAGACCCCAAGGATGACCCAGGACACGCTGGAAAGACTATGTCTCCCGGTTGGCCTGGGAACGCCTCGGGATCTCTCTGGAAGAGCTGGATGAAGTGGCTGGGGAGAGGGAAGCCTGGGCTTCCCTGCTTAGGCTGCTGCCCCCGTGACCTGACCCCGGATAAGTGGAAGAGAATGGATGGATGGATGGATGATGTACCTAAGAAGAGTTGCACAGGGATGGGAAGGTAGGGGTGGGTGGATGCTTTTTATGTTGCTTTCGTGTTTAGATTGTTTTCTTTCATTGTTATTGTCCTTCTCTGTTTTGTCTTGTTTATCTTTTTTCATAATATCTGAAATGAGGCAGGCTGAACCCCCCAAGATTAGTGGTCCCCGAAGCTCCGAAGCTATGTTTCACAATAAAAGATATTCGAAAGACAAAAAACAATTACTTACCTAATCTGAAAAGACAGGACTAAAATAAACAGCCCCACTGGTGGCTGTAGATGACTGAGACTGTGATGCACATTGCATGCCAGAAAACAAAACAAAACAAATTGTCTTTATGTGAAGGTTATGTAAAGTTTTAGCTCTGGGTGGCGCCAGAGGAAAAGTCTGAGATCTCACAGGCGCATTGTTTTTTTTTTTAGTCTTCTTTGAAGCGACACTTATTTTTTATTGTGCTCACGTACCAAAGCCAAGTTGAGAGATGACAAAGCTTTGGTCCTCCACATTGCGAATGCTCACTAGGTCCCCTCCCTCTTTGCGACACTCTTTCTGAGCGTCAGACCATGTTTTCTGAATACGATTAAGGTGCAAGCAGTGGCCATTGTAGGGAATCCAAGGGCTTGAGCAAAACCCTGCTTCAGTAGCTGATCATGAGAAGAACAAAGAAATGGAAGTAATGAGTCACTGACACACAGTTAACCAAAGACAAACCAGTAGCACAGTTAACATGGATTCAAATACATTTAATATATATTTTTCTTTACCTTGAGTAGGAGGAACCTGAGCTCCTTTACTGTAGCAGATGTACCCCAGTTTCTTGGTGCATGTTGAACTTTGCCAGGAGTACTGTACATCACCATCAACAATTGCACAGTTGTGTCCAGGCTGAGAAACTGGATGTCCTAAAACGAGGATCGTTAAGGTGCTATCAAATGACTGAATATGAATTGCTCTACAACATTAATGGTATAGAACAGTAGAAACAATAATACAAATGTTGAAATAGAAAAGTATAAAAAAATGTTGACAAATGTCTTAGTATGAGTTTATGTCTGCATATATGTAAACACCAGGACAATAAGAAATAAATAAAGGACATTTGGAAAGTAATGATAGGATAAGGACGAGATCATTTGCCTGATCCTTTTGAAGATTGATCTTGATATTCAAAATAGGTGGCATGGGAACATATGGGATACAAAAGACTTTATGTAGTATGCTAAAGATCTAAATTCATTAAAACACAATAAGTTTTGCTGGGGTGATAACTTCATTTATTTACTGTAATTACGAGTGTTGAATCTAAACTGTTGAACAGTCATAAATCCTCAGTTTTCATAAATATCTGCAGTGTAGCTGTGGCCCTGTATGAATTAGTAAAGGACAGATGGGATGCAGTCCTTTTAAGGATAATATACTGAAAGGGAACTGACCTGAGTCCCAATTCAGATAGCGGTAAGGCCCTCCATTAGACCAGTGCCAGCCATGTTCTTGGTTCTGGATCAGCCCAGTCCAGAGCTTGTCCCCCTGTCCCCTGCCCCTTGACCCAAGTAGTGCTGCAAGTGTAAATAAAGATAATAATGAGAATGATAATGAATGAGGCACAAATGTTAATAACCAGTCTGACTACTGAGCATAACAGAAGATCATCCATGCACACATTTAAATAGTAAGTGTCTGCAGAAAGCCATGATAGGCTTTTGAAATAGTCACTTTCTTGTCTTTCAGCCTGAAATGATAAATAATAAATATCAACTTTCCCAGGTATAACTTTCCAGATCACACACTGTGTTAATTGACCTGGTTTTGATTATTTCAGAATATAACTAACTGTTCTTTTAGGATTCCACTCCTGGTAGTGCATGGAAATGTGAAGAATTCATCATGGTAGAAAAGGTGCTTTCAAAAGAGATCTGGGATAAAGTTGTGGCTATACACAAGTTAGGAGAAGGATATAACTTGATCTGAAAGGCTTTAAATATCACTCTGAGTAGCGTTCAGAGTTTTGTTCAGAAGTGGAGGCGTAGCACCACTCAAACCTTTGTCTGCCTCTAAACTGGATGACAGAACTGGAAACAGATTAAGGCCTGCAGCTCTCTGCTAGACACCAAGGTTCACCTTCCAGCGTGACAACGACCCAAAACACTTTGCCAAAATCACAACACAGTGGCTAAAGGACAGGAGGGGAAGGAAGAATGTCCTAGAGTGGCTTAGTGCTAAATCCAGGGAATGATTTCATTTTCCACCCTGCTTTTCAAGTTTTTTTAATTTGCAGAGATTGAAAAAAAAGAATTTCATTTGTGTGGAAAAAAGATAAAATCATCATTTCAGGCTGTAAGAGGAAAAAGTGACTATTTCAAAAGAGTATGATAACTTCCTGTAGGCACTGTATCAATAAAAGTTGTAAGGTAGTATGATAACAAGTTCCATTATAAGCTAATTATTTTTTTCCCATAAAGTAGATATAGATTAAGATCAGAGTCTGTGTCACCTTACCTGTGATGTAAGCCTGCTCATGAGGGTCAGTGATGCTGAGCAGCGAGCCCAGCTGCTGTTTACAGCTGGCTTCAGCCTGGGGCCAAGTCAGAGCTGACTGTGTGTTGAGCTGGTAATACGCTCCTGTTGTAATGTGTTTGTTCCAGTGTTCTTTAGCTTGAAATACACAAAATAAAATGCATTTCAAAATGTATCTATTTTTCATGTAACCTCAAGTTTCCTTGTGTAGACTGAGTGTTAGTGGCTGAGTGGTGCTAGGTCATAAATCAAATAACACCATTATTATCATTCTGAAAGTCAATATATATATTTTTACTGGATGGATTATAACCGGTATCAATTTCAGAATATTGTCATATTCTGAATAACTATATGATATTAGTTTACATGTAAAAATAGACAGAATTTGCTCTAAAAACCAAACGTTATAGCCATTGTCTCGTTAAATCTAAATAAAACAGGTAGCACTCACAGGAAGTTGGGCAGAAGCCCCAGAGTTCATGGTCAAATTTAGTTTGAACCGCACACCAAGCCCGTTGGTTGGTGGAGTCAAGCGTAGTGCATTCTGAGTACCAGTGGTCTTTGTACAGGAAAGGAAACATGCAGGGCCTACCGTTTGCATTTCCTTCAATGGTGTAAAGTTCTGATGGAAAACAGAACAAAACAGCTTGAGTACAGACCATTACAGAACATATATAAATGGGATGAGGTCAATTAACTGTGTTTTTATATTGTGAGATCTGAAGATTTAGAAAGAATTTGCACACCAATTCTTGGTTAGAAATCAGGGCAAACATTAATTTTTAATACTGTACCTCTGTAAGTTCTTGTACAAGCACCTTTGGACGTGCCTGTAATCGTGAAGTGGTTGTTGGGTCCTATTGTTTTGGAGAGAGCCGCTGTGTTATCTGCAGTGAGCTCAATGTAAAGCTGCTGATCTTTGAGGGCCAGCACTGTTCCGTTCTTGCATTCCCACTTTTGGAGGTCACTTTTTTCATCACAATCGTAGAGGCTTATTTCACTTCCCACAGTTTTCCCCTGGACTCCCAGACACTTATTTATCCAGTTGACCAAAATTCGTTCACCAGTTGTCCAGCGTATGTCGAAGCAATAGTTTTGTCTTTTAACCAGGCAAAAACCAGTGGCCTTGTTAGTTAGTTGAAACACTGAGTCTACAGAGAAAGATTGTTCAGAGAATCAATACACTGCTGCATTTGTGATAGAATACAGAAGAAATCAAGAGACAAACTAAAAGTTGGAATACTGCACCATCTGAAGCCAAACAGTGTAATGTTTGGAAGAGGAGCACAAAGGCTGCACAGGTTATCTTCATTGTCACTATTCTTCTGGGATGGCTCATAGCTGAAGACGCTGTCCATGTATTTCTTGCAGAGGATTTCAGAGTTGTGTGAAGGATTGTGGGAGGAGGGGAGTTTTATTAGCACCTAACCATCCGGCCACATCATGTCAACAGTATCATGACTTATTTTTCCACTGTTAATGATGAACAGGGAGTGACAAATGTTGGTACTTGTGTGTTTCTTTGCAATCTATGTTTCACTGAACTCCAACAGACAGGAGAACAGGATGTGTTAGTTCTGAATTAAATGAGCTCTTCAATGCCAGCAAACTAAAGAGTTCAATTACTTTCCATTAAGTTAACCATCTTTTTTATGTCTCTTGGAGTTTTTGCATAACAATCAAAGTAGGCATAGCATACTAACACCACAACCATACTACCCATTCCTCACAATTGCAGTAATCATGTTTTCCAAGTTGCTCTGCTTGAATAAAAAACTGGGTACCAAGGAACATTCTAAACTTTATTTAAGGAGGTCTTTGTGGTAGTCAAGACACCATCAATGGAAAAAAAATCCCTCAGAATAGACCGACAATGTATCTTTTCACAGAATTCAAACAAGTCTGGGTTTCAGAACAATCAATTCCTGAGAATTACACATTTGCATACAAAGACAAACTTAAAGAACTGACCATCAGTGGTATGATGGTTTCCTTCCTCCCTTCCAAATTGCACAATACACAATGAAAAAAAACCTCTCAATTCTCTGCAGTCTGAGAATTACTCAGACCATCTGTTTGCCTCCTTGTTGTTAAGAATCACTTGACATTACCCTTCCAATATGTTTTCCTAATATTTTGAAGTATTGTCACTTTTGGACATAAGTTGCTGTTAATGTGTGCTTCATGGAAAGTCAGTTTATTATAATATTTTATTTATATTTTGTTTGATAAGTCACTGGTTACCCTCTAGAATAATACTCAATACACTCAGTACTATGCTTTTATTACATCGTAACTACAATCAATAAATCAAAAGCGGGACTGTAATACACTCATTACAGTGTCACTGATTCTTCCACCAGCTGCTAGCTTGACAGCTGTAAGCACTACCAGCTTGACACAATTTTGTAATGGGCTTACTCAGACGCACAAGGAAAAGAGAAGTAGATGAGGTAGGTCACAGGGCAGTGAGCAAGACTGTGTGTATAAATTAACATGTGTAAGGCCAGGCATGGTGGTGTAGTGGTTAGCACTGTCGCCTCACAGCAAGAAGGTACTGGGTTCAGTTCCCGCCCAGGGGCCTTTCTGTGTGGAGTGTGCATGTTCCCCCCGTGTCTGTGTGGGTTCTCTCCGGGTACTCCGGCTTCCTCCCACCATCCAAAAACATGCATGGGGATTAGGTTAATTGGCTAATTTAAATTGTCCATAGGTGTGAGTGTGAGTGTCTGTGTCTATGTGTCCTGCGATGAGGTGGCGACTTGTCCAGGGTGTACCTTGCCTTCCACCCTAAGACAGCTGGGATAGGCTCCAGCCCCCTCGCGACCCTATGAGGATAAGCGGTAGAAAATGGATGGATGGAAGACAAGGCATTTTTATTTATATAACACATTTCAGCAACAGGGCAGTTCAAAGTGCTTTACATAAAACATCAAGACCTAGAAAAGCACTCAGAGAGCGCAGACCTCCGGCAAGGCAGCGGTGACTTTTTACTATTTAAAGTTACCCCCGCCTCCAAGGAGGTTATGTTTTCACCGGGGCTTGTTGGTTTGTTGGTTTGTTGGTTTGCAAAATAACTCAAAAAGTTCTGAACGGCTTTTGACGAAATTTTCAGGATTGGCTGGAAGTGGCCTAACTTAAAACGGATTAATTTTTGGTGGTGCCGTTGAATCGGATCCGATCACCACCAAAAATGAATCAGTTTTAAGTTAGGCCACTTCTGGCCAACCCTGAAAATTTCGTCAAAATCCATCCATAATTTTTGAGTTATTTTGCAAACCATAAAAAAGCCTCAGCTGGTCTGAGTGCTCTCGCTACTCTTCTCCAGTCCTTCAGCCAGTGAAGTTCTGGTCTTCGTCCTCTCCACTGCATCTCTGTTCTCCCTCTCCCACATGCTGGGCGGGGGAGGGAAACAATGATGACCCAGAGACAGAGACATGCTGTTCCACCGCAGGCCCAGTGCCTCATGGCATGAAGAGCAACCTCTCCAGAATCTTCAACCTGCTCCAGATATGACTGAAAGACTCTGAATGCTGCCTCTGAATGGCCTCCTCAGGACCCAGCACCTCATGGCATGAAGAACAGCCTATCCAGAACCTTCCAACTCGGCATCCTGCCTCAAGACCATGTTGTCTCCTCTCTCTACTCCTTTGCCCCGAAAATGTGAGCCAGCTCCTCTGCTCAGACACAGGCTGCAGAAAATGACTCCAGCCGTCATGAAGAAACTTAAAAGAAAAAGAGACTGTCGGTCGACACATTGGTCTGAATCCAGCCGACCTCCCCCACCAACAAAGAGGGGGGGAAGAATTGAAGCAAGGGCACAGAGACTATACTGTGAAGAGGAGCGACAGACAGAGAGAGACTGAGATGGAACCATGTCAACCAGAGATGTCCAGAGCTGTCCACAGATGTCCACCGATGCCCGAAAGAGCCACTGGTGAAGTTCAAGCCGAAGTCGCCTGCAGAGATCCAGCAGATCCAGACTGAACCTGCCGCCACTCCTCACTCCCATCCATCCAGGAACGGTGATATACTGCATATACATCTTACAGATATTAAAGAGTTTGATGATTAGACGCTAAATTAAATGGCCTGAATTTAGGGCTTAATCCAGCAAATTTAATAATATTTAGTAAGATATCAGTAAAACGCTAAACCAATTCTGAATAGTAAATTACTCACAATCTTCTCTGATGCCTCTCAAACTCTCAACTGCTGAACGCCACCAAACCTAAACCAAATTTTGATAACAGCCTAATTCTTAATTTGGTCTAGCTAACCACCACTGAATTTAACTGGTCACATTGAATTAATTAATCAGATATTCATCCTGTGAACTTTGCCTTCGTTTAATCATTCATTCCATTTTTGTCACAGTGAGTCAGTGTCATGTATCTTCCATCAATCTTCCTTTATTCTAGTTTTTTTATTTTCTATTTTATTATTTCTGTTAAGTAGCCTGGTCATGTAGTTTGTCAAATTAATCATTTATTATTAGTTATTTTCTTTTACAGTAGTAGTCTGGTTATAGTTTGTCAAATAAACATCTCATTTATAAAGAACTTGGATATTTGATTTGTGTGTGTATATAATGATATATATAATATAATATAATATAAGGAATCACTGTACACTAGGTCAAGAACTCCGTGCACCCTGAGATTAAGAGACTCTATTAGTTAATGTCAAATTCACAAGTTTTCCCTGTTTTAGCAAAACTGGGTGGCGTCCTGATAATTTCTACTATTAAGGGCAATTCTGGGTTTATGATCAATAAAGATAAATACATAATATATATATTATATATTATATACTATATAATATATAATATATAGATATTGCTCATAAAATACATAATTTGATATTAATTAATGATTGACGAATCTGCTCTACACTATTTATGCTACAGAAGTCTGGATTGTTCATAATGTAGCAGAAGATCAGACAGGTATTTTGGCCCCAAATCATTTAGTGCTTCATAAACAACCAGAAGTATTTTGAAATCAAGTCTTTGCTTGAGAGGGAGCAAGTGCAAAGACCTCAGAACTGGACTGATGTGATCCACTTTCTTGGTCTTAGTGAGGACTGGAGCAGCAGAGTTCTGGATCAGCCACAGCTGTCTAATCATTTTTTTAGGGAGACCAGTGAAGACACTGCTACAACAGACACAAGTAGTGCCTGTCCTTTAATTAGGATTGAAACAAGTTTATCACTGTATTAGAAAGTCCCAACCAGTTTTCCAGTCGCTCTAGTAATATTTTGTTGGCAACTGTCAAATGCAGCACTGAGATCTACTAATACTAAGACTGAAATTCAGCCACTGTCAGTGTTTAAATGTATGTCATTGATGACCTTAACAAGAGTAGGGTCAGTGCTGTGGTGTGGTCAGAAACCTGATTGTTAGACTTCAAAATAGTTGTTTAGTGCCAAGAAGTTGTTTAGCTGTTGAAAAACAGCTTTTTCAATGATTTCATTTAAAAATTGGAGGTTACAGGCCTGTAATTATTTATTAGTGGCCTGTCTAGATTGTTCTTTTTTGAGAGTAGCCATGCACTTCGAAACATGAAACATGCTGTTAGGTTGCATTTTTGGTATTGTTTTCACCTTGTCAGTATGTATGTGAGCCAGGGTGCCAGATGTGCTTTACAGGTGTGTAGTTGGTACAGCTGTGTATTGGCAAGAATCTGGTGATACATATTGTGATACTGTAAGCAAGCCAATTGTAATTTTTTAAATGTAATTTTAAAAACACACCACATCATAGTATAAAGAACACACCACCATATGCATGTAAAATATTTTATATGCTGAACAGTGGGATCTGCATTTGCATTAATCACAGTCTCTGTTAGTTCAAAAGAGTTTAAAGATGGGTGTGGTCCAAGCAAAGGCACCTGTGTGTCTGTCTGCGTGGACATGACTAAAGATGAGGCTTCCAGAAACTTCTAAATGCAGGAAGTCTGAATGCGGTATCCTGCAAGCTTTGTCATTAAGTAAATAATGAATTCAGTAAAGCAAAAACAGTACTGTATTACTATCATAATGTCATGGAAAACTACATTTTAAACTGTACTGAAGACAGTCACCACAGCAAACCTCCACCAGTAAACATTCTGTGGTACAGTTTGTCATTGGAGTTGACAGGAAATGGTATGAAATGGCCTGATGATGAATGGTGGTCATGTTCCAAAAAGAGGAAGTTCACAGTGACGAGCCCTGTGATTAATACATCTTTTATGATCTGGGAAGGAAAGTTGCTCCTGCCAGCACAAATTGACCAAGGCATTTCCACCCAATGGACTTTGTTCAAAGTAATACACCTCATTGCAGCTGTACACCCACTGTCTGAAGAGGAAGAATACATTTACATTTACTTGCAGCTGTCAGTTTGCAGTGCAGCTGCCACTGGGCTCTTTAAAATAAAGTTCATCAACATTTGAATGCAATTGATAAGCAGTGGCATCACAGTTCATAATGTTGTCTTCTCATTGTCTTAGTCCATTTCAGTTAACCATAAAACCAGCACTTAACAAGCACTATTTATACTGTAATAGTTCATCTGTCATGCATCTGCAACTAAATTATTGCCATGTGATTATTTGTGTGAATAGCAATGACACTGCAGTTTTCATTTGCTGTTTATAGAGGCTCTAATAGTCAGTTAAATGTGTCATTCAGCTGAAGTTGGTTCATGTACTGGACACCTGAAGGATCAACCGATCATTTGTCTGGATGTTTTTCTTATTGGGGATTCATGACCTCTTTTTGATAATACCTGCATCACCCATTTTCAGCCACCAGCAGATATAAGGAAAATAGCTCAGGAAAGGTTTGAGGAAAGCTTCAACATAAAGTGAATAAAGCATCTAAGCTTGCCTTTGACCAAAATAAACTGAGACTAAGTACCCAGACCTCAGACTCCATTAATGATAAATCTTTCTTGCATATTGACAAATTGATACAGGTAGAATTGCAAAAGACTGTAACGCTAACCCAAACACTATGACATCACCAGCTTGAATCTTTTTTGTTCTGTAGTGGGTATTTTTTGAACAGCTAGAAAGGGAGGATGATGGGTGATTTGATCCCACATTTTATTATGACCCCTTGCAGGTGACATCTGTGACCAAAATTCAATTATCCATGTGCTAATTGTGACCATTTCACACAAAATAATCTTGATTTGGGTCTTGGACATACATGGATCTACACTGCAAGGTGACTGCTCAGCAGAGGCATACAATCACAAGCTGCTAATTTTCGTTTTTATTCCATAAGATATAACTCATTAAATTGATTTTTTAGTTCCAAGTTTAATGCAGTGAAATAATTTTTACAATTTCAAGAGTACAAGCAATAAACAGCACCTAGCAAGCATGAGCATAACATGTAACAGTTCTATACATTCAATCATAGCTAAAAAAGACAAAATCAAATACCAGTCATTCCCACTGAGACATCCCAGAGCCTAAATTGTTCTGTTCCTTGAGGTCAGACGTTGCCAACTCCTTTGAAACTCACACTTAGTGACAAATTTGTTAAATAACTGAATATATACCAAATAGAGTAAAAAAACAAAACGAAGCAAAAACACTAATGAATCATCAACGTGTAATACATCAGTCTGGAATACAGTACAGTATAAATTCTTCTACATCATAAATCACAGAGTTATAATAGGCTCAGGGTTTACTATTGCTTCTGCATTCTCTATCAGTTTATTGGTGTCGACCACATCAGGCTGGGATCGTTCACTATCAAAGTAGAGTGGGTTGTCAAAGGCAGGACGTAAGGGAAGAGGAGACTTCTTGTAGAAGAAGAATGCAGCGGTCATCAACGCAGAAGTAGTAAGAATAACCAGCACAACGATCAAACTCGTGTGGACACGACTGCGAGGATCCTGACCTCCATGAGGCTCTGCACAAAATTCAGCACAGATATTGATCAGTCACAATTAATTCATTTTCTTTTTAGATATTTTCACTACATAGTTTTTTGATAATAACTGTCAATGCATTGTGCTTGATATACAGTATAGATAGATAGATATTAATGAATACCTTCAAATACTACACAACTTGGGTGTAACTTACCAGGTTTTGATCCTGAATCGCCAGGCATTACTGTTGCAAAAAGAAGGGAAAAAATACTCAATGGCAATTTCAAATAAGGAATATAAGCCAGCATTCAGTTTCCTCCAAGGGAAGAATCCCAATCTATTTATAAAATGATAGTATAAACTTTTTGACAGTACACACATTCAGTAATCTGTAAAATAAATGAGTTAGAAAATGGTTCATGGGTTCTTTTTTAGGGAAATTAACCTTCAACAGAGATGTATGCAAGAGTATGGCTCCCTCTTGCTACAGAGGCTTTTTTGACCAAGCTACATAGTGAGAAGTGTTCGAAAACAGCATGTATTTAAGCTACTTGATGATTTTACCTTTGGGTGTTTCACAGATGTACGCTCTGTCGTGCCATCTGCGACCCGTCCTCCAAGCCCCATCTGATGTTCCAATCTCTGCATAGTCATTATTGGGCTCATCTTCAGCCCAGTTAGTGTAGTCCATGACAGTCTTATCCAACCACTTCCATGATCCTAGAACCAAACGGAAACTTGATGTTCTACTTTCACTTTGATAGTTTGACATATAATTCATGTAATAGTAGAAGTAGTAGTAGTAGTAGTAGTGTAATACTTTCATATAATTATGTGTAATATATGTTTTGTTGTATGAAAACTAAAAACAACAAAAAATGAAAGGGCAAAATGTGCATGTACAGTACTGGTGGATGATCCACTATATGACAGGTGTAACTATCAAAGGTAGTGAAGAAGAAAAACATAAAAATATCAGCAAAGTTATAGCTGTGAACATAGCTCTGTGCTGTGTGTACAATTTATGTTATTTTTCAAACAACTCAAAGCTTGCTTGTTTTATCAAGGGATTTAAATGGAGAGGCTTTGCCCCATTACGAAGGAAACATAGTCAACAGCCCTCACTATAGTGAGGCTATAGTGTATGTTTCTCCACACGAAGCTGCCAACAAAGATAGTCAGGCAGCCAAATGGTTGTCTGTTAAGGCCATTCAGCTGCTATGTTGATTGTTTTTCCTGTAAGTATTAAGAGAGTAATCATACCTTTATGAGTTTTATACAGGCCAATCCAGAAAGAGCTGTGGCTGTCTTGAAACATTTCCACATTGTTTTTAATGAATTGCTGCTCAGCAGGATCTTCGATACTGACCAGGACTCCACCTTTGCAACAAAAAACAGTCTGGTTGTAACAATTACTATACACTTATTGACTACATCCTACGTCTGAGCAGTTATCTCTTACCGTGCCGGACACAGCTGCTAGCTGCATTTGCCCATTCAATTTCCTCTGTTACAAACAAGTAACAATGACCCTTATATGGCAGCCAGGTGTAACTGTTGTGGTAATCCTCATACGTCTCTTCAGGGCAAATCCCTGGAAAGTTGGTTGACTGTGTTGGTGGCACATCTGTGTTTGGCAGAGACAGTGATATTCAATGCAGTGAACTCAAAACCTCTATATACTCTAATATTATAACAACTAGCTCTGATCCAGGTCCTGGTTTCAGTCAGGTGTGACTGGAGGTGAATGGACCCTGATTGAAGTCAGCATTCATAAATGTCTTTGCCTTTGAGTGCAATGCTACTTAACGGTGCTAAGTATGGAAGAAAGTGTATGCCATCTTTTTAGAAAAACTCACCTGTACTGCTTCAAAGTGCAACATATTGGCCAATATTAGTTTATTGCAGATAAATTGTTCTCTGTGTATGTTGTTCCATAAATATCTAGAAACTGCATCACAGAAATGCTTAACTAGGTTTGAGGTCATGTAGAAACAGTCTTTGTCCACTGACAAATTGAATTTGACAAAGTAAAATGCTTAGTATGTATCTTGGTCACAATGCTTCAAAAAAATATACAAATGTGTTCCCATTCAAATTAGCTGAGATGAAAAATGAATCGCGATACCCTTTTCAAACAGCAGAGGGTGGAATCTACATTTGAGTTCACTTGATCTACGCTGTACGTCAGTGTCAGGTTTTCAGACAGAACGAGAGATGTGGTGGCAGTCACAAGTGATTTCGAGGTTGTGGGATTTTGTTTTATTTTATTTTATGTTTTTTTAATATGCATTCATTGCATTGCAATTTTATCCCTACCTCAGAAGTGTTGTCTCAGAAATGTCTGAGCAATTCTTAAAGGAATCTTTTTCAGTCATAATTTGTCTGCAAGCTCTTAATTTTTAAAAAAAATTGTATCGTTAACTTAGTATCAGAAATCATGTTGAATCGTGAATTGAATGTATCATTACAACTCTAGAAGGGATTCTTTACCACATATGAAGACTTGTTTAACCAGCTGCTAATAACTGTACCTGTAGACTGCATGCAAACACTGTTCATGGTCTGATTGCAAAAAGCAGTCTTCCATTTTCCATCAACATCCAGGTAGACACAAGGCTTGTCTCTGTTTGGTTCACCTTCAGCCCAGCCTGCAGCGTTCAGGTGCCAGCCATCAATATACTGAAAATAGCCACCTGTCTGAAAGCAAGAATGGACCAAATCAATATTTTTAGATATATAGATAGACAGATAGGTTTATTTTTTAACAAGCAAACTATACATCCCTCTTTTAGATACAAAAGTATAAGTCATTCCCTGGATTCATCAATCACATTTTCACAAATAAATACTTAAGTTTGAAACTTTGGAATGAAATTACAATCCATAGTGAAAAACAAACATAAACTTAAATGTTATGTGTTCAAAAAAAGGAGTAGATAGAAGCTAACGCTTATTTATCTCTACCCCTTTATTCCATTTTCAGTATCTACGTGATCTTCATGTTATATACGTTTGTTACTGTAGCCCAGACAACATAGCTCAGTATCTAATATTACACCATACTATCAGACAACATAACATAATACCATGAAATATAGTATAGCATAATATATAATACAACTCAACATCATTTTACTATCGTATATGGTGGCCTATAAGATATAACAATCAGATACAGTATAATCCAATTAATTCAGCATCTGTGGTAAATGTCTTTCTTTGCCAAATAAATAATAAATGCATATTTTACACATCACATCACTTGGTAGGTGATGAAAGCTAGCAATGGACTAATATCTGACTAGAGCATTTTTTTAGCCTGTTGGCATTTTTGTGCCACAGTACAATAACTGCCTCGTACCTGCTTTTTGTTCAGTCCAATCCAAAGAGGAGCTTTGAGATTCATAGCCAGCAGCTCAACGTAGGCCTGCGTCCACTCATTTCGCAGACTCGCCAGGTTAGCTTTATCGCCCTCACATTGTTTCTTGGCATCATCCCAGGTCAGATTTTGAGTCACAGCTTTAATGCTGTCATTTCCCAGATTTACATAGATGTTAGTAACTGACGGCTCTGGCTGTGGCTGGATATTTGGGTCTGTTGTTGGGAGAGATAAATCAGTTTTTTTATTTTATTTTTTATTTGTACAGACATAATTATTGTCATAGGAACTGAAGGTTAATTTGCTGTTAATTTTCCAACCTGTTTACTCTATTACCGATGTTCTGGCAGAATGGTTTTGTACACTAAATCGTTAATTCATGACATACATACAAGATAGTTAGATAATTTCTGAAAGAGAGTGAGGATTAACTCACCAAGATTTCGAAGACAGACAAATCCATTGGTGTCGTTGCAGGCCTTAATAAACCATTTACCAGTGCCAAGGGCAGGATTGATGTTTAGCAGAACACACTCTTCCTGGCGAAGAACATTGGAGTGGTTAAGATTTCAAAATTCCAATAATCGTACCAGTATCCCCGAAGCCTTTCTTAGCTCTTTGGTGTTTGTTTGCAAATTAATTTTATCGGCTCTATCATGACAAAAACTGAATGATATTTTACCTCATTCCATCTTTGATAAAAGGACCCCTGGCGACGTTTATGTTTCTGAAGAGCAGAACAAGATATATCATATTTGAAATATTTTTTAATTCCTTTGAACCTGTAATGCAGCACTATGCTAGTAGATTGTCTGTACTTACAGAATAGCCCCAGTTGGTGTATTGCCTTGATTTGCCATCAGTCCAATAATATCCATCTTTTTTTAAACTACTTAAACCAATCCACAAGTCTGTAGTTGTTGTTTCAGCAGCCATTTTGGTCGTTATAAATGCTGAAAAATTTCAAAAGTAGAAGCAATTTTCTCATTTTGCTAATATTTCCAAGGTTTCATTTACAGGACCATTATAATAAGATTTGATAAATTAGGTTTAAATCAGATTGATAAATCTTTTTACACAATTTCTTTCTGAGATATGTTTTGATGTTGTTTCTAGGGTCACAGTCTTTCATACTCTCTATATACAGAATCATTATTATCATTATTAAAAATTTGGAAAAGCACTAGAACAAACCTTGCACACGCCTTGTGGGAATTGAGGCTAAATTGCCTCCCATGGTAATGCACTGTCTCCTTGCATCTTCCCAGGTGGCCTTCCGGTTAGTAATGATACTGTAACACTACAGATGAGAAATGAAAATGTGATTTATTTATTTATTTATTTACACTAGCCTTCTTTCATTAAGGTTTGATGACATCAGAAAAGCATCTATGTGCTTTATTTCTTTCTCTGCGTAACTGTTAAAACTGCAAAATGAAGCCACTGATCAATAGCATATCGTTGTTTCTTCTGATATATTGTTTTCTCTTTTAAACAATTCTTTATGTTACCTTTGATGGTATTTTACATCTTAGAACCCACCCACTTTTTCTGTCATCAGTGTTATTTATTTTTAATTTTATTTTACAACAAATGCATTATAGAAAAGAACTCCCGTCCTTATGCCATTTTAACGAAAACCAATGACATTTTGAAAATGGATAACGAATCCCTAAACTAAAAGTTAACACTGATTCCTGACCTTTGAGTCAAATTTGCTCCATCTGAGTGGGCAGCCACCTTTGGGGGGAACTGTGGGGGCAGCGGTGGTGTTGACAGGTGCTGAGTTTCCTCGTTTACAAATGAACTGGTGCTCTTGGCCACAATTAGAAGTACGCCAGAAGCCTGTAAGTACAGCAGAAATCCGGTGATTAACACATCAGGGACAACTTATTTTATATAGCATACATACATGCTTAATTTGTCATTCTTCAGTTTGTAATTACTCACCCATGTAATAAGTCATAACTACACAGTTCTCATCAAATGTATTAGCATTTGGTTGCTCCTCATCCCATTTTTGTAATGCCAATGGAGAACCATCCATCCACCTTAAAGCACACACAGTCAAGTTAAGTTATAATGTGTATTTGTGCAAACAATAATCACTTCACATTAAACCTTTTTATCTAACATATTGACATTTTCAAGTCTGAAGCTTTAAACGAAAGTTTTAAAATTGATGAAAAATGTTTGAGGGGAATGAGTGAATTGGGAGTAAAAGAATAAAGAACGTACTGCGCTACAAACATTTTATTCTCGCAAATCAATTATGTTATTCAAAACTGAACAAAGGCAATATTCAATACATATCAACAATATACATAATGTAAGCAATTAAAAGCTGGAGAATGTTTGTGTGAGGCAGTGTAGCGTTAAATGCACATTATATTACAATAGGTCAAAGACTTTTTTGCTAATTTCCTTTAGAACCAGTGAATCAGTGTCAAATTTTATGACATTCATTGATACTCACCAAAATGAACCATCAAGCTCTACTGACAGACCTATATAATAGGACCCATAAGATCTGGAAATCTGTGAGCACACACATAGAAATACACACAAGATTTAAGACCTATTTTAGTACACCATCTGTCACAAAAATTTAATGTGTTGTTTAGTAAAAAAAACAAACACTGACCTGTTTCCATACGAAGACATTTTCATCTCTACTGAGGAGAGAAACCAAGTCACCATGCCTCTGCTGACAGAAGTGTCGGGCATCCTCCATGGACATATGATTTCTGTTAACAAAATACTGATTCCCTCTCCACATGAGCCAACCGTCTGATGTGGTGTTATAATCTGTGAAGGTTTTAAAAACATATGGACAATTTATGCATTTTATTTTGAAGGGTTTTCTGTTAATCCTACCTCGTCCATTTTGATGGACAGATGGGACATGGGCCAAAAAAATGCAAATATACGTCAAATATTTTTTTTTCCAAAGATGATTTCTGTCATTTTAGGTAGTTCTTGCCACATTAATGTCTGGCAAGTGCTTATTTCTTCTGTTTGGCTTTATTTAGTTATTGATGCTATGAAAGGAGGGTGAGATGTCATGATTGACAGCTGCTCTGAGTGAAGTAGTTGCAGCCGGAGGCTCAGGAATTGTACGAAAGGAGAGATGGAACTTTAACTTCCCGTCACAAGTGTGAGTAATAGAAGTCTCTCTTACATAAGCAAACTGCAGCCATGCTCAGCATGGATATTTTGGCTTCACTTTTGTACAAAGGGAGCAAGTGGGGGGCGGCACGGTGGTGTAGTGGTTAGCACTGTCGCCTCACAGCAAGAAGGTACCGGGTTCAAATCCCGGGCCCGGGGCCTTTCTGTGTGGAGTTTGCATGTTCTCTCTGTGTCTGCGTGGGTTCTTTCTGGGTACTCCGGCTTCCTCCCACCATCCAAAAACATGCATGGGGATTAGGTTAATTGGCTAATTTAAATTGACCGTAGGTGTGAGTGTGACTGTAAGTGGTTGTCTGTCTCTATGTGCCCTGCGATGAGGTGGTGACAGCTGGGATAGGCTCCAGCTGCCCCCCCCCCAAAAAAAAATTGAAATGTGACTGAGGTTCTACTTGTCACTAGTTTCTCAATATATTGGATTTTACGTTTTCGTCACCCTGGGTGCGTTAGTGTCCACTTACCCACTGCAGTGTCATTTGGAGGTGGTTTTGGAGTCACTCCTGTAAGGCCACAAACAAGTGTGAATGGCATGCAGTCTAATGTTACACTGTGGGATGTTTATCAGCCAGTAGAGCATGGTTCAAGCATTTAGGCATAGGGTTTGACTGTGAGCTACTATGGGTAACTATCAAGCAAATGAGTTGCCAAAGTGAGCAAAATCAGTCTTGTCTTGATTGTTCTTCTCTTGGTGTCATGACTCAGATGTGTGGGGTTTGAAGTCCAAAACAATATTCTTAATTATACAGTATAAGAGGCCAAACATATGCAGTCAATTTGACTGGGAAAGTGTGTCATATAACCAAACGTTGACCATTATGACTTTACATTATGTTAACTTGTTGTCCTACTACGCTCTGCCTCCATACTTTAAGCAGTACACTCATCCTTTGTGTTGTATGTGCAGGTACAGTAGTTAGGTCTCCTTTCAGTATCTCTCTCTTTTAAGGATGCTGTGGTCTCTTTAATCCGACTAGATATTTTTCCATGGTGAAAGTTGGCTCTTTTCTTTTGATTGTCTTGAGTTAACTTAATTGTGTTTACTCTGCTGTCTGCATGTTTATTATTTTTATTTTATTGTAGACATGCACTTTATTTCAATTTATCTTGCCTCGTTTAAATATCTATACTTGTTTCAGTCCCAATATAAGAATAATTTTTGAAATAACATGCATGAATGCACAGGTTAGTTCTTTTCCCAGGTTAGACAAAAGATAGCATTAAGTACACTGTACCTGCACGGATCTGACACAGCCAGTCATTGTAACTCTCACAGTTCACATCGTTCCAAGACCCAGACTCATCCCAGTTATATATTCTGAATTCAGCACAAGATTCATCATTGTTGTGATTGTTTGGTTCTCCTTCCTGCCAGTGCAGGAAATTTACCTGTGAACAAAAGGAAACAACACAAAGATATTTTACAAAATTTCCCAAATATCATAAATATGCATTTAACAAAAACAAAAAAAAAAACAACGTTGAATGAGCAGATTAGTTGAAAAAAAGTAGAACACATTTTACTAACCGGAGATCCATCACTCCATACATAACCATTACTCGGGTCAGGAGAGCGAAGTCCAATCCAGGCTCTTCCATGTCTATTGCACACAAAATCATATAAATTATCTATCGAATCATATTTTAGCACATTGTCACCCTCTAGAGACAGGATTCAACTGAAGTCAGAACAACAACGACAAAGTACTTGAGTTAATGATTGCTTCTCAGCAGCAGAGTAAATATATTATTCTGTTTTGTTTAACTTTTTATGTATTTACTGACGTTGTGAATAAAGATTTGCTCTACTGTAATAGAATTGCATCCCCCGTGTTCCGGTCGTATGCCATATGCTTTTATTTATCCTGATACATACAGTGGGATGTAGTTATAATTTATATATTAATTGGTGCAATGTTAAAAGCTGCAAGAATTGTTTCTGGTTTGAATGTGTCTGGTTCTGTGACTTGAAGTTAAAACTGTATTTATCAGCTCATACCGTCCCACATGGAGCTCAGTGGAGCTGTGGATGCTGAGCAGGTCTCCTCCGATGGCTCTGCAGTAGTCTCTGGCCTCAAACCACGTTTTCTCATTTGCACGAGGCCCTGTGAAAAACTGGAACACAAGCCAGATTAAAAAAGACTAGATATGGACACACTTTTTTAAAACCAGCATCAGGACAAAATAGACCTTATCTTATAGAGTGTAGTGAGCCATTATGCCTTTGCTGCATCACTTCCATGAGATTCAAGATTCAAGAGTCTTTATTTTCATTATGCAGGCATAACAAAATTTTGTAGAGTCTCTAGGCTTAAAGGCACACATAAATAAGAAATAAAAATAAAGATATAAAAGCTGTATTTACAGAGATGTAATATTTACAGCAGAGCTGTAATATTTACAGCAGAATGTCCTATTTGTCCTATTTGTTTTATGTGTGTTACTGGGGAAACAAATTGACTTTTGAAAGACCAAATAAATGCATTTAGGCAGAGTGAACAGACTCAGAATGTACCCTTCCCTTTCATATAAGATTCATGATTATCATTATGGTTATGATTATGCTCCAATTATCAGAACAATATGAAGAGTCAGGCTGTGAGGTGTACTGCAAATATGAAATATTTTACATAAAAGGCAACAAATAGGCTACATTGTGCAAATTTATTTGCCGACCTCCACCATACCAGACTTTGGGAATAACTTGAATAGATTAGAATAGATTATATGAGTAGACTTTTGCATATGTGTTATTCATATCATTGAGAGAAAAAATTGTGTCTTTGTAACCCATTCTAAAACATTTGTAAATACTACACTGGCCTATCATCACCTTTTATGTTGATATGGCAAACTTGTTAGTGAACAGTTGATAATGTTGTGGATTAACACTATCATTCATTTGGAGGCCAATTCCTGTCTGCCTGGTGTCTAATTTTAGCTCTCTTTTATCCTTGTTTTTGGTCTCCACCAACTTCTGAAGGACTCCCGATGTCTCTTGAGCTGCTAAATGCTCCACTATGGTCACCAGGTAGTTGCTAATGGTCTTTGTCTACTGTTTTGCCTCTGAATGTAGCATGAGACATGATGATGGGTGTTAAGCTGGCCCTTGCTTGTACCTTTGAGCAGATGTTTCTTGTTCCCACTCGATTCCAACCATTTGCACACTTAGGCGGAGTCTGAGTTGGTGGTGGAACAGTTATGACTGCCCCCTCTGCCTGGTGCTTGCAGATGTATTTCTCCTTATTGGTGCAAGGCAGCAGGTCCCAGAGTCCAGCCAAAATCCCAGTAGTTATGGCAACGCAGCCCGGTTCGTAACCTAGCATTGTTGAGGGGGAAAAATCGTCCAGTGTATTGTGAATGAATTGTTAAGCTGCCGTTGATTTCCTCTATTTTAAATGTAGAACTGGATATTTCCTCTTTACCTGGCATTCCAGTGTTCCAGTGAGTGAACTTCACAGAGTCTGTGTTGGTCCACAGAAATTGATCAATGTTTTTCTGATTTGACAGGCCTAGCCAGAAGTATTTCTCTGGTCTCAGACCCACCAAGCTGACCAGGAAGGCATTATCCACCCTGGAAATATTTACACAATTTCAGATTTTTAATTTTTTTTTTGGTCTTATGAATTATGTGAAATATACCATATAGTACCTGCACACACCGTCATATTGCGGCTAATAACAATAATTGTTTTTACCCATTTGAAACATCAGCTAAGTAGGAGTTTGAGCTCTTGCAGTCTTCTTTGGCTTCATCAAATGTCTTTGTCTCTGATCCTACAAAGTAGCAATAGGAGCCGTGTCTTTTCCAACCCTGTAGGAAACCAAGCATTGATTAGAACTGAGGAGTGGTAACTTTATAATCCTACATATCCATTTGGTTCAGAAAGTCAAATATCTGCAGTGCATGGATCTATATGAGAGAGTTGCTTAGCTGACCTTCAAGTGAACATGATATTCTACCAGTTGCTTTTCAAAGTTAGTTTCTAGGTTTTAATGTATGTTTAGCCAGATGCTTATGGAGGTCATATGCTTTATTTCATAGATGACATGTACATATACTCACAGCTTTGCATCCTAGATCCACATTTACTTCATGTCCGGTGCTTTCAGTGGCGCTCTGCTTCATACAGATAAAGCCGTGTTTTTCATCACATGAGCGATCTGCCCAGTTTCCAATCTGCAGAAAAGAAACAACATAAAACATTTGCATACTTGTAGATTGAATATACTGAATGGTCAAACTATACATAGTATACTTAAAATGGGTAAAAAAAAATAATAAGAAGAAGAAGAAAAATGTGTTTTTTTGACCCAGAACTCTTTTGTAAATATGTAAATATTTTATTCTATTTTATTATTATTACTATTATATATAATATATATGCATATTAATGTTATATATTATATATTCTATTCTATTCTATGACCACTTATCAATTTAGTTCCTATTTTTCAACAATTTGGAAATAAGAAAAGAATCAAATGAATCTGACAAAAGCTCTTAATTTTTTCATATGATTGAGCTAAGATCAAATCTATGCTATCTGTGTGCTGACATAATTGAATATTTGCTGCACAAATCAAAGGTGCTTTCTAAATAACTGATACAACCAGGATGCCAGCTTACAATTTCTCTATGTCTAATATGATAATCACATATACAAGCATGGATATGTGACGGTTAATCTGCATGTGCAGCATCATGTCCGTTTGCTCCGTACCTCTCCCCTGATGAGAACACAGTCATCTGTATTAGTGGAGGTTGCAGGTTTCCCATACTGCCAGCTGGTGAAGGTGACTGGAGAGTGGTCACTCCAGTCAAACAGACCCTCTGTCTGTACGTCATTCAGTCCTATCCACAGCTCGTCTGTTGTTCCTACAGATATTGTTGGTGAAGAATGTATCTCAGATCAACCAGTAGCTTAACTTTCACACTGTTAACATGCTCTACAAACACAAATCAATGAAGTTATTGGTGCAATGCAGAATAGGTAGACAGGGACAATCGTAGACATCATCAAATCTGGCGGCAAGTATAGTCTCATATGTGCTGTAGCCATTATGGACATACATTGTAATAGGTACTGGACCATTCAGTTCCCTATACAATCAGCAAACAGAAATTCATTCATTAAACTGATTGAATGAATATGATTATAAAAATGTTTTTTCATAGGGTCCACTTGGAAAAATAAGTAACCGCATTTATAAATAACATACAGTCTTATTGCATTTATGATGATCATAATGTTCACGTCACTGTCTTCATGTCTGTTGTCTTGACATACCAAATCCAAGTTGAGAGATGACAAAGCTTTGGTCCTCTACATTGCGGATGCTCACGAGGTCCCCTCCTTCTTTACGGCACTCTCTCTGAGCGCCAGACCAAGTTTGAACAGCTCGCTGGAGGTGGAAGCAGTGGCCATTGTAGGGAATCCAAGGGGCTGAACAAAATCCTTGCTCAACTGATGATGAGAAGAACAAAAGATAAACATGATTGAATAACTGATATCATCCAGTGAGCGTGACACATAAAAACACTGTGTAGGGGGTGCTGATTTTTTTTCTGTACTTTGTGGAGGAGCTGGCGGTGTCCCGTCTTTGTAACAGATGTAGCCCAGTTTCTTGGTGCAGGATGAACTTTGCCAAGAGTGCTGCCCAGAAGAGTCAAGAAATGCACAGTTGTGTCCCGGATTAGGAGCTGGATTTCCTAGAACAAAATGATAAGTGAAATTTAGACTCTACCAGTGGAGAACATTGCATCTTTCAGAGTTTTTATATTTTAATGATGGAAAATAATTTGTAGGATTTGTAGTTAAAGAGAAGACTGCATTTGCTCTCCCTCCATTAATAATCTTAATAAACTAATTATAAACTGACTGATGGATTTCTTATATCTCAAGTCAATAGATAGCACTCTGTGTAACTTTTCATGTTATCCTGTACAATATAGTACATAAAATAACACTACATCAATAGGATAATTGATAGACTCTGATAGAGACATTAAATGGAAAAACAAAATATGGATTAGCGTGTTTAAAGTAATGTAGACCTGCATAACATCAGCTGCAGTTTGGCCTCCTGGAGGCAATGGTAACAAGCTGTAAACGCAACACTGACTTATCGTTTGGTGATTGGCATGTAGCGGTCAGTTGGTTTTTAGAAAGTCTGGAAAACAATGCTGGTGAATGCCATGACAGTGAACCATAACGTGACAGTTTCAGGCTGTAAAACCAAAACAATAAGCTGAAAGCAGATGCTGAAATGCTCCAAAGAGCTTGAGGGGAACTGCAGAACAATGTGATAATTTGTAGGTTCATCACCATGAGCGACTCCTGTCACATATAAGTACAAGTGATCCATTGTTAATACGAAAATATTGTCTTGACGACTTGAAGCTAACAACAACAGTAACGGTGGTGACAAATAGTGGTAATGTGTTATCAGCACTGTAACCGGCTGATCTGGCTATGTAAACTAAGCACAAGGAAGCTCATATTACAACACGCACATTATTCCGCTATATCTTTACATGTATCAGTGCTCTGGATATCATACTGTGCATCCTTCAGGTGTTATGGTGAATTGCTACTCCTGACGATGGGGTGAAGTTGCACAAAATACCTATATTCTGGGATTTGCTTAACAATTTTCTTTTACTTGTCAGTAACCTTCTGCACAGATTGGGTCATGGCTGAAGGGACCTCCAGCAGAGCATTTTTTTTTCTGGAGTTAAGGCTTACCTGCAGTCCATCTCAGATAACGGAAGGGCTTCCCATCAGACCACTGCCAGCCATGTTCTGGGTCCAGGACCAGCCCGATCCACAGTTTTTGTTTCCCTGATCCCAATAGTGCTGTGTGTTTATGTGTGTGTTTTTGTGGTTGAGAGGGACAAAAAGGAAAAGGACAGGGTAAAGAAAATGTTCCTCTTTTTTAACATTGTTCCTTTTTTCCATTGGTTAATAGTCAGCATAAAGACAGACTTCACAGAGAAACAAGCACAAAGTTTGAAATTGAAAAATGAACCAAACAAGGAGGATCTTACAAGATAATCATGTTTCATCAGGCTAAAGCAAGTGCTACAATACACACAACAACAAATAATACAGATAAGAGCACACAGCAATGACAGTAAACAGCACTGAGCACACAGCGTGGCCTGTTGTTTAAAGCAGGGATGCAGGGAGCTGGCTTTAGCCAAAGTGGGCCTCTCTATACCTCAGTGATCTATACCTCCACCCAGAGGGCAGTGCAGTGAGATAGTGGTTGAGTGGGTGTGTAAAGTTCTCCTCTATTGTGGTTGCAATGTGTGACACTTCCTTGTTATTTAATACTGTGATATGGGTCCTAGGGAGTCCAGTTATCTTGGCAGCGGTGTTGGAGGTACATTTGAATTTAGCCCGGTTGGTGACAGTTAGCAGGCTGGAGAAGTAGGAGGAGCAGTACATGAGAATGAGCTGGATGATGCTTTGGTGCAGCTGTCGGAAAAATAATAATATTATAGTAATGTGTGATAAAGGAATAATCTAAAGATAATTGGGAGGACACTCAAGTTTGCAACCAAACAGAGGCTTCATATCAAACCATAATCTCTCTTCTGTGCTCACAGTGTCACAATGATCCTTGGACTCACCGTTTAAAGGTGCAATGTGCAAAAAGGTGCAATACACACTGATACTCACTCTTGAATGCTGTTATATTGTTGCTTGATCAAAAATCAAGTTGAAAGGACCAGAGTGGCTACAAACATCAGGGCTGATCCTATACTGTAGATGTCATTGCAATTTGATGTGAGTTTGGATTAGAGTTTTGACAATATTTTCTTCAGATATTGCCTGTCCGATTACCCACCTGAGTAATATTATTTCATTTGTTTCAAATGCAAATTGCTAAATTCAAAATGTCATACAGGAAACTCTTGAAAGATTGTAAATTGTCAAACTGATCTTAACTTTTGATACATTTTGTAGTGTTTTCAGTGTGTTAATGAAAGAAATGGACTGCATAGTAAGCATATTTCTTCCTTAAAATTAATGTCCTATACAGCAGTTTTGCAGGAAATGGTGCACATACAATAGAAAAGTAAAACATAATGTGACGATGGGTTCCAGTACCAGCAGAGGTCCATCAGATGGCATCTTACCTGAGACAAAAGCCTGCTCATGAGGGTCGTGGATGCTGAGCAGGGAGGCAGTCTGCTGTTTACAGCTGGCTTCAGCCTGGGCCCAAGTCAGAACCGACTGTGTGTTGAGCTGGTAATACGCTCCTGTTACAAGGTTCTTTGCCCAGTGGTCTGTGGCTATGCATCAATACAAGGAAATAAAGCAAAAGTGTTAGTGTTTCAAACAACAAAAGTGTTAACTAAAGTAGTAGACAACAACTTGTAATATAATGCTCCGTGTGCTCTGAAACCAAATGAATCTGCATGTGCACCAAGAATTCTTCATATTGATTGTACTGAGATTAAATTTTCATTGCAGTACTCACCAGTAGTAGGGCAGTATCCCCACTGTTCACGTTCATATTTAGTTTCAACGGCACACCAAAGGCGCTTTATCGAAGAGTCGTACGTAGTGCAGTCTCCAAACCACCGGTCTTTGTACAGGAAGGGAAATGCGCAAATCTTACCAAACGCATTTCCTTCAAGGGTATAAAATTCTAAAAGGAAAAAAAGAGATGTACTTATTTGTCATTTGTTTATGTCACTTCACTGCTGATTCACTCCAGGTGTGCGCCACTAACATCTCATGAGGAGGAACTTATGCATCGTCCTACTTGATCATATATCAACTGACGATTATAACAGTTTGATAAATCCTGGTTAAAATCATGCCTATTTGATCATGTATTCTTCAGCCTGATGTTTTGCTGTTTGATTTTCATACTGTACCTCTGTATGTTCTTGAACAAGCACCGCTGGATGTCCCAGAGATTGTGAGCTGGTTGTTTGGCCCGACGGTTTTGGAAAGAGTGACTGATTGGTCAGGCTTGACTTCAATATAGAGCGGTTGACCTTTGAGGGCAAGCAGTGTTTCGTTCTTGCATTCCCACTTTTGTAGCACGTTCTTGTCATCACAATCATAGAGGCTTACTTCACTCCCCACACTTTTGCCTTGAGCTCCCAGGCACTTTTTGGTTGAGGTAACAAAAAGACGATCACCGGATGTCCAGCGCATTTCAAGGCAACGAGTAGATTTTTTCACCAAACAAAAACCAGTGGCCTTGTTCATGAGTGAGAATGGGGAATCTGTAGAGGGATGAAAAATGTTAAAAACTGGATTGAAGTTGACAGCATTGACTTTTTTTTAAGTCTATATTTTTAAGGAGCTGCTGCAGTGTTTCCTGCGACAGACTCGAGATGCACACAGAGCATCCTTCAAACACACTCTTTTGCTTGAGTTGTGCCAGTCCTTTGGTTTGCTCTAATTTAAAGCTTTAAAAGCATTAGCTTGCTCGCAATCAGCTTGAGAAGCAGTTTTGACTATCAGCCTTTAGTGAAGTGAATACAACAAATACCCAGGAAAACAAATGTATGAAAACTGCTAATCTTTACATAAAGGCATACTGACAATGTGGAATACAGCCCTTACATAGTGGAATAGACCAAAGAAAACTTGAGTGCATACTGTACCATTTCTTGTTGCGCATGCTGGGATGAAGAGCACAAAGGCTGCAAGAATTATCCTCTGGTTCAGCATTCTTCCGATAAGTCTCAGAGCAGCCAGCATGATCCACGCATTGCAAGCGAAGGACTTATGAGCATGGACATGAAGGAGGGATTCTTAATACCACTGACACTGTTTTTTTCCCCTTCTTCTTCTCATTGAGAAAGCGTCATGTTTCAGATTGGCACATTGCTACTGGTAAAAAGGGGGGTTGGGAGGGAAGTGGGGGCAACGTACACAAACACACTAACACACACACTGCTTGCACGGATGTCACACTCCTGAAATGGCAAAAAAGCATTTGCTTCCTGTCCTGGAAAATGATGCTTTAGAGATTTCTACATCTACTAACATGATTCATGTGTCCAGTGCGGCATCCATTCTCATAGACTTTGATGCACCTTCGTGATCTCTGTCACTGGTGTTTGTCAGGGCTCAGGACCTGACAAGAATCATTTTTTCATGCATTTTATTATGGTATTAAGCACATGTGTGTTACTGCATGATATCATTTGATTTCCCATACATAATAACAGTGAGAAAAATGAACACCAGATTATATCTGCCCAGTCAGAGCTAAGTAGGTAAATGACATGCTCACCTAAGCTTCAGACTTGTGTGAGACAAAGACAGCCTAAAGTTTAAAGCTATTTAAATATAACAACACACATACCTAACACATTCGCAAGGATTGTGCAAACACTTTGAAAACCACAAAGCAGCCACCTTGCAAAAAATTAGCAATAAGCTAGTGAGTTTTCAACTTGCAAGAGAAGGAGGCTCAGAGTCACAAATGTTGTGATAGTGTGCACACTAGAAGTGCTATGATAGCTGTGAAGAGGCACAAGATCGATTGTAAGGTTATTAGAGCAATGTTGCACTGTTGCTGATGTAGAGAAAATATAGTGCATCCTGTGTAGCAACACAATATCCTGTTTTGGGGTAGGGGCATTCAGATGTTGAGGTTTGTTCTCCAACTCTGCCTTAACATCTATCATAGCATTTTGTATTTTCACTTCCTCTTTCGTTATTCTCCTTTTGGAGGTGGAGGGCTATGCTGAAATATAAACCTTTGTGACTGCCTGCCCTGTAAATAGGACTAGTGCAGTTTTAGCTTTGGCCCACATTGTCTGTCACTAAACATGCTATGCGTCTTTTAATTTGGCATGGTGATCATAAGGGGGGTGTCACAACCAGGTTAAAGATTTGACAAACAGTCAGACTGGGTACCAGCTAACAGCACTACCCATATTCACTGCTTCTTCTGTCTGTATAAGTTCACTACAGATTTTCAGTGCCATTATGTTGCCAGGGTACCAGCTTTGGTCCAAGATTACCTCTTGGTAGCTACAGCATGAAAAGCATTTCAAAAGGAAATAGAGACATTAAGTTTGAAACAGTCCTTAGACCATTTAAACAGAACTGCATGAGGCAACAACTTGGACCCATGTTTACTTCCTGTCAGCTGATTTCATTCACACAAGCTGCATCTGAAATAGAGCACTACACGCTACATACTCAACGTCTATATAATTGTTCAACATCAACATACTGGTTGCTCGCTGGTAGTATTTGGATTAATCGATTTTGGTGTCAGACTGTTTGTGTGACCATTATATTCAAATGAAAAGAAAGAGAAAAAAAGAGAATATTTGATTTAATGTTTAAAGGGATCAGAGGACTACTGAGATTTATTTGATTTCCTGACTCATGTTTACATGATTATTTCAGAGATTTACTGCAATTTTGCACGTCATTTTGTACACAAAGTTCACTTCTTTGTTCTTGAAAGTTAAGTTAAATTAAAGTTGTAAAAAAAGTTAAGAATTATGCCTTATTGCTGTTGCAAGTGTTCATGGGGTGAAAAAACAATATTCATAAAAAGTTATTATCGACTTAATTAATTAATTAATCGGTCATCTGATTTTCTTTTTCCTGCTAAATATCGGCATCGGCAAAAAAAAATCCATTTCAGTCGAGCCCTAATATTTTATCTTGGGGCCTCTCATGGTTTTTCATTTATATACAGTATTTAGTTGTGTGTTCCAGGCGCTTCATAGGCTCATTTAACATTTTAAACACTACCCTACTTCTTTTTTACCGCTGTCAAGGAGGTTATGATTTCACCGGGGTATGTTTGTTTTGTTTATTTGTAAAATAACTCAAAAAGTTATGGACAGATTTTGAGAGAATTTTCAGGGTTGGTCAGAAGTGGCGTGACTTAAAATTGATTCATTTTTGGTGGTTATCAGGTCTGATTCGATGGCATGATTAAAAATTAATCAGTTTTAAGTTAAGCCACGGGGCGGCACGGTGGTGTAGTGGTTAGCACTGTCGCCTCACAGCAAGAAGGTACCGGGTTCGAAGCCCAGGGCCTTTCTGTATGGAGTTCGCATGTTCTCCCCGTGTCTGCGTGGGTTCTCTCCGGGTACTCCGGCTTCCTCCCACCATCCAAAAACATACATGGGGATTAGGTTAATTGGCTAATTTAAATTGACCGTAGGTGTGAATGTGAGTGTGAGTGGTTGTCTGTCTCTATGTGTCCAGGGTGTACCCTGCCTTCTGCCCTAAGACAGCTGGTATAGGCTCTCCCCCCCCACCCCCCGCGACTCTATCAGGATATGCGGTAGATAATGGATGAATGGAAGTTAAGCCACTTCTTCTCATATTATACACTTTTCTGCAATTTCATATAGGTCTCAGATGTCCAACAGTATTGTATTCAAAGTGTATCACCCCAAACTCAGCCCTGGTGCTGAATTCCAGGAAGTTAAAAATCACTGTATTGCGCTCTGCTGAGAACAGACTGTTTCTGTGTCTGTACCTTTAAATTTTCCTGAGCTGTGTCTGACCACGCCCCCTCTCTGGAGAGAGGAAGTGGCTCTCTCTCTCCCCTTACCCTGCACTTCTGTTTACTTCTAGATACATATTGGCACTGGCAAAAGAGGCTACCGTTAACAGTAGTCAGAGTCATCCAAATTATGAGCCTTGTGTTCACAGAGCTTATGTTGAATGTCTCCTAATATTAATTACTTAAGGACGTTAGCCCTGCAGCAATCGCAGCTCCATTAGTGGCAGTGCTCCATCTGTAAACATGTCCTTGTAGTGTTACCACTGCAGCTAACGGAGCTAGCTAAGATGACAAGTAGGGAAATAGTACTGTAGTAGTTATTCTATGACGGAGCTCAGTTAGCTGCAGTGCTAAACAAGTTCTGTTAGCTGCAGTGCTAAATAAGCTCCGGAGGACTGCTTTGTAAACATGGGCCTATACAAATTATGCTTGGCTACATAACTTAAGTTGAGCCATGAATCTGTACCAACTGTCCAGGACACTACAGGCATGGATGCTCTAAGTTAATCCATTTTGTGTTGCAGCTCTCTCTTAGCGTGGTGGCCTGTAAACATGTTCCGTTTAGCTACCAGAGGGTAGCTCCTGTAGCTCCGGTAGCTGCAGTGCTAACATTACAGGGACATGTTTACAGGCCATCACACTAAGTAGAACTACACAGTAAAGCAACACAAAATGGAATAACTTACAGGTCCACGTTTGTAGCTGGGTCCCAGACAGTTGGTGCCGGTCCATGCTTCATCTTCAGCTGGTTAGTGAAGCCTGCCTTGTGAGATGATGTGCACACGTGCTAAACTTGGGAAGCTCTCTCTACATTTCCAGCTAAAATAAATCGATCCACTGGGTCTCCAGAAGACGAACAGAGTAAAAATAGCCTCCTGTGCTCGTTGAAGCAGCCAACACACAGAGCAGCTGCCGTGCTTTGCTCTAACTTTGTCAGTTTTTTTAGCGAAAGTTAGTGAGGAGAAACAATGGCGGCCGGCCGCTTGGTAACTTTAGATAATATTATTGCATTCCACGTCATTTGTTTTATTATACTCATATAACATATGCACCAGAGTTCCCTCCTTTCTATTATATCTCCAACATATATTACTGTTTCTGGGTTTCAGTCTTGCCAATTTGGAAGGAGTCCAATAAGATCTAGTCAATATCTTATAACAAATAAGTTGTGACTGTATTTCATGTGAGTAACAGTACCGTGAGGAGCATAGCTTTTTCCACTCATTTTCTGGAGTCTCCTGTGCCAGGTCCTTATCCCAACATACTTTTAGGCCATCCAGGTTTGGCACTTGTGTACTTCTAATAAATTTGTAACATTTTGTTGCTCCTTTATTTTTATCTCCTATCTTATGTGAAATTTCCTGAAATTCAGTTATACCATCCTGAATATGTTCTTTATTTGAGAGAATGCAATGTCTGTTTTTTTAGAAATCTCCAAAATTCTGAATTACACAGATTCTATTTATTTTTAATTTCATCAAAGGATCTGAATCCAGCATCTTCCATGACATCCTCAAGAATGTGAATACTGGACCTAATCCATTTGTCCCAAAAGAAGCTCTTCTTCTTATCTGTTAACAGTTTCTTATTATACCATATGGGGGGATCTGCTTGATAAATATGGATTGGTTTTTGTTATTTGATGTACAATTTTCCATGACTCTCTGGCGAAAGCCAGTACTGGGTTTTGTGAGGGAACTGGCCTATTTGTGAAAGGAAGGTCTCCACAGAGAAAGGGTGCACCAATTGCTCTTCTGTCCTAACCCACATAGGGATCTTTGCAGAGGGTAGGTGAATTTTAGATAGCTGAGATAAGGAAAATGACAAATGATACCAGGCTATTCATGATAGTGCTAACCCCCCTTATCTTTTGCAGCATATAATGGGCTGGTTAAACATGGGTTTCTTCTCTGCCCAGATAAACTTTTCTATCATCCCGTAGTGAGGAGGGAAGATGCAGCGGTAACATGGAAGTGATGTAATTGATCTTGGGAGTTAAAATCACTTTTGCTAAATTGATTCTGTCTATCAGGGAAATATACAATTTATCCCAGTTTTGTAACAGAATTTGAGTTTTCTGAATGACTGGAAATATGTTGGCGTCCATTATTTTACCCAAATATGTTAATCCTTGTGGCATCCATCTGGATTTCCAGCTCTTCCTGAAATCTGGGGGGCATGTTTTTGATAAACACTACCCTTCTAAGCTCTTTAACCTGAACAGATAAGATTCATTCGCACTGTAACTAGTACTGCACTACCCAGAGCTGTTTGTTGGTTGATTTCAAAACTTCAGTTTATTAGCTCTTTCCCTCTCTGTTTGCAGAATACGTGATGACCTCATGTACTGAAACTAGAACATGGATTTTCTCATTTTCTTGGTATTTTTATCTCCTTCTTGGAAAGTCAGATAAGAGTCCGTAAAACTTAGCATCATCACATACTTCACATGCTAAACAAAAAGAGATCTTACCAGCCTCCATGTTCATGTCTACTGCGGCAAATTCATAAAATTAATTTAGTGAGTGTTATTTGTTTGGATATACGTGAATCATATTTTAATGAGAAGGAAATTAAAATTGACACTTCAGTTCACCCACACTAATAACAAAAACTACAAAAATCTGGATCTGAAATTGTCTGGAGCATCTACAGTATAGAGTATGAAGCACTTGTAAAACATAGCTTTGGTGAGACGTGCAGCGAGGGTCATAACAATGTGCGATGGAAATATAATCCAGTTTACTGAGAACACTTTGGACTTTAAGCTTGAAGGCATTAGTGATAAGGACTTCCAGCTCAGTTGTTATAATACAAGTCACACTCCAGTAATACAGGCAGAAACTGTTAATCAGAGCTGGGATAGTGATCATGCTTTAAAGATCTTTTTCTCTGTTTTCTGACCAAACATGAAGCAAATACTTGTTTTGCTGTCAGGTAAGGGTCTTCATGGCTAAATATTGTCTCTAAGGTGTGCATGCTGGTTAAATAAAGGTTGTAAAGATGAGAGAGAGGACAGCAGAGGTTGTCCCTCTTTTCCCCTCTGATTCTTTTTGTTATTATCTCTTTATGACAGTATTATTGGTTATTGTGTCTTCTTGTCCTGATGGGGGGTTCAACTGTACATCTGGAGAGTGTCTTCCTCCTGGACTCGTCTGTGATTTCATAATGGACTGCACTGATGGCTCAGACGAGGAGTTTTGTGGTATGGCAGTTATGCATGATTTTTCAAATCATGTTTGATTGAACATTTTCATACTAAATGTCACCAAGGGACATCAGAACTTTGACAACCCCCAACGTTGAGAAGGCTTTTAAAAACAAAATGGAAATGCAAGAAGAAATACTTAAGTCAAGCAGAGTAAAAAAACATAACATTGCTTTCAGTTTTTTTTCACATAATCTGAATTTAAATTCTCTGATAACTACATTTTTTTACTCTGTTGCCCCCCTTCTTTTTTAGGGTCATGTGACTTTGAGCGTCACTCCTGTGGTTGGAACGAGGCCAGTTCTTCCTCCTATCGCTGGAGACGGCAGATGGCAAACATCACCTTAATACCTGGACTGGACCACACCACAGATAGTCCCTTTGGTAAACATTAACCCTCTGTCGTGTTTCATCATTACTTTGTTGATAATTGATTTTCAACAGGTATAGTGACAGATTAAATCTGTGATACAAATTAATGAGATTACAATATGTTCCCTTTGTACAGGACACGTCATGCATATAGATGGCAATCAAACGGGTTTTTTGCAAACAGCTAAGTTCGAGTATACTGTTGACAACCTGGCAGCTCTGGGATGCCAGATCAGGTACTAAAAACACTTTTTTTTAAACAAATTTTACAATTTGTCTTGACTATGCCATATACCATGATAACTGTTTTTGTGCTTTTACTGTCAATTTTTGTCAGCTTCTGGTACCATATTTATGATAAGTCATCATCATCATCATCATCATCACCACCACCCCTGAAGTTAACAATGCTCAGAGGTAGCAATGAGGAAGATTTGCTCATTATTTCTCAAAGTAAGACAGATGGTTGGGAAAAAGCCACAGCTGGCATCGGTAATCGACCAGGAGGATACAAGGTTAGTGAAATATTCTGGAGTTTTTTTGTCAGTGATGCTCAAGTTAAGACCTCTTTCTAATTTACAATTAAAAGTATGCCTCACGCCCCCTTGCAACTCCGTACACAAAAAACATTGTGCCCTACTCCTCCCCTTTGAGGTTGCTCTTGTCTCCCCTGTCACCCGAAAGGTGCAATTAAGCACAGTTTAGGTCAAATTATTTTACTTGTTTTTATGCTGACCTAATACATGTTGCTGAGGTTTGTGTTGCCATGCAGACATAGCAAAGCAGGACTGGGTGGTATCGAGGCTGGGTGGTTTCGAGGCAGATTGAAGCTGCCATGTCTGTTGGGTGGTTTGTACTGTGTGTTGAAGACAACAGGGCACATAACATGCAAAACACACAGGGAGTGAAAGGCACCGGGTGGTTCATTTCTATCATTGTTATCTGTTACTTCCCAAATGAAGTTGTAGTCAAGTTGCAGTAAAACGCTTCTCTTTCTACAGCTGCTGTTCTCATTCAGCCCTGCGTTTATGACAGCCAAGGATATCATGTTGGATGATATCAGCTTTGAGAACTGTGGAGAGGGAGATGTCCCCGAAGGATCAGACCAACTCTCGTGTGATTTTGAAAAGGACACCTGCTCATGGTACCACGACCACAATACCAGCCTTCTGTGGACAAGGAGTAATGAACCATTCAGTGAAAGCCAAACTGGGAAGGGTGAGTATCCCTTTCACCATAAATGTGAATTTGTGTTTGCGAAATTACTTAATAGCATCTTGACATTTTTTGTGGTAGAACCAGTGGGCAACACCGGGGTCTGTTCAATGAAACCCATACAGAATAACTTAAACATTCTCTCCAACAGCCTGCAGGGGGCGATACTGGTGGTTTCAAAAAGATGTCCATTTGTATTGATGTCTATGGGAAAATGGCCATTTTCTCTCCTGCTATATTACATCTGTAAACACTACAAATGCAAATTTTTGGTCTGAATGGTTAGTTTACTGATAACATACAGCGTAATTGCTGCTGATACCATTACCAGGCTGCTAACCTGTGTTGCATGTGTTAATGTGATGGTAACATTAGCTCTTCATTCAAAGCCTGATAAAAAAGTAAATGGGAACAAACATCACAACGTACAGTAACACTATTTTGAGGAGGATCAGTTTTTCGCAGACAGGAAGTTAGACAGAGACAGAGATAGCAACCGCTATGTTATCAGCTAACGCTAGTACTAACGAACTAGCTTGATTCGCAATGAGCCTCTGTAATTCACATGAACTGTGATATTAACTGGAATGCTAATAGCGGCTCACAACATACTTAAATGGTAACATGTCAGATGAAGGAAACATGAGCTCAGACCGTCAGCGCTGCTCCTCTCCAGGCTTTGATTGACAGCAGAGACCTGTCAATCACACGTAGCCATGCCCAAATGACTCCTGCTTTATATTTAACGTTATTGAAACTAACCATTTGACCAAAACCTCGTATTTATAGTGTTTACAGAGGTAATACAGCAGGAGAGAAAATGGCCATTTTCCCATAAACTTCAGTACAAACAGCATTCTTTTTGAAACCACCAGTTTCACCTTCTGCTGACTGTTAGAGATAATGCAAGTTTAAGTTATAAATTTCAGTGTATAATGTGTATTGGTGATGCTCAGCAGCACTCTAATGGTGTTATAGGCTACCCGTATTGATTTTACTGGATTCCTGTTCGCTTCTGCCATCATAGTTGCTATGTCTCCTTGAAGCAAATAAAGACAAAGTGCACCAAATAAGCAAAAATAAATAGCAACTAGTAATTACCCCAATGAACAGGTATTGTCAAGTACACTTTTCATAAAATAAATGATGTCTGCATGTTATTAAAAGCAAGTACATTTGGTACATACACTACTAAATACTGATGACAAAATGTTAATTGCATACTGTATATACAATTGAATTTGAAAGTACTTGATAATTTAACAAAATAAAACGGTATAATTTTTACAGATTTTTTTTCTTCCTCTACAGGCTACTATATGGACATAATTGCTTCACACAACCTGAATATCTTATCAGCGGCCAGACTCATCAGCTTCCCTCAACCTGCAGGTCAAATCATATGTGTGAGCTTCTTGTATCACATATTTGGCAACAGCATTGGTACGTGCCTCATTGACTGTGACTAAACTGCCAAGCTTATTCATTAATTAGACTAAATTCAAATTTAAATTTAATCTCGAGACAAACACAGGAACGGAACTACTTTCTAGATCTATTCATATCAACCACATTTTGCTTTTTTCTATTGTACACATGCATCTCTCAAATGCACGTTCTATTAAAATATTATTATCAGGTTCACTGAAGTTTATTACAAAGCATCCTGGTGAATTGGAGAAGGTTGTTTGGATGAGGAGTGGTACCCAGGGAAACAAATGGAGATTTGCTGATCTTACATTCAACAGTGACAAACCTATGCAGGTATGTTAATTGCTCTTTTTTGAGTATATTTTTGTCTTATTGAATTCCGTAGCTATTTAAAAGCCAAGATATGTTTGTTTCATGACAAAGTCAAGCTCATTGTTATCTTGAAACATGGGCAGCCCTTGATCAAAGAAACACATAATTTGAATTGCTCTACAAAGATTAACAACCAAGGAAATTGGATGAAAGAAATCTTCATCGACTAAGACCAAAAGAATTGATTAGTGGACTAAAAGACTAAGAGGGGGCAGCCCTCCTTGTATCCCACTATTCAATTGATTTATGTTGTTCTCCTAGTTTATTATAGAAGCCGTGGTGGGTGGTACACAAGGCAGGATAGCCATTGATAACATAATGGTGTCCAGCAGTGAGACTGGCTCTTGTCCACCTGAGAAAGAGTGCACCTTCCAGGGATCTCTCTGTGGTCTGGTGCCACAACCGTCTGCAAACTTCAGCTGGAACAGGATCACAGGGGCGTCCCGACCAGCCAACTCTTCAGGCCCCGCCACAGATCACACTCTGGGCACAGAGCAAGGTTTGTAAGTCCTTGAGATTTTTTTTTTTTTTTTCCCAAATCACAAATAGACGATAGTCATGTTTTTTTGTTTTTGCCTATATCTATAGCTCATGTCTGTACTAGATTCCTCCAAACAAACACCACCAGTGTGTTAGATTTAGTAGCATCTAACAGTGAGGCTCTGCTCAGCCCTTCCTTTCCAAACATATCAGAAAACCTGTGGTAGCAATGTAAAAATACAAAGCCTTTGGTTTGTAGGTTAATTTCTGATGATTATACACTCATGAAAACATAATTATGAATGTTGGGTTTTATCCCTGCCCATAGATACCCCTAAAACCTCTACAGTGGCCCTTTTATACATTGCATTAACTGTTATATTAAGTTGAGTATTTTTAACTGAGATGTGACCAAGGGAATTGCTAATTAACAAGCTGGATCTTGTTTTCTTTTATTATTAACACAATACATTGTTTCATTGGAAGCTCATAACTGAGCATCAAAATAAGACAGATGACACAGCTTGTTTGTAATTGTAAAACAATGTGGTTTTGAACAGTAACAATGACCGTGATATAGTCCCTTTAAATACTTAAAATGTATAGATCAGGTGGGAATATACAAGATTATCCTGGATATTTAGTAATGATTTTTTTCTACAGGCCACGTTGCATTCTTCAAGTCTGATTAAAAAAAAGTTATGCCGGACTGGAGATTTTATTTATATAGCACATTTCAGCAACAGGGCAATTCAAAGTGCTTTACATAAAAACATCAAGAATTAAAAGCATCAAAGTATACAACATTAAAAGTAATAAGACTGAAAAAGAATAGGACAGGTATAAAATCCAAGAATAAAAGTTTCAGTGCAGTAGAAATTGATAAAAATTAATAAAAAGCAGCGGCAAACAGAAAGGTCTTCAGGCTCAATTTAAAAGAAGTTAGAGTTGCTGCTGACCTGCAGTTTTCTGGAAGTTTGTTCCAGATATAAGGAGCATAGAAACTGAACACTGCTTCTCCATGCTTGGTTCTGACTCTGGGGACAGTAAGCAGACCTGAACCAGATGACCTGAGAGGTCTGGATGGTTCATACTGTAGCAGAAGATCAGGCAGGTACTTTGGCCCCAAACCATTTAGTGCTTTATAAACCAACAGTAACACTTTGAAATCAGTTCTCTGCCTGACAGGGAGCCAGTGCAAAGACCTCAGAACTGGAGTGATGTGATCCACTGTCTTGGTTTTAGTGAGGACGCAAGCATCAGCGTTCTGGATCAGCTGCAGCTGTCTAATTGATTTTTTTTTATAAGACCAGTGACTACACTGTTACAGTAGTCAGGTCTACTGAAAATACAGTACATGCATGGACAATTTTTTCCAAGTCTGAGTCCATGACTACACCAAGATTTCTGGCTTGGTCTGTGGTTTTTAACATTGCTGAGTGAAGCTGAGCGCTGACTCTGAGTCGCTCCTCCTTGGCTCCAAAAACAATTATCTCGGTTTTGTTTCTGTTTAATTGAAGAAAATTCTGGCACATCCAGTTGTTAATTTGTTCGATACACTTACTCAGTGCTTGCAGTGGACCATAGTCCCTGGTGATATGGTTATATAGATTTGTGTGTCGCCTGCATAGCTATGATAACTTGTTTTGTTGCTTCTGATAATCTGAGCCAGTGGAAGCATGTAGATATTAAACAGGAGAGGCCCCAGGATTGAGCCTTGAGGAACTCGATATGTAATATTTGTCCGCTAGTACATATATATATATACAAACGCACACTCTCAAATGCAAATGTGGAAAACTCTGCCTCATTGTGTAGGTTATTACCTGAGTGCACAGTTATGGAGTCACCCCGTGGCATCCAGAGGTGCGGTGATGACTGCAATAATGGAGCCCACCGCTTCTGACGGGAACTGCCTAATGTTCTGGTACTACATGGAGGGAAGTGATGTTGGGGAACTCAGTGTTTACATTCAAACGTCTGACAACAACAGCCTCAAACTCTGGACCAGAAGTGGAGATCAGGGGAAGCACTGGAGGCATGGAAGAGTCACGCTTCGCAGCCCAAACATGGCGTTTCAGGTACATGCTAGCTAGTTTTCAGATAAGGATTTGTAAATACATGATTGTCAAATTATTGCAGTTTTTTGGTGTTTTCTGCTTAAACTCACTTGCTTTCAGCTGGTTTAGATCATCTGGATATTTTATGTATTATTAAACATTTTTCTAATTTTTCCAGTTAATTTTATGCAGTGATACATAGTACGATGTTGTTAGATGGCTCCATCAGTCTTTAGACAATACTCACATGAAATGTACATTTAAAATACAATTCATCGCTTTAATTGTTCCTTCTGTCCATACTGTCCACAAAGACATCCCTTCTGAATGGAGTTTCAATTTAAGTAGTGGGAGAGAAAACCCACAGTCATCATTTTGTGTAAAAATATGTTAAGAGGTTCAATGGAAATTAATGTGAGGCTTCAGCAGTCATAGTCAAGACCAAATCAGAGCTTCTAAAATCACAGTTTTTTAGTGTAGAAATCTATTCCCCTGCTGCAGTAACACTACTGCAATGACACTGGAAAATGACAACACTGTCAACTGAAACTCTTATTAATTCAAAATAAGGCACCATGCCCTTAGTCATACAATAAAACAAATCTATGTGGAAATAACATATAGTTGTATTTGTAGTATTTGAATTCATATAATTTCAAATACATTTGTTATTCTGAGTGACAGGTGATTTTTGAGGCAGTGGTTGGAGATGGACCAAGGAGAGATGTTGCCATTGACGACCTCACAATTCTGAATGATGCCTGTCCCCCGCCAGGTTAGTGACCGATTTAAACTTGAACGTTAAAGTTGAAAAAAAAAAAAAGGATGAAAGGTGTGTGTGTGTGTGTTTGGAGTGGTTTGTTTTAATTGCATGTATCGTTGCATACTTTTTGTGTATTCGCATTATTCCTTGCAGGATTTTGTGACTTTGAAATGGACTTCTGCGGTTGGGTGAACAATCCTCCACCAGAGTCCGGAGTGGACTGGGACTGGCTCTCTGCTGACAGTGTCGGTGAGCTCATTCCAAAAAGTGATCACTCCACAAATTCTGCTTTGGGTAAGTCACGTCAAACATACTTTGTGACAGTGCATCCCACGAAACAGGAAGCACATCAGGGACTCTGCACTTGGGACAGAGCAACTTATTTATTATTTTTATTTTATTATTTTACAATTATTATTTTAAAAGGGACATATCATGGAAAAACGTTCTGGTTTCTGGGGTGAATAAGACAACCCAGAGCATTTTGTGGATCAGAAAACGTGTTTCACCAAGTCTTCAGCAAGTCAGATATGTCATCCCTTTTTACGTCTCATGCAGTTTCAATAGAAAATATTGCACACAGCTTGAGGGCTACCTTTTTTGAACAGTATGGACCTGGTAATGAGCATGGTATGTCCCCTTTAAATATTTACATTTATAGTTCAGGTGGGGATATATAACATTCTCCTGTATACTTTATATAGTCTTTTTTCTACAGGCCACTTTGCATTCTTCAAGTCTGATGAAAAAAAAAAAGCCACAATGGAAAGTGAGATGATGGAGGCCGTAGACCGAGCTTGTCTGGAGATCTGGTACTATGCCAATGGGTGGTTACAGAGTGGTGAGTGTCAAGTCAAGTCAAGTTTATTTGTATAGCCCAATATCACAAATTATGAATTTGCCCCATTGGGCTTTACAATCTGTACAGGATATGACACCCTCTGTCCTTTACAAATGACCCTCGCATTGACTAAGGAAAAACTCCCCCAAAAAAAACCTTTTAACAGGGAAAAAGAAACGGAAGAAACCTCAGGAAGAGCAACAGAGGAGGGATCCCTCTTCCAGGATGGACAGACGTGCAATAGATGCCATGTGTACAGAATAACAACAATGAAAACACATTAACACTACATACAAAATTGTATGGAAATGTCCAACTCAATATAACAACAGCTAATATACAGTGTGTATATATAGAATTATATGAGAGTGTCCAAGGGGATGAAGAGCATCATCAAGCTATCAGCAAAGGATGAGAAGCATGTCGTCCTCTCCACCACGCCAACCAGAAGAAGCCTGGGCAGCACGTCTTCCTCTCTCCACCACGCGAACCAGAAGAAGCCTGGGCAGCACGCCTTCCTCTCTCCACCACGCCAGTCAGAAGAAACCTGAGCAGCACGTCTTCCTCTCCATCACACCAAACAGGAGAAACCTCCGCAGTATGACCTCGTCACCACCACGTCGCTCAGAACCAGAAGATGAAGCCTGACTGGTCTGCACAACCACTACTCCACCAGGTAGACTGGGTCCATGGATACCTGTGAGGTGAGAACGCACAGGGACTACGAGGCACAAAACTAATCTGCAGCATGTGTTAAAGGGAGGAAGAGTAAACATCCTCTTCTCCACTACCCTAACAGATACAACCTGAGCAGCATTGCCTCTTCTCCATCTCACCACCATCAGGACAGACGAAGCCTGGATGACATCACCTCCTTCTCACCAAGTAGCCTCAGCTCACGGACACCTGGGAGCTGAGAGCACAGGGGCTCCGGGGAAGAAGACGAGTTAGTAAAATGACTTAATGGAGGCATCGAAATGAAGAAGAAGAGAAGCTCAGTGTGTCAGAGGAAATCCCCCGGCAGTCTAGACCTATAGCAGCATAACTGAGGATTGATCCAAGGCAGCCTGAGTCAACCTTGGATCAGTCCTAACTATAAGCACTATCAAAAAGGAAAGTCTTAAGCCTACTCTTGAATAGGGGGATGGTGTCTGCCTCCCGGACTGAAAGAGGAAGTTGGTTCCACAGAAGAGTAGCTTGATAACTGAAAGCTCTAGCTCCCATTCTACTTTTATAAACCCTAGGAACCGCTAATAGTCCTGCATTCTGAGAGCGCAGAGTTCTAGCAGGATTATAAGGCACTATTAGCTCTTTAAGATAAGATGGTGCCTGACCATTCAGTGCCTTGTAGGTGAGGAGGAGGATTTTAAATTCTATTCTAGATTTTACAGGGAGCCAGTGCAGAGAGGCTAACACCGGAGAAATATGGTCTCTTTTCCTGGTTCTGGTCAGAACACGTGCTGCAGCGTTCTGGACCAGCTGGAGAGTCCTGATAGACTAATAAGGGCAGCCTGATAATAAGGAATTGCAGTAGTCCAACCTAGAAGTTACAAAAGCATGGACTAATTTTTCTGCATCGTTTTGGGAGAGAATATGCCTTATTTTTGCAATGTTACGCAGATGAAAAAAAGCTGTTCTAGCTGTTTGTTTCATGTGGACGTTGAAGGACATATCTTGGTCAAAAATTACCCCTAGATTCCTTACAGTGGTGCACGAGGCTGGTGCAAAGCCACCTAGAGTAAATAAGTCATTAGATAGGTTATTTCTGCGATTTTCAGGGCCAATTAGAATGACCTCAGTTTTATCTGAATTTAACAACAAGAAATTGTGCGTCATCCAAGTTTTTATATCCTGAAGACATGTTTGGAGTTTAGCTAACTGGCTGGAATCGTCTGACTTAAATGACAAATATAGCTGAGTATCATCTGCATAACAGTGAAAGTTTATGGAGTGTTTCCTGATAACATTGCCTAAAGGAAGCATATATAAAGTAAATAGAATAGGCCCAAGACAGAACCTTGAGGAACTCCATAACTGACTATGGACTGCATGGAGGACTCATCATTAATGTGAACAAACTGTGATCGATCCGATCAGTAGGATTTGAACCAGCTTAAAGCAGTTCCTCTGATGCCAATTAAATGTTCTAATCTCTGCAACAGGATATGGTGGTCAATAGTATCAAAAACAGCGCTAAGATCTAACATGACGAGTACTGAGACGAGTTAGTAATTTTCACCAGAGCGGTCTCGGTGCTATGATATTTTCTAAATCCTGACTGAAAGTCCTCAAATAGATTATTGTTCTGGAGGAAGTCACACAACTGACTGCACACTGCTTTCTCAAGGATCTTAGAGAGAAAAGGAAGGTTGGATATTGGTCTATAGTTGGCTAAAACCTCTGGATCAAGACCGGGCTTCTTCAGAAGAGGTTTGATTACGGCCACTTTAAATGACTGAGGTACATAGCCTGACAGCAAAGATAAGTTGATCATATTTAATAAAGAGGTGCTCAGTAACGGTAAAACTTCTTTAAGCAATGAAGTTGGGATGGGATCTAAGAGATAAGTAGAAGGCTTAGATGAGGAAATCAATGAAGTCAGTTTGTGGAGGTCTATGGGAGAAAAGCAATCCAAGTATACATCAAGTTCTTCAATGAGTCCTATGTTTCCTGTGTTTAAAGACAAAGAAGTTTCAGTCAAAGGCACAGTGTGACTTATTTTCTCCCTAATAGTTATAATCTTCTGATTAAAGAAGCTCATGAAGTCACTACTACTGAGGGTTATGGGAATAGATGGTTCAATAGAGCTGTGGCTCTCTGTCAGCCTGGGTACAGTGCTGAAAAGAAACCTGGGGTTGTTTTTATTTTCCTCTATTAATGATGAATAATAAGCTGCTCTGGCCTTACGGAGAGCCTTCCTATAAGCTTTCAAACTATCATGCCAGTCCAGACGAGACTCTTGCAGACGGGTTAAACGCCACTTCCTTTCAAATCTTCTTGCTGCTTGCTTTAAACTGCGGGTGTGAATGTTATACCATGGAGCCAGCTTTCTGTGCTTTACTATCTTCTTTTTTAGAGGAGCAACAGAGTCTAGAGATGCTCACAGAGAGTCTGCAGCACTATCTACCAAATTATCAATTTGAGTAAGACTGAAGTCTGAGCCCTCAAGTATATTGATATTAGGTATTGAATTAAAAGCTAATGGAATTATATCCTTAAACTTGGCTACAGCACTATCAGATAAACATCTAGTGTATATGGATTTACCTGATGGAGCGTAGTCCAGAAGAAAAAATTCAAAGGTTAACAAGTAATGGTCTGATAGGAAGGAATTCTGTTGGTGGACTGATAAATGTTCTACTTCAATGCCGTAGGTCAGGACCAAGTCGAGTGTATGGTTAAAACAGTGAGTTGGTTCCTGAACATTCTGACAGAAGCCAATTGAATCTAACAGTGAGATAAAAGCAGTACCAAGGCTGTCACTGTCAACGTCCACATGAATATTAAAGTCACCTACAATAATTACTTTATCAGTTCTCAGGACTAAAGTTGATAAAAACTCAGAGAACTCAGATAGAAATTCAAAATATGGACCTGGAGCACAGTACACTATAACAAATAAAACTGGTTTCTCTGTTTTCCATTTAAGATGAGAAAGACTAAGAACCAGGCTTTCAAAAGACGTATAGTTTAATTTAGGTTTAGGTTTGATCGATAGACTAGAATCAAAAATGGCTGCAACTCCTCCTCCACGGCCTGTATCTCTAGGAATATGAGTATTAATATGACTAGGAGGAGTGGATTCATTCAGGCTGACATAATCATCTTGACACAACCAGGTTTCAGTAAGACAAAATAAATCAACCTGGTTATCTGATATTAATTCATTTACTAGTAGAGCTTTAGATGATAATGACCTGATATTTAAAAGTTCACATTTAATTCTCCTGTCCTGATTAACTATTTCAGCAGTGGATTTAATTTTTATTAAATTATTTTGTTCAACTCCCCTTTTGTTTACTATGGATTTAACTGATTTCAGTGGTCGTGGGACAGACACCGTTTCTATGGGGTTCTGGGTGGGTGACTGCTCTAATGGAAGCACAGAGAAGTGTGTTAAACTACAACTCTGTCTCCTGGTCTCAACCCTGGGTTGTCACGGGTTAGGTCGACTAATAAACTTGGCCATGTTTCTAGAAATGAGATCTGCTCCTTCCAAAGTAGGATGGATGCAGTCTCTCCTCATCAGACCAGGTTTTCCCCAGAAACTGCTCCAATTATCAATGAAGCCCACATCATTAACTGGACACCACCTCAACAGCCAGCGGTGGAAGGATGACATGCGACTAAACATGTCATCAGAGGCAGAGTGCAGTTTTTTGTACTCTGTCAAAGGCCACTGATTTCGTAATGAGACCATTGTTAAAATTTTCTTCGATTTCATTTCATTTTGTTGGTCTTCAGGTTGTGTTGGGTGGTTGGTCATACATATGCTTTCAGCCCATGTGGAATAAGATTATTTTCGACACATACTGTTAACTGTACACAACACAGTATAGGCACACATGCAAAAATTTTACTAATATCAGTATTGGCTCACTCAGAGGGTTTCTGGTTATATAATGGTGCTCTGATGTCCAACACAAATTATTGATCCTTATCATTGCATCATCGAGGAGATGAAATGTTCTAAAATCTCAAAAAATAAATGCATATTCCAGTCTTTTGATGATGAGTGTTGTGGTTTCCAGGGCCCTCATCTATCAGCCTGACAGTGTTTGTGAATGACACTTCTGACCTACATCCTGTATTCACTACTAGAGGATTTCTGAATCACACATGGATCCAAGCCCGGGTGGATTACAATGCATCAGGCCTTCACCAGGTAACCCTGATAAAGTTTGTTCAGAAAAAAATAATAAATCAGTGCACATTTCTGAATGAACCATCATCTTTCGTCACAGATTATTTTACAAGCCCATTGTTTGGACTCAGTGGGAGGAAGCTTCGCCCTGGACGACATTCACATCATCAGGGGCAGGTTTTGTGATGACATCATCCCAACCACCACTCCAAATCCTGCCACCACAACCACTGCTGCTCCTGCCTCCACCATGGACTGCACTTTTGAACAAGGTGACTCTGTGAATTGTCTTCATATCGTAAAGTTTCATGGTCTACATTTGACTGACATAATATAACAAATGGAAGTTGTGATATTTAATTTACCACATAAATTCACATATAGTCATAAATTATGCTATGTGTGAACTGTATCTCTCCATTGTTTTTGTTTACATACTTACTAAGTAATTGTCTGTTAACCATTTATCTCATTACCTACTGTATGTCACAACCAAGGTATTTTAACATTCAAAATTATATCTTATAAATCAGGTCTATGTAGTTGGGTCCAAGAGGGCAGTGATGATTTGAACTGGACTCTCAGTAATGGACTTCAAGCAGAACGGCCATGGGATGGACCTCAGTATGATCATACTATCGGAAATAATCAAGGTATTGACTAATGACAATAACATAAGAACCAACACTCAAGCAGAAGGTTTGATTAGCACTGCAAATAAGCATAGACTGACGGTCTAGTAAGGAACCTGACCTGAAAAAATATGTACAACAAAACATCAGCGTTGCACCATATGCGCTGGTTAGTGTAGTGTCTTTGAACTCTAGTATTCTAGACACAGAAAAAACACCAGGATATTAATTATCAATCATTAACTATTTCACTCGAGTTTTACAGAAATATGGAATAAATATGAGGATTGCACCCTTTGAAATGAGATTTTGCAGTCCGATACATTATAATTTTAATGCCTCCATGCCACGGTATAATGTGTTTTCATCTGTATATCCCATTTTCATGACTGCAATATATCAGGACAATGTGGAATGGCAGCACTGCCTTTTTAATCATGAAATAACTGTGATATGGTTCCATGCTATATTCAGCATCTTGCCTCACAGTCTGGCAGCTCTCTCAGTGCTTTCTTTGTCCACTAAGGTGTCTTCTTACTGTTGAATGGATCTGGATCTAAGGATGGGGAGAGGGCAGTTGTCTCTGTTGCTGTTGTCAATGCTACCTCACATTTCTGTGTTGGCTTCTGGTACTCCATGCTTGGGCCTTCAGTGTCTACCCTGGACCTGCTGGTTGAGACAGTATGTGTCATAGTACTACTTCAAACCTTCTGTTACAGGGGTCATTACCTTTGAGCCATCATGACTTTTTGGTTTTATTGTTCTAGAAATCCTCTGAACTCTTAATCTGGACTCGCCAAGGGACCCAGAATCCAGAATGGACTAACGCACAAGTGACTATCAACATGAGCAATACAATACAGGTAAACTTTAACTCTAATGCTCCAAAAATGTTGGATTTTTGTTGGCGACAGTTTTAAGACATATTGTAAGCACATAACGTAAACAAACAAGGAAACCTTAAATTTGTTTTAAAAGGAACTGCGAGATTATATTTACTAAGCAGGACCAGACACATCAGACACATCTTTGCATTCCTGCACTGCAATTTCCATGACTTGATTATAATGTAGTATCCATGATCTACTGAAACAGAATGATACCAATACATATAGAGATACAGTTCATGTTTATAACCGAATATTGACACATGTACCCATATGGCTCAGATCAGCAAATTTATTTTCCTCCCCATTTGTTTCATTAAGACAGAATACTTCCTAACACACAGACTTCTTTGTATGTCCACAGATGATGCTCATTGGTCGTAGAAACACCAACAGTCAGGGATTCATTGCCATTGATGACATTACAGTGAGAGATGGTGCTTGCAGTAATTGGAGTACGTAAACACAGCTCACCATTTAACGTCCACAGGAAGTCGAAACATACAGAGGCTATGACCACTTTGCTCTTTTTTTTTTTTTTTTAAACACCATTTCAGATGTGTGTGGGTTTGAGTCAAGCTGGTGTGGCTTTAAGAATGCTGTCAATCATAAGGGACGATGGGATCGCACAAGAGGCACAAAAGACCATGTGGATCACACCTATGGAACTGAAAATGGTGAGTAGAAAGCTCTTCATGCTGAGATTATGTGATGAAAAGAGGAGAGCGGTCATAACTATAACTATAACTCCAGACTCACTGTGTGTTTGAGCAGTAATTAAATAAACAGTGCCGTTTGACAATCAAACACACTGAATTTGCTACCATCTATTTGACCAGGAGGATTTGATTTGTTCATTACTTTGGTTTGTGACCAAAATCCTGAACAGCTAATGTACATTCTCAACAGCTGTTCTTTGTGTTTAGTGCTAATTAGCAATGCTACCATGCTAAACTAACAAGATGATGCTAAACTAACAAGATGAACGTAATAATCATTGTGATGGTTCCATTAGCATTTAGGTCACAACGCTGCTGTGCATGACTACAGCTGAGAAGCTAGCATGACTGTAGAATAGTCTCATTTGCACATTTGACACAGTTTTCTTGCAGCTATATAGTTAATAATACTATAATATTATAAATAATCTACTGCAGCTATGAGACTATTGAGGCGACGGAGGAAATACTAATACCACAACTGAAGCAGAATCTACAGTGAGCAAAGTGATTAAAATCATCAGTTATACTACTACCAGATGTTTGCTTTAAATGGCTCTAACCCTCTCTTTGCTGTAGGTTTCTACATGATGGTGTTGCCATCAAACTCTTTGCAGAGGGAAGAAGCTCAGCTGCTGACACCAGAGTACACACCTGCACAGATGTGTGTGCGCTTCTGGTGAGTCCAGTGGTGCCATCACACACATTGATACACTGTTGGCTCATGCAGATTTTAATGTTTGTGTACCGGCTATATTTATTCAGGTACTGGATAAATGCCCCGTCTTCTAATGTCTTTGCCGTGCATCTGCTGCGGAGCGGTGAGATGGGTGATGCACTTTGGCAACGATCTGGAGCACCCTCTTCAGGCTGGGAGGTGGCAGAGGTCACAGTGTCCTCTCCTGTAAACTTCCACGTAAGTTGTTTTTTTACAGTGATCCCTTTCCTCTCACTCTCTGCCTTTCTTTAGCAGTGAGTTGCAAACCTGCTTAACTGTTTTATTTTTCAGTCATTCATTGCAAATTTGCTTCCCAAAACAGTCAATGTCCCTCACCAGGTGGTGTTCAAGGTATTCCACATGCCAGGCACCAACTCTACAGTGAAGTTAGATGATGTTTCTGTGAGAGATGGGGTCTGCAGTCCTCCAGGCAGCTGTGACTTTGAGTCCGGACAGTGCACCTGGGTGAACATTCCCAAAGAAGGTGGACATGACTGGGTGCTGGCTAGTGGAGGCTTCCAGGGTCCACCATCAGACCACACCACTCAGACCCCAGAGGGTACGAGCTCTGCTATATGAGAGGAACATGCACCTGCAGTCGAAATATCCACCCAGAATATGCTCCCAGTAATTGGGGAGCACATCCCCAGTATTACTGAACCAGTTAAATGATCTATTAAGGCAAACAAGCTAAAAAATCTTTATATCATATCCAACAACTCTAATGAGCCACATGTGAAAATGTGACAAGCCTCACGAAATAGATCAGTATAAAGTTAGCTGACTAATTATAACTCACTTGCAATTTTGCGATGATTAAAATGAGTCAGTGTAGCAGCTGTCTATTGACTTCTCTTTTTGTCCCTGACTTATGTCCTGTTGCTGGCATTACCTCCTCTGTGCCCCACAAACAGTTTCCTAATGTACAATCTACAAAAGAAACTTGAATCTCACTTCAAAATTATGAAATGCTCATCTTTCCCTAGCTAACAATGATTGTGGTGCATTCAGTAGTTGTAATTGTTCAAGCAGCCAAATTTAGCAGCACTGGGAAGCATTCACAGCTGATAGTTTGCACTGAAGATAAGTCCCTCATGAGAAATGTGTGCATAATGATTGACCAGTGGAGATACAATGATCATAGAGGTTTACAAAAAGATCTGTTCTTTGTGGCTAATGTTATTTCATATTTTTTTCATATTTTTGCATTCAGGTTGGTTCTTGTTGAGCTCATCACTGCACCAGGACCACAGCAGTGTAGCGCAGGTATTATCAGAATGGATCCAACTGAGAGACTCTACATCCTGTCTCACCTTATGGTACTATATGGACAGCAGGTCAGCAAAAGAAAATGACAAAATGACTGACACCCTTTTCACACCATACAGTATTTGACAATGCAGAGGATGCTCTATCCTGTTTAGTTTCCTCTTTGACTTCCTCACAAAGTGTGCACAAATGTCATCTGGGCATGAATCACCTGCCCCCTCCCCTTTGTGCAAGACTAAGAATATTCTGTGGCAGAGTTCACTCTCTACACAGATCTGTTTGAGTTGTGTTAAAACGCTCAGTGCGATACACCATAGCATTCAGCTAGATGCTCTTGTGTAGTACAGAAAGCTGTGTCAGTGTCGACACTGACAAAATTAATAAGTGGGTTTTGAGGCATAAATTAAATATTTTTGGTGAGTTACTACATTTTGCAGACATGCTCTACCCATAAAATAATTGACTATTTGAGAAAATATTAAATAATTAGCTTCTATGTTTACATTTTGTACTTATATTTGTAGTGACACAGTAGAACTACAAAGTATTTTGCAAAGATACTGAAGACACATTTTGGTTAAATCAGGACTAAAGCTGGTCACTTATCACATAAAAACATGACATTTGTCTGTTGTTTTAGTGACTCAGGGCTGTTGAAGGTGTTCGTGCGTTCGGGGCCTTCAGAAGAGGTTCTGATAATCACCAGTAACAGCAGTAGATACAGCTGGACCAGGTTCTCTCAGTCTGTAGAGATGTACGAACCTTTCCAGGTACTCCAAAATACATTTTGTGAACTGATGATACACTTGTAGAAATAATAATAACAAGAGAAAAACTGGAAGACTGAATCTTTTATCTTTGCTATTCACTGACTTCCCCAACAACCTCATGCCCAGCTGCTGATCGAAGCAGAGACTAACAGAGGATTTATTGCTATTGATGACATCAGCATCACACCAGGCCTTTGTCACGGTACTGATGTTGTTTTTATTGTTCTTTCTGAAATACATTTGATGTTAGTTGTATACATTATACATTATATTTTCATTTACAATTTATAGTAAATGACACAAGTTTGGGATTTGTCGGTTGCTCATTCGAAAATGGCACATGTGGCTGGGAGGATATCAGTGCTGGCCATTATCAGTGGATAAGAGGAAGAAATGCTACTGGGCACATTGGACCCTCTGTGGATCACACATCAGGCACTGAGCTGGGTAAGGTCACTCACTAACCACTCTTATACTGCCTTTATTTACTGGACAGGTTATCTACATCTGGTCTAGTCTTGAGGCCTCAGGCCGTCGATGCTCCACTGGAATCAAATCAATACAAAAACTGTGCGCAACACATTTCCCTTCACAGTTTCAACCCCAAAGAGGGAAGCGGCAAGATCTTTTAGCCATTTTTCTTCATACATTTCTGATCATAAAAAGATGTTTTGTTGTATCATAATGAGAAGTGTGCTAAAAGCACTTCATGACATGCTGGGTAAGCTGAATATGTTTCCCCTTTTACTATATATATATATATATATGTATATATATGTATATATATATATATACATATATATACATATATATATATATATATATGTATTTATATGCAAACAATGTTTGCTGTTGTGTTACACATTGTTTCTACATCCTTGTTTTGTTTGGGCTTCAATTCCTTGGTTTTAATGCTTATGCTAAACATGAAAACATCATGCAAATTTTAATTTACCACCTCCATATGTCCATACCAATCCTCTGCAATGGGTGTAAAAAAAGCAGAGGGTATTCAATTTAGGATGCAAAATTCTGTTTAAACTGAAAATTAAGCAGATAATCTGTGAAATAAAGTCAACATTCACTCCCTCCACCCTGCTGAAACCCCATGTCTCTATATTTCCTCTCTTCAACTGCTTCATTATTTCTCCTGTCACAGTTCTGCACTACTGACTATGCATAGAAAGAATACAGGGTAATGCTTTATGTTCTCCCTGGGTCCTTATTTGGTTTTTCTAGGTTGGTACATGGCTGTGGAGCTTGACGGAGGAGCTCAAATGAGTCCTGCTGCCGTGCAGAGTCCCACCATGAAACAAGCCAGCACCACCTGCGCACTACACTTCTACTACAACATGTATGGAGAGGGTATGTTGCATATGTGTTGCATATTCAAGTCTATGTGTACAGACATTAAAACCACTGTATTGTTACAGACATAGAGGAGCTGATTGTGCTGCTAAAGGAGGGCTACAGGACCACCACACTCTGGTGGCTACATGGTAATCATGACGATTTGTGGCATCATGGTGAGGTAATGGTTGGTCGAATCCCTCAGGACTTCACCATCCTGTTTGAAGGCTCCAGAACATTCAGCAGGCTTGGACACATTGCTATTGATGACATCGAGTTCACCAACTGCAGCCTACCTGGTAGCCCACCTGATCTACCTGCACGCTCTCTTTATTTCAGCTGGCCATAATTTTCAACCTGAAATGCCTCCTGCTTTCCTTCTCAGATCCCCAGCCCTCATGTCCACAGAATATGTTCATGTGCAACAACAGTGTGTGTGTGGAGCACAACCAAGTATGTGACTTCAGCGATGATTGCGGGGACTGGTCTGATGAGAACAACTGTGGTGCGATATTACAAATATTGGTTGGTTGGTATATTAGAAATACTCAGCGCACTGGTGCTATAAATTTCTATGCATGAGGTCACGGAGATGCATCCTGTGTATGTCTCCTTTCCTGAACATTGTTTCATAATTTCCATTAGAACATTTTGTTATTGAGGAAGAAAAATGTATTTCCGTGGTAATGGGGTGACCATCTTAATTTCATTACACCTAACATTAAGATGGTAAGGATTGCCTCTGAGCAAAGCAAATGTCCTGAAAGATACATATACACATTTTCTTTCATGTTCTCTCTTTATTATCAGTTTTTTAGATGTATTTACTTTGTAAACATAATGCTGTCAGTATGCATTCTACTTTATCCTCATGTTAGACCTGTTGTACATCTTATTTTGCCATTAGGTTGAGAAAGAATGAAAGATACAGAAAATCAATTGGAAGCTGTTTCAAAAATAACTTAAGTCAATTTCAAGCTTGTCCAATTGATTTATTTAATTCATTAATTTATTTAATTAACCATGAAATAATCAGCAGATTAATTATTAAAGATAACTGTTATTGGCAGCCTGACACATTCACAGGTTGAGGCACTTTTTAACTTGTCTACCTCTTGCTCCCTTTAACTTGATAATAATAACAATGTAGAAAGACAAGGTGTTGTGGAGCGCTGCAGCTTTGAACAAGGCCTGTGTTTCTGGGAGAAAAGTGATATGGACACAGCTGGAGCTGAGTGGACACGTCACAAAGGACTGGAAGCCTGGCCCAAACATGGGCCTCCCAGGGATCACACACAAAACTCTGCTGCAGGTATTAGACTCTCTGGCAGTGAGGTAATCCTTATGGTTCTCTGAATACCTTGCTAGATATTCTCATTTCCCCCCTGTAATCAGTCATATTATACTTGAGATGTCCTTTTTATCGTATTCTTTCATTATACAGGTCACTATGTCATCCCTGACTTGACTGAGACGGGCCAGGCATCAGATATTCTCTCCAAAACTTTACTACCTAGCAATCACTGCACTGTGAGTGTACACAGGCACATGCAGCTTATGACATTGAGATGTGTTGAAGAATCCATGAAACAATCGATTCATTCACTCTCACTGTTGCCATGCAGGTGAGATTTTTCTACTTCAGTCTGGATGATGCTTCGGCTAGACTGACCGCACATTTAAGGACATCAGGGTCAGGGAGTGACGATGCTGTGTTATGGCTCAGAGAAAACTCAAAGAGCTTCAGCTGGCAGAGAGCAGAGGCCACATTCTCCTCCTTGGTCAATAGCAAGGTCAGTGAGGATACAGACCGTTAATTACATAATAGATGAGAGCTTTAAACAACCAGGGCCTCATTTATATAAATGTTCTCAGATTGTTAGCTCTCTTATGTGAACGCTAAGATAAAAGGACTCTATTTTCACTTCACATGATCAGTGGGTCAAATGACAGCATGTCATGTGACGTGGTTCACTTCATCAGTGTTGTTTTCTGCTGCAGCAGGCAGATGTTTTCAGCAAAAAAGTGAAAACTGGACTTTGGGTCTCCAGTTTGCAAAAACATGTTTCATTCAATGATAATCTTGCTCCATGTCTGCTCGATGTGTAAAGGAGCAACTATTTGCTGACAAGAAACAATGAGTGCAGGTTTAAATGCATACATATTAATTGTATTGATAGTAGTTTAAGCTTTTGTCACAGAACTGAATAACAGGCCAAAATCATTATTAATGTGTGTTACTTACTCTTTATTTTTTTTCACTGACTAAAACAAATTCAAAGCAGCAACAAGGTCAGAATGTAGCTTTTAAGGCTGTCTCCTCCTCAGATTGTCTTCAGATATGAACTAAATGATGGTCACCGAGGACTGGTTGCACTGGATGACATCTCTTTCTCTGGGGAATGTCAGTTTGACCCTGACAACAGCAAACTGCCTGACACATCCTCCACCTCTGTCCCACCTACAGCCTCTAACACAGCTATGTCTCCAGCCACATCCTTAGCCTCAACTGCACCTGTCATGCCTTGTCAGGTGAACCGCTTGACATGAAATGCTCATGCCTGCAAGATAATTCTGTGAAACATAAAGTAATCCACAAAACATGTCTGTAAACCTGCTGAAAATAATCCAGATCTATTGTTGTCTTTCTTTGGTGTCCCAGGATAATGAGTTTTTCTGTTGGCGGTCAGCTGGAGAAGTGTGTGTTCTTGCAACTTTGCTGTGTGATTATTATCTAGACTGCCCCCAGGGGGAGGACGAGGATGGCTGTGGTAAGCTGCATGTTGCATGGTGGACAAATGCTTCTACCATTTTAAATTGACAGCACAGTGTTGTAGAATAATAATTATATTTTTTCTCAGGTAGATTCATCAGCACTCTAATAAGTTTAAAGTCAAGGTGGTCACTTTGCCTCATTTTTTTTTAAATTGGGAAGAAAGAGATGATGCCAGCATGTTGGTCAAAATGAGATCATGTGATCATTGATTGAGACAGAGCAAGTCATTTAAATATAATGCATAAAGAAAAAGCTATTATTATTACATTATTATATATTATTTGTCTGTTATGTATCAGGCAACCTGATTGGCTGCAAAAGGAAACTTTTTCCATTGATTGGGAGGTGAAATTATTTTGTTTCTTAACTCAATCTAACAACATTTTCACCAAAATACGCTTTATGTATAAGGTATATGCAGAATATGATGGAGAATTCTTGCAGTATTTCTAAGAGAAGTGATTACCATTTAAATAAAAAAAGAGGTCAACACAAGACTATGTTTTATTTAAAGTTCATACTGGTACCATATAAGCAACTTCTTTTTCTCTGCTACACAAAATCAAGTTTTTCCTAAAACTTTCAGGTCAGTGCACATTTGAGAATGACCTGTGCCAGTGGACTACCAGCAGTGATGGACAGAGTGGGTGGCAGAGACAGAAAGCCAGTAACAGCACCAAGCCACCCACTGATCACACAACAGGCACAGGTGATTTCAATGGCTTACTGACTATTGTACAGTGATCAATGGACCCACAGGACCAGAACTCAAGGCATGTCATATGATACTCATGTTTAAGAGTAAACGTTGTTAATTTAGCCTGTTTTCCCTCATTCTCAGGCTACTACATGAGAGTTAATTTCAGTCAAGTGTCCACACAGAGTGAGGCCCGACTCGAGAGCCCCCCACTCCCCCCTTCATCGCCCTACTGCCAGATTCTGTAAGTGGCATTAATGGCCTTGTTTCTCTCATTTCCATTGATATAGAGTTGAATATTTAAAGCATGAGTTGTGCAATGCTCTCCACCGTTCACATCTTTCTACCACGCAACTCTCTTCCCAATCCAACACTCTCCCCTTCTTCCTTCCCTCTTTCCTAAACGCAGGTTTCACTTCCACATCAGTGGAGAGAGCGCTGGGTCACTCAGAGTGCTTATGCAGCAAGCTGAAGGGAGTGAAGCAATCCTGTGGTCACGCAGTCACAACACTGTCTCCCACTGGACCCCGGAGCATCTGCCTCTAGGCCTTTTCCAGCAGCCACATAAGGTGCAAGCTTGTGTACCCATGTGTATATGTGTGTTATATATGTTTTATACAAATAGTACTTATATACACAATTATATATATATATACATACATATATATATGTATGTATATATATATATATACATACATATATATATATGTATGTATGTATATATATATATATATATATATATATATATATATATATATATATATATATATATAGGGGTGGTGGTGTAGTGGTTAGCTGATTCTCGGTCCGGGGCCTTTCTGTGTGGAGTTTGCATGTTCTCCTCGTGTCTGCGTGGGTTCTCTTCGGGTACTCCGGCTTCCTCTCATGATTCAAAAACATGCATGGGGATTAGGTTAATTGGCTAATTTGAATTGTCCGTAGGTGTGAATGGTTGTCTGTCTCTATGTGTCCTGTGATGAACTGGAGACTTGTCCAGGTGTACCCTGCCTTTCACCCTAAGACAGCTGGGATAGGCTCCAGCACCCCCCCCCTCCCCCAGCGACCCTTTGTGAGGATAAGAAGTAGAAAATGGATGGATGATATAAACATATATATATACACACACACACACACACATATATATCTATGTTAAGTGCAATGCTATTACTTTTCATTGTTGAGGACGCTAAACCTTGATGAATGCATGAATGTAACCATTTCTGTTCTCAGGTTTGGTTGAGTAGCATAAATAAAGCCACTCATACGGACACTGCTGCTGGAGATCGCACTGTTGCTGTTGATGATATTTCTTTTATAAACTGTGAAGAATCCTACCAGCCACCAGGTGAATTGAGTTTCCATTAATATAACAAGTTATTGGACATGAGTATTAGTGGTTTTCTCCACAGCTTTGTTAAAAGTATACAGTTGAGAGTGTTGAAGAGGAAAGTTGGCAAATTTGTAAACTGTGTTTCCCTCCTCAGCTCTGTCTGCCTGCGGCTGTTCCTTTGAAGATGGTCTATGCGATTGGGTTCAGGGGGCTGACGACGAGTTGGACTGGCTCAGCAGGTCTGGTCCCACCGAAACCCCCAACACTGGGCCTGCAGGAGACCACACTACCGGCAAAGGTCACTTTTATTATGGACTCTCATTAGACAGTATCCTAAACCAAACAAACCAAATAATTGTGTTGTGCAAGCAAGGTATATTTTGCTATTGCACTGTGGTCCCGAGAACAGAAACAACAGAAAACTGACTCGATAATGTAGTGATGGTCATCCCAGACCAAGTAAGCAAAACCTCTGAGTGTATTTAACTATGATGAATTTTCTTTCTTATGAATTCAGGTTTTTATTTATGAGAGGCAAATTATATTTTAGCTTTGGGTTCACAATATGATAAGCAGAGTCAGAAACAGCAGCAAAACTAAATTCTACCACCTAAAATTTACTTTTTTACAGTTCTTTTGTGTTTAAATGGCAAACCACTTTTTGCTTGAATTCCTTACAGTTATGGCCATTCAAAACTCCTGTTTTTGTTTCACAGGGAAATACCTTTACATCAAGAGTTCCTGGCCAAGTGTGAAGGGAAATGTAGCCCAACTGAAGTCTTTGCTGCTGCCACTTGCTGGTGAAAAGGGATACTGTTTCACATTTTGGTACCACATGTTTGGAGCAACTGTTGGCTCCCTGAGGATACTTCTACAAACAGATGATCCTTTGAAGAAAACATTGGTAAAACATGCCATTGATGAAATTAGTATTTTTGTTTGTTGTAACAAGTGAAGATTAGGTCAGAGAAGGACACATTTTTGAGTCTGGGCTCATTACTTCCCTTTACTACAGTGTCAGAAAAAACTGCTGTGAGGTTGATTGAGAAATATTTGTGATTGCTCCCACTTGGTATTCTCTCTGTTATTATGCTTTTCACTTAGTTGTGAAATGCTGATTGCACAATAACATTAATGGATTGTATAATGAGTGCAAGCTGCACAGTTTGAATGCAGCAACATTCAGTGTTGCAAAAACCTCCTCACATCCTCATTGTGACGAGTGAATCAGCCTCCTGTCTTTCCTGTAGGTGTGGCAAAAATCAGGAAATCAAAGGGACGAGTGGCTGCTGGTGAAGAGCCATGTGACCTTGCAGAAAGTCCATCAAGTGATTCTGGAGGCTACAGTGGGGGGAGAGGCAGGAGACATAGCCATTGATGACATCTCCCTCATCAGTGGACCATGTCCTGCCTCTGGTAATGAAACTGAAGTTGGAGAAAATTACAACATAACATTTTACACGTTAGTTCAGCTGACAGATCAGTGTTTCCCAAACCTTTTCACCTCAAGGACCCGTAATCTGATACAAATTAAGCTGCAGACACCCATTTGATGAATTCTTGTCCCTGGGTTCCCCATCTGAGAGGATTTTTACGTTTATGTTTCATGAAACCCATGACCAAAATAGGTAAGATATAAATTTATGAATACAGAGATTGCTCAAAAATGACACTGCAATTCAATTTCAATTTTATTTGTATAGCCCAATATAAACAAATTACAAATTTGCCTCAAAGGGTTTTACAATCTGTACAGGATATGACACCCTCTGTCCTTTACAAACAACCCTCACATCGAGTAAGGAAAAACTCCCCAAAAAACCCTTTTAACAGGGAAAAAGCCTGAGTCAGTCTTGGATCAGTCCTAACTATAATCACTATCAAAAAGGAAAGTTTTAAGCTTGCTCTTAAATAAGGAGATAAAAACCATAGCAGAGTAATAAAGTGTGTAAGAAGTAAAAGTAATCTACATAAGGTAAATAAGTAAACTAAAATAGAAAAGTAATATTGTGCATGATACTGAGACAGTTTTTAAGTTATATTGCACATGCTATTCTGCCATTGTGTTACTTAAGGTTGGAATTACAGTGAAAATAAATTGTTCCTCTTTACTAGGGACCCACTGGACCCCTCAAGGACACCTGGAGGTCTCCAGACCCGACTTACTTTTAGTGCGTTGGTTTTTAGATAAGTGATTCAGTATGTAACCATTTTGCGAGTCAACATATTTCTGTGATGAAATTTCAGGCAATAGGTAGTATGTCTTGATATTGTTCATCCTACATTTAAAGGATAAGGCTATATTCTGTGTATCCTATTGTTAACGAGCCTATGGAAAATCCAGAACAAACGGTGAATTGAGCCTTCCAAAAGTGCTGAGGGGTCTGTTTCTGATATACTTCACTCCTCTGTGCCATTGAGCTCTGTTGTTGTTGAAAAATGATTAAAGGTGCAGTGTGACATCTGGCGGCATCTAGTGGTGAGGTTGCAGATAGCTCGTAACCACCTGAAATATATGCAGTGCAACTACAACTACACTGGCTGACACAAAAACAGGAGTCTAGAGCCAGTGTTTGGTTTGTCCATTCTAGGCTACTGTAGAAACATGTGCCTGACTATAAAGAGGATATAAGCGGCTCATTCTAAGGTAAAGAAAACACAGCATTTCTTATTTTCCGGTAACATGTTCCTTTAAATACAGTGGATCCCATCACCGCCTTCTGTTGTAAGCATCAAATTTTTTTAGGACTGGTAGAAAAATTAGCAGAATTTAGTTCAATTTTGGATCACTCGACTAAAATAATTTAACTTAAAGGCAGAGAGCAGTCAGACAGGAGATATACATACATTATACAGAGAAACAGCATGTAGACAGAGATGTAGACCTTTTCAATCCCACATTCAAATGCATCAAGGATGTTCAAGCTCTGCAAAGGAAACAGGAAAACATAAAAGAGAGAGATATTGTGAAGCACTGTCAGTAATCTCTTGGTTAACCTCCATTTGAAGTGTGTCTGTTAAACAGCGTTTGAGCAATACTTAGTGCTTCATTTTGAGTTCCCATTTTTAATCTTTGCAAAATGTATGCACCTTTTTTATGATGCGCCCAAAACATTTTTCCTGTAGATATGTGTGACTTTGAAGAGGGAAGCTGTAACTGGCAACAGGAGACCACTGATGACTTTGACTGGGTCAGGCAGTCAGGCTCTACTCCCAACCCCAACACTGGACCAGACAGCGACCACACCACCAACACACCAACAGGACATTACTACTACCTGCCTTCCTCTGCTGCCGATCTCGCAGGCCAGGCAGCTAAAATGTCTTCACCGCTGTACTCTGCAGGTGAGATGGTTACCTGTGTGTGTTTTTCCTTTAAGATCTACAAGTTAACATCTCTATTTTCTCACTTTCCAACAATTAGCAAGATAGTACACCAATTAAAAACATTAGTATGGTCCTGTACACACATCCAGACAGAATGGAAACATTAGCTGAAGTTCTGAAGTATGTGCTGTATTTAGTCCACTGTGATTCTGTATTTCAGTCATCTACGTGGTTTTCCTTCAGGCGAAGGGGCTTGTGTGCAGCTGTGGTACCACATGTATGGCAGAGGAATGGGGAGGCTGAACATTTACCAGCAGAGTGAAGAAGGGAAGCAAGCTCTGATTTTCTCTCAGACTGGTGACCAGGACCGGTTGTGGAGGTTTGCTCAGGCGTCACTTCTGCCCCGGGTGCATCCTTACAGGGTGAGTCAATCTCAGCTCTGTCTGCAGAAAAGGAAAAAGAGCTATGCATGGAAAATGGTGAGAGGAGATAAAGAACATCCACTCATGTACTGCAATGATGTACATTTTTGAGCCACGTGTACTTCACTTGAGTATTTTCATTTTATACCACTTAACTTTTACTTGAACGCCCACTGTATTTCAGAGGGAAATATTGTACTTTTCACATGTGCTGTCCTATGTAACACTGATTTTACTATATACTATTGACCTATGACTCAATATTTTACAGAAGGCAGTTTCCATTGTTGCATGCTTTGTGTTTCAGATCATGGTGGAAGGTGTGAAGGCCGGCCCCACCCAGGAGGGAGATATGGCCTTTGATGATGTACAGCTGACAGACGCTCAGTGTCCTCCTCCTGGACATTGTGACTTTGAGAGCAACATGTGCAGCTGGAGCAACGTGGGAGGAAAAGTGGACCAGGGGGACTGGCTCCGTGGAAGAGGAGCCTCCCCAAACCCCAACACCGGACCCAGCGTAGACCACACCACCAACTCAACACATGGTCAGTAACAATAAATAACTCTGAGTATGATCAAATCCAGTTTATGGACCCATATAGAAACTGTATGCCACTGATTAAATTATGTCACAGCTGTCTTTTCCTAAAGCTTAAGTAGAAAAGTAATGTGGTTTCCCAGGCAAACCTAGACTTTAAATGCAAACAATAGATAACATGTTTCTGTTGTGACTACAGAATGAACACTTCAACCTGCAGTAACTGATTGTGCTTTGCCAGCGGACACAAGCTATGTAAACACTGACACTAACATATCATAAGGTGATGAAAACATGTTTCGTAACCAATCAGTTATTTTCACATCCAGCAGATATGGAGCAGCATAAATGAAGTGCTTTTGAAGTTTGACTTTCTAACCACCTGATGAATGTGACACTAGCTCTCTTTTTAGTGTCTGCTCTGCTCTCCACCCACTCCTGAGTGGCTTTTTAGCTGCTAAATGCTGTCCTGTGTTCACCAGCTGGTCAAAAACAGGCAGTGTACAGCTGTTTTTTTTTTAGAGATTTTTCACAAAAATGCTGAGGGTGAAGCATGTCAGCCAAGTTGTTGGGCCAAATCAATGAGCTGAAGGACACTAAGCTCTCTGTTGGATAAAAGTAACTGTAGATTATGTGATAAATCTCTGTGGGTCCACCACTAAAAGAGACCCATTCCACCATGCACATAGCTATTTGATCCCTTCGTAATATGAGATTAGATTAGATTATTATAAGATTATTGATTGTAGCAGCTTTAAGCCCCCACTTCTTGTATGAGACGGTATATCTACGTGAGACAGTGCAGTTTTGGTCATATATAGTGTCACTTGTATTGTGAATTTCTCTGTGAGATAAATAAAGTATCTGTCTATCTATCTATCTATCTTGAAATGCATTATGCGTACAGAAAAAAAACAAACTCACAGACACAAACCAGAGAGACAGAAATAACAAATCCACTTATGTCCACTTATGAGTCACAGTGGTCACATTTGTGAAAGCGTCACTGGATTTAAAGTTGGTAACAAAGAGTGTAGCTTTAGTGCAGCATACCTGTACGTTATTTGCTTTGTTCGAAGTAATGTTGACTATATCATGTTATGAAATTTACACAAGAGCTCTTTCTGTCATTGTTGTTGAGTGATTTTGCATGTTTCCTCCAGGTTACTATCTGTATGTGGACAGCACAGAGGGCGAGTGGGGAGACAGGTCCTTCCTGATCAGTGACGTGTTCCAGCCGTCCACCAGAGGTCACTGTCTGACATTCTGGTACCACATGTACGGCAACCACGTAGGGACTCTCCAAGTTTACATAAATGACAGGTAACTAACAAGCTATTTATTTTGAGGAGCAGAAAAGTATCAAGCATGAGCTCTGTTAGTAATTTAAACTGTCTTGTCTGGCAGGAAAATGCATACTGGTGGCAACGAAGAAGGGATTCAGAAGTGGATTGAGGCAGAAAACAAGGGAGACAAGTGGCAGCAGGCCAGTGTGACTGTTAAGCATCAAGAAGCATTCTGGGTAATAATGAGCTCCTGATTGGTTCATCAGAACGAATGCAGATGGTGTATGGATTTTTTTGTTGTTTTAGGTTGTCCTTTTGGAATTTGCCAGTGGTGGAAGTAACTATATTAGCTACATTTACACAATTGTTGTCCTATAATTTTGAAGTACTTCAACTTAACTGAAGTACTGTCATTTCATGCTACTTTATACTTCTACTCCACTACATTGTAATGTTTACTCTGCTACACTTACCTTTAGTTACTAGTTGATTTTCAGATGATTTTTTTTCTCAGTGATTCCAACCTTTTTAGCTTGTGGCTTTTTACAAAAGAACAGTGTCTGGTTGTGGCTTTTTGTCATTTCAAATGTCTGTTCCTTAATGAGTTAGTTAATACATTCTTGATATTTTCCCTTACATTTTATTTAATTAACTTGTTGAGGCTGAAATAAATAAAATGATTTACTATCTTATCTTGTGACCCTTTAGAGGACCCGACCCCTACCACTGAACCAAACAAGCTAGTACCAGCAACAGCAACAGTAAAATGCTGCTTAAACTTTGATGCATCAGTATGAACAGTCTGATGGCATCAATACTAAGACTACTTGTGTACTTTCACTCAAGTGGGATTTCTAAAGCAGGTCATGTATTTGTTGTTGAGTATTTTGGTATTTTGGTATTACCATTTAAGTAAAGAATAAAATACAGCAGCCAACAAATGTATTTAGAGCAAGAGTCTGTCACTTTTATAGAGTGATAACTATTATCAGGACAATCAATAACTGTGCCGAATTTCATTGAACCTGTTTTTTTTTTTTTTTTCGCTGCAGTTTGTGTTTGTGTATCAACGGGGAATGAGTACAGGTGGGGACGTTGCTCTTGATGATATCACCATCCTCCCTGAGAGCTGCTCCTTAGAGCCTCCCATCGAGCCTCCTGATGATGATAATAAGGGTAGCATGTTTTTCATTTCAAAATTCCAGTTATCCAGAAATCATTAACTCCGCTCTAGATATTAGTGTAAGCGATTGATGTGAATACTGCAGCATTTCTGAATCTGAATTTTTTTGTCTTCATTATTGGATAAACCTGGTGTTGTATTTTTTCTCACTCTCAACAAATCCCATGAAGAGGCCAAAACCAAAAATGCATTTGTCCGTCTCAGATTTTGCCTATCATACAACAATAATCATCATTCATAACCCACCAGAAGTGTGCGGTAGTGTCTGTATCTGCAGAAACGCTACCCTCTGCCTGTAGTTTCTCATTTTGCTGTGTTCTGGATGTCTCTGGTGTCAACCTCTACAAAAACTTAGCGACGTGCTGACAATTCGTAAGCATGCATCCAAGAGGAAGCTCCAAAAATGGCATACACAGTGCTGAAAAATGCAAATATAGTAGGGCAAACATTAGAGTTGTCAGAATCAGACGGGCAGCTCATTTATGTATATTTCGTAGTTTTTGGACATCAGTGGAGCTCTTTGGCACAGAAGAAGAACCTTTATGGGATAGATTCATTCTTTGTTTTGGGCTTTTCGTGTTGACCATAACAAAAGACAATCAAGAAGAAAAATATAGAACAGAACCGCTCTAAAAAACATTAATATTGTAACAACTGAATCGGTTTATTCCTTGTTCAAATAGTCAGAAGTAAAGGCTTTCTAAGCCTCAGTGCAGGTGGAAAGTGCAGTGTGCAGAGTGTTGGGTGGGCTTTGGTGTCAGATGATGAGATCTCATGTCATATTTCTGTGTCTGCAGACATGTTGATCGCAGGTCTGGCTGTTGGTTTGACTCTGCTGGCTGGACTCATCATCGCCGTCTTCCTACTGATGCTGAACAGGAAGTCTCGTACAATGTACACAGTTGTTTATAAATGCATCAATAATGTAATGTAAATACGTAATAATGTAAATAAGAACACTGAAGAAATAAGATTTTTTTGCCGGCTGACATTTCTGCTTGTGTATCTCAGGAATCAGTCAACACTTGTGAATAATGACGCACTTGACCAGAATTCTGCCTTTGACCTCTTTGACTGCAAAATAGATGTAAGTAAGCAAGATTTATCATCAAAACTTCTTGTCCAGCCTTCCCAAATATACAAATGTTGAAATATATATATATACATGTTTTCTCCCAGGGCACACAACATGGAACCCGATCTGACTTCTCCTTCTTCAACAATCTTTATAATCCGTCACCTCATGTAAGTGACATCACAGTGGCTTCAACTGACGCTTAGTCCAGATTAAATACTGCTAATAATAACAAATGAACCATTTACCAGTTTGTAAATTGTGCCTGTGAATTTTGAGATATTTGATTTCCTTTAAATCTGTCATTTAGAAGAAGAAATATTGATTTTAGTATGGGATGATGGTGCGAAAAATGGATGAAATGATGAGAAAGCATCGGTGAATGTTTAGTTTCAGTAATGACGGCTGGATTATCAATTACATGAATAGATGTATTGCTTATACCTACAACTCTCTTGACTGAAGAGTAGCAAACATTGAAAATGTAGTCATTTTTATAAAATGGAATTAAATGAGTAATTTGCTTTACGTTGTTGATGCAGATGAACTAGATACATTTTAGCATTTTACGAACAATTCTGAGTCAACTATTTTACTAAAAAGCTTTTATTGTTGTTGTTTTAAGAAACCACATTGTAAAGAATGATGAATATATGTATATTAATGACTTGTATATTTACAGCATTACTAAAATAAAATAATTTGTTCACAGTTGATTACCGATAGTGGCTCTGCACATACACTATTGACACAAATACAATTCCTGTTTTCCTTCAATAGAATGAATCGCTCACTGTCTCTCTGAGAGGTGTTGTTTCTGTAATGTACTGTCTGTGTGTGTACAGTATATACAAATACAGTATATTATATATACATATGGACAGATAAAAAAATGGTTAATCTAATTTTATCAGCATTTCTGATCCTTCTTTGATTTTTTTGAATGGAGTTTTTCTTCGTGACCTGCTTTTAGATTTTAGATTTACTGTAGTGCATGCCGCAGGGGACTGTGTTAACACGGAAACAGCAGTAAATATAATATAATTGAGTTTAATAATGTAATTTGGACATGTTTGGCGGGTTGGATTAAAAAGCCCGTAGTTTGAATGTGATAACATTTTGGAGTGGGCGGTGGAATAACTGACTGTTGACTGAGATAAGGGATGAGATTAAATAAATCCTGGAACGGCCTGGTCTGGAGCAGGCTAGCTCCAAAGAATAAATCTCCATGGTAATATATCCCACTCTCCACTGTCCTGCTTTTGTGCAACTGGATCACGGATAAATTGAGCCAGGATAACCAAGATAGCCCGACTTAATCTTCATCATCTTAATCCTTATCCTAGTTTTGTGCAAAAGAAAAATTAAATCAGCAAATATAGAATATTTATGGACAAATTGACCTAGTTGATTTAATAAAAATAAAAGCAGTGTTGCACTCATCCTTTATTTGAAATATGCTGGACTGATAAGTGTTTAGTGAAATGTCCACACAGTAGGTGGCAGTGTAGATTAACACTGATTACCATCCTCCATTATACCAACAAAGAAGAAAGGGAAGACGCCTAGGCGAAGAAGAGCTCGTGGAGAAACCGGAAGTGTCAGACTGGGGGAAAGACCGTACGGAGAGAACAATGGGAGTCCAAGTCAATACCATAAGAGCAGGAGATGGTAAATGTTTGTTTTGTTCTAGTTAGTCGATATCGTCTGAAAATAAAGTCTAGGTGTTTATAACCCAATGCTCTTTTTTCAGGAAAGACCTTCCCAAATTCGGGACAGGAAGTCTCCGTGCACTACACTGGTAAGAACCATTGTTGTTTCATTGCTGACTGGCCAAAGCTAATCTACTTCTTTCATATTCCTTTAAAAATTGCAAATGTTACCCATTCAATGACGAACAGAAATTGTGTTCGTTTAGAATTTGAAAAATGGCGTATTTACTTTCACGTCGAGACAAACGAGAGGGTCGATGCCGCTGTCCTGTCAGTACGGTTGTGTTAGCTTGGCTTAGCTTAGCACAAAGGCTGGAAACGGGCCAACGGCTCGCCTAGCTTGGTTTAAAGTTAACAAAAGTACTTTCTCACCACCCATATGGCTTGACATTTAAAATATATTGTTTGTTCAATCCGTTCAAAACATTTCCGTGTAGCATTCCCCCCATGTTTCTTGTCTTTGTACCGTGCTACATGCTAGCTAACCGTATTCTATATTTAGTTGCATAGAAACCATTGCGTAAGTGTTGCAAAAACACTTCAGACAAACCATTGTGATTTTCGTTCCTGTCGAGCAGGAACGCTGGAAAATGGGACCAAGTTTGACTCCTCCAGGGATCGAGGGAAGCCCTTCAATTTCAGAATTGGACTAGGCCAAGTCATCCGTGGTTGGGATGAGGGCGTAGCACAGGTAAGGAGAGGTCTCAGCGATCGTACCATTGTAATTATTAGTTGGGCTTGTGAAACACAGCTGGGCAATAAATTTCTTTAAAGTTTTCATGTGCAAGGCATTTGAGCTAGAATGATAAATTCTAACTTGTTCTATAGCCATAAGAAAAGGCGCTACTTGTGGTGCGTTCCTGTTGTATCGGAAGTCGGGAGTGGAAGCTGAGAATGACGTCACACCCGAGTTACGGCGTTCGAGTAAACATTAATTTCTTTATTAGCTTTCTGTACGCAAGCATAACAAACTTTTCATTGGAGGCGTCCGTCTTGGTTTTCCGACTTGTTTACTGGAACGCCGTCAACTAGGGTGTGACGTCATTCCCAGTTGCGAATCTCTACTTCTGATACAACACTAACGCAGCATAAATACACAAATAAAGTGGTCCCATACAACTGGATTGACATCCTCAGTGATAGTTCAGTTATAACATAGTTGGAGCACTGAAGCTCACTGATTCCTCTGCTCCTGCTGCTTTTGCTTTACCAAAAAAATGACCTGATATCATCAGACAGCTGATCAGCTACTGGCTTTGTGGGTAGAAACGAACTGAACAAAAATGTGCACACTGGTCTGTCAACTCCCAGAGCCTCACCTCCAGTAACCAGATATGTCATTTCATAAACAGTAACTGAGCATGCAGAGCAGTGTGTAGAGTGTTCTTTGGTACAGAAAGACACGTGGTGTCCACAACGTCCTGTAAATTTCTTGACTGTAAATAACAATTGTGTGCCTGTGTTGGATTTTACACATTGTGCATGAATTTCAATTAATGAAATTATCACTTTGATATATCATTGATCCCTGCTGAGAAACAGTTGTCATCAAGGTTATCTCTGCTAATTAAAGAAAACACAAGTTTAAAGGAGGCATTAAAAATATTTAAGTGTCAACCAGGCACATGTCTACCAAGGCTTTGAGCCATTCTAGGGATTACAAATTAGGAGATTTCAGTTCTCATTTTGCGAGTACTATCCTGAGTCCCCTGACTTAATGCATTTCTGTTATTAAATCACTGGAGTAGCCTGTCAACAGAGATGCCAAATCAGCTGTTCAAGAAGCTGATCGGTTGTTCAATGTTAAACCATCTTATTACAATTTTTTCATGTAACTTGCTCTTTGCCTCCTCCACAGATGAGCATCGGCCAGAAGGCCAACTTGATCTGCTCACCGGACTATGCATATGGTGCTCAAGGATTCCCACCTTCCATCCCAAAAAATGCAACTCTGATCTTTGAGGTGGAGCTGCTGAGTATTAAATGAAGGTTGCTCTCCACGATTTCTCATTCCACCATCTCTGACACAAATTGTTTTGATTTAAGAAGCTGTCAGTGGCATTTTGTAACAAGAATAAATATTTGTAGACAAATTTCTGATGTCTTTGTATGATTGAGACCAATTAGACTGATGCTGCCTCTGGTGGTGGTGCTAAGATGACACCTGGTACAAACACAACTTGAAGAAACTGTACAACATTTGTGAATTATACTTATTTCATGTGAGATTGCTCATTTATTTTAAACATCTTTGACTTGGCCCATCACATACGCAATAGAATAATTCAACTCCTGCACTGTTTTTCTTTGTTTGCTTTAAAACAATCCAACAGAATGATCTAATTTGAACCAGTGGCACTAAATCTGCACAGCATGTTATTTGTTCACACTTAGTTATTCCAGTGATTTCGTGCTTTCATTTCTTGCATTTTCTTCAACAGATATGTTGAGTTGATGGCTTGAAACTTCAACCATAAAGAAATGCTCACTAACAATAACTGGTTATGATTTACTTTTTCATGTTGCATTTTATCTTAATAGATTTTGAATCCTGGTCCTTCTACTATTGTTTTTTTTTTTTGGGGGGGGGGGTCATAAAAAGTTAAAGGCCCTGAAGTGTCCTTGTTTTGGTGATGTTTTACTCCCCATTGTGTCGTCCATTAGAAATGTTCACTCTCATGTCACAGTCTTGCATTAAAAGCAAAGTATACAATGATCTTGCCTCAGTCATCATCATTAGTAGACCTAAGTAATTGTGTTAAGGAAGAGCTATAGATCGGTCAATTGTAGACAATGTGTTCAGATTATTTATGTATCGGATCTGATCACCACCAAAAATTACTTCGTTTTAAGTTAGGTCGCTTCTGACCAAACCTGAAAATTTCGTCAAAATCCGTCCATAACTTTTTGAGTTATTTTGCAAACCAACATACAAATAAACAAATCCCGGTGAAAACATAACCTTGGCGGTGGTAAATATTACATTACAAGTTGCTCCAATGCAGACTTCAGTTCCCATACTGAAAACATCATCCCAATAATTATAAAACTGTTATTTTTGAATGACTGTGAGTAATTCTTGTTAAGTAAGTAGAGTTTTTTTAGTTTTAAAATGTGTCTCTTATTACACTGTAATCATATTGGCCATAAAGCACTCAAAATCAAAGCTCCCTGAACCATAAATGAACAAGTGCTTTAAACTGGGCCCATGAAGGCCACACCTCACCATCATCTGTGTGTCTGGTTTCACAGGTGTGTTGTGATTGTGGCCATCTAGTGGAGGAATGTAGGAATTACATGAGTGACAGACTATGGTACTTTCAGTTGCTCCTTGTAAACTTCAGCAGAATAAATTGAGAAAGTAATCAGGTAATGCAAAGAGTCACTTCTTGCAGTCCTATAAAATAATTCAAATCGCCCATTTCAACCATTTTCATGAACAATCATTTAGTGACAGACCTGAGTAACACGACAGGGTCTTTTTCTGTATATTGTGAGCGTTCATATTTTGTACATCAGTTATGTTTTCAATGCTGCACATTTCCTTGTAATATTTTTATAGTGTGGTTTTACTGCTCCAAATATTTCCCCCACCACTGCTTTGGTCTCCAAATGCTGTCAATTCCGACAGCACTTGAAGGCAGCAGCTGGGTCAGTCCTGAGCTCAGTTTAACATGGACACTGACGTGACCAGAAACTGCGTCAGGCTACATTAACAGTTAATGAATAGTTTCATCGTCTATGTGCATGTGCTTTTTTTTTGTAATTAGATATTAATAACTCATATTTTCCTCAAATCTTTCTTTGCTCTTTGACGATGCGTTACGAGCTGAGAGGAAGGATGGCGATGACTCTGACAAACACAGTGAATCTCATCACAGGACTGCTGATTGTTTTCCAGTTACAAATAAGCTTCATGAAGCCAAAATCAGCTTATGGTAAGTCAGAAAATGTAATGTCGCTTGTAGGCTGAAGGGTGTGCAGTAATGTAAAAGCTAGTTTATACTGTAAGTACTGGACATTGTACCATGGAAATATTTATTTTATCACCTACTGTATTTTATGATTCATCACACTAACTAGTAATCTGTGGTTTTCTGCGTCATTTAACATTTGTGTCTTATTAATTATGACATGTTAGCCCATACCAATATCTTTGGATGAAATATGCCTTTGACCTAAATGTGTGCATTTGTTTTATCATTTTCTGTAAAAGCTGTAAAAAGTGCATCACAGTGCTTTCTTTTCCTTGTGTTTTGTGCTTGGCTCTTTGTGTTCATACCTTCAGCCAGCAGGTGGAGAAACTTCACTTTGCTGGAGGCTGTGAGGTCTGATCAGGCTCAGGTGTGTCACTGAAGCAACAGGGGTTGGTTTGCTGCAGCGTCTTTTTTTTTTTTTTTTTTTTTTGTCAAAGTATTTGTTCATTTTAAATGAAAAGGAAAGTGGACAGTGCTAATGCAGCAATGGGTGAGTTATTTCTGCAGTCATTTACTACTTTCAGTACCACTAATGCTGCCAGTGGTAGCACCATAGCATCAGTACACTTATGAGGCCTCTGCAGCCACAGGGCCGCCATGTGATGGGAATATAGACACAACACCCACGTCTGTCCGGCCTCACATGCCTGATCCTGGACCTGCTGGTGTGAAGAATGTGAAGCATGCTTTCACTCTCTGCTGTGAAAAGAGGAATTCGTCACTGGAAGAAGCAGGATGACCTCACGTTTGCCACACAGCACAGTGTGTGTTTGTTTGTGTGTGTGTGTGTGTGAGAAGAAGCTGCAGGAGGTCGATTACTGATGTTTTAGATGTTCAAAGAGGCTTTTGCCACGTTTAACGTTGCCATAACATGTTTCTCTCTTTTGTTGTTTTGAGTTTATTGCACTAGTTTTTGTATTCCACAGAAAATAAGAAAATGATTTGCTGATCTGTTGAGTGTGTGTGTGTGTGTACACGGGTGGGAAATTTTATGGAGGGAAGGGGGTCTTTTGGAAAGCACTTTCTGTTACAGCTCATAGAATGTCAGAAAAGATTGTCCACAGCCCACCGTTAATGATTTTCTGCTTTCAACTATTTAAAATGGTGAAAATGGTTCAACTTGTCATATCTGAAAGGCTGGAACAAGCAGATGTTTGGCATCATTGTTTCATGCAAATCTTTTTATTATAAGTTTGAGGTATAAGGGATTATTTTGTATTTAACTTCATAGATAGTTAAATGTGTGTACAGTTAATACAGGCGTTATGATTTTATTTATTTCTCTATTTATTTTATTTCTCTTTGATTCCTCAGGAGTTTACCGTACAGAGGGGTCACATGTTGCAGTGAACAACAAAGTCAGGGAGGGGACTCCCAGGTCTGGGGTCCCCAGCTGGACTACAGACAGGAGGGGCCACTACAGAGACCAGCGCCATCCAGAGGAGTCAGATCAACACCTGCTGATGGAGGAGGGACACGACAATGCTACACAGATTGTGGTACAGTAAAGAAATTATTGCATTATCTCCTACAGCCAGCAGGGGGCGACTCCTCTGCCTGCAAAATAAGTCAGTTTGTATAGAAGTCAATGAGAAAGTGGCTCTTCTTCTCTCTTGATTTATCGCCTCAGTAAACATTGTAAACATGAGTTTATGGTCTCAATCACTAGTTTCATGTCTTCTTCAGTACAGTATGATGTTCATTTAGTAAATTATGGTCCTCTTTAGACTCAAATAGACCGTAAAGCAGGAGATGCTTTAGGGTGCAGCTACGTTATGATTAACAGATTACTACCTGATGTCCAGTCTTTTTGTTCTTCTTAGAAGATTCACCCTTTCCCAGTGTTTTCATTTCATGCGGGTCAATTGAAACATTTTGGTTGCCTAAAATGTCTTATTTCTTATTCTTATAAATCCAGTGATACATTTAAGGTAAAAAGTTAAGGATGATTTTACTTTTAATGCATAATATAACTGTGAATGAAATACATAATTACAGAAGTTTGTTCAAGAAAAAATAATACATAGTTTTTACTAGTTACTGAGTTATTTATTGTGCTGTAACCTGCAAAGTTAATACTGGTATAAGAGTATTTGTGATTGTTTTAGTTACTAAAAATACAGAGAAAAATAGCCGACAGGTGCAATCATAAGCATTGTTTAGTTTTCCATTGACTCATGCCAGACTCCTCCAGAATTCAAACTGAACCCAAAGCCATCACTGCCACTTATTCGATTAGTTGTAAAGATGACCTTTACTTTGACAAAGACCAGACTTCCTGACTGTGATCAACATTATGAAATAACAGCTACAATTTGGTTCCCTGGAAGTAAAAGTAATAAGATTTGGACCATATTATACGACAAATTTTGACTTTATTTTTTTATTTCATGTTAAATATAGAGGGAAAGATTGGGGGAAACAGACAGATGGAAATATTTATTTCAATATTTCCTTTTCCTTGGAAGCAGACATTTTAATATTGTGGAAATCACAAAACAAAAAAAATACACAAATTTAATGTTATTTCTTGGCTTGGGTTTGACTGCTGTGTTTATTTGATGGGAATTACCTGTTTTACTTTTGATACCTGTCAAAAGTCATAATTTTACACTTTTTCTTTTACAATTTTACAAAGTTGTTGAAGTTAAAGCCTGATAACCTCGCCATCACCAAAGCACACTTTTTAATGTTCCCACATTAGTCCCACTTCACACATTTAGTCACTAAAATTGATTTATTATGGGTTTTTTTTTTTGTTTTTTTGTTTTTTTGTTTTTTTCAAAAAGCTTTTCATCCCTACATTTTTGGACAGGATATTGATCACATCTACTATACATCTAAGATCTACGGTTCTGGAGATGCAGCCAGTAAAGATCTGTGGGTGAACATGGATGAGATGGAGGATGATGAGTGGAAGGCCTGTGGCTTCCTGTCCAGCACACACAGACAAGCTGAGGTACGACGTCAGTGTTTGATGCAAATTAAATATCTCACGTTGAAGAAGTCCAATGGGCAATCAGTTTTTTATTTGAATATTTATTTTGACTTTTCTTGAATGAGAAGTGTTGATCAGCATATTGGAGTTGACTTTGTGAGTGTGTTGAACAGAGAACACAGACACAGTGTTAGACCCAAACTTAGTTGCAGTAAAGCTCATTATAAGCTATTTTACTGTCACTTGGTGTGTTTTTCTCTCATTATGAACATTAAACTGAATTTTAAATTATTTCTTGGAAGGAAAGCTGCCAAAATGTTTGTTTATGTTCAATTAAAAAACACTTTTATCAAGAAAACTGTCATTTTCTCTCCCTTCCTTTCCAGAGAGTGAATCTTTCCTTCGACTTCCCGTTCTATGGACATATACTAAAAGAAATAACAGTGGCAACTGGAGGTAAGCCTTTAATTACATGTGTTTCTTTAGAAGTTGGGAGCCGTTAATTATGAGGCTCAGTCTGTTTTCAAAGTAGTTGCCATCTTGGTTTGAGTCACAACTAGAGCTGTGTGTGGATTTGATGTTTTCATTACTTGTTCACTTCATCCCTTCATAGTCCAGCCACACAGTGTATATTGTGCTGAATTGTGCTGCTTCAAGAGACCTGCACTCCAGGGTTCCTCTTCATATCTGCCATATTTTGGCGCATGCTTTATTATTTTGTTATTGGTGTTATTTAGTGTGTCCACAGTGGGTCTGTTTCTGGTAGGGGGCTTTGTTTCATATCTTGTCCATGATAGAAATGAATATTTTGACTGATGTTAACCTCTGCATGTTTTCCTCTCACAGGTTTCATTTATACTGGAGATATAATCCACCGAATGCTCACAGCCACTCAGTACATCGCCCCTCTAATGGCGAATCTTGACCCGAGTCTGTCCAAAAACTCAACTGTGTCTTATATCGACAATGGTAAAAGACGCCATATGAAGCACTGATCTATGTGAATAGTTATTCTACTTTTGACTTAATGTCATGTATGTCTACCTTGCAGGCACTGCAGTGGTGGTTCAGTGGAGCAGGATTCACCTCCAGGACAACGTGAGTCTCGGGACTTTTACCTTCCAGGCTGTTCTGCACAGTGACGGACGTATCGTCTTTGCATACAAAGAGGTGACATTTCTTCCCTTCTTCATGTTCTTTTGTTGCAGCAGAATCTGTTTAATTATACAGCTTTTGTTTCATAGATTCCTTTAGACGTCAACGAAATCAGCACCAAGAATCATCCTGTCAAAGTGGGCTTGTCAGATGCTTTTGTGGTTCTTCATGAGATAGACCAGATTCCCAGTGAGTGCTGGTGTACAAAATATTATCTTTTAACCAGTCAATTTATCAAGCAAACCTCACCATCATTAGTAATTCATAACAGTATATACTTTCCAACATGCTCCAGATGTTTGGAGGAGAACCATTTATGAGTATCACAAACTCGACATCCTCAAGTCCAAAATCTCAAACTCTACGGCTGTGGAGATGCTGCCGCTCCCCAGTAAGTTCACACTAATCAAACTATACAAAGAGATGTGTTGTTAAGGAGGCAGAGCACACACATAGATTTCATCTGCAGTATGTTCTGTATATTTGGATCATCGGTAAACTAATCTGAACATCTTTTATGTTTTGTATGTATCCATACAGTTGTACAGTTTTTACACTTTTCATAGTAAAAATAATTATTAATCAGTCATTGAAGTCAGAGCTGCCTCTACCTCCTCATTCCTCACCACTTCACCACATTTTCTCAGCATGTCTCCAGTTCTCCAGCTGTGGTCCATGTGTCGCTTCCCAGATCGGCTTTAACTGCAGCTGGTGCAGTCGGCTACAAAGGTAAAGTGGAAAAGCACTGGCAGAGCTGCTGACCAGTCCTGTTTGTGAAGGAACCTGTTGAATTGCAGCTCATGTACACAGTATAATAGTATTCACTTCCTGTCTCAGATGCTCCAGTGGCTTTGATCGTCACCGGCAGGACTGGGTTGACCTCGGCTGTCCAGAGGAGGTTCCCGTTATTTTTAGATTTCAGTAAACAACAGACATTTGAGGACTGTGTCCATTTGCATAAAAGGGTTCACAGATCTATTGTATTTTTTTTTTTAGAGAAGAGATCCCCGGTGTCTCCAGACAGCAAACTTAACGTCTCGCCACATAAAAACCACTCCCGTTACAACGACTGCAACGCAACAGAGGAGCTCCAGCATGACCTCCACCCCACCCAGCAGGATGTCCACGGTCTCCGCCTCAACACACAGCAGCACCAGAATGATATCCTCTCCACAGCCTTCAGCCAGCAAACCTGCAGAAGGTAAGCTGACTAGATGTGCTTGTTTTGTTAGTCTGAGACCCAGGACCTTTTTATCAAACCATCTTTTTTTGATGGCATTAATGTCAGTGAATTTCAGTCTTTAGCACAGAGTGTAACTACAGCTCAGAGCCAAACCATCCCATGAATTAATACTTGTTGTCGTTGCAGTATCCATGACTAGAGTGTTCTGACAGTGTGAGGGTCAAGTGGTCAGCTATTTCCCAGCCCTCTGTCAGCGCCATGTTAAATACTGCATAGTGTCCTCAGCTGCTGAAGATGACTCCATGTATGTGTGTCACTCTGGCTGAGTTAGAAAAGAGGGCTGTTATTTTTGGTTGTATGGCCTTTGTTTGTAGAAAAGAGGAAATGTTATTTTTACTTGTGTATATGGAAATTACATGATAGTTATTGAAAATGTAATGAATGCCTAATCTCAAAATGTCTTTCTGAACAGCTTTCAGATGTCTCATTTTTTAGGTGACCAATTGTTCACTTTAAATGCACAGAAGTTAAAGGCTCCACTTTAAAAAGTAATGCAGTGGTGATTTTTATCCTGACAGGCTGAAAAAAGTGACCCACTGCATGTGTTATCATGCTTCTATTTTCTTTTTCTAGATGACTCAAAGATCTCTTTTCACATCAATGAAGCACGTAAGTCATTCATGTTCACCTTCTGTGTCTAATTTGTGATTTTTAAATATTGGTACATGATATTTCCGGCAATTGTCAAGTCAGCTTTTTGTCAAAACTTACATATTTGGTTTGCTAATGTGAAGACTTCCTGTGTTAATTTTTTTTAAAGTATTGTTTAAGTAATTCTGATGTCAAAAAGTCAGACAAGTGGAAACACTGAATGTGTGGTGTTCAGCCGATTTATCTCGAGTGTCCCTTCGTTGTAGACTCTAAGTCTGTAACTATGAGTGGCATCACTGAGTCTCATCACCACCTCTGTACAGCAGGAGACGAGGAGACGACTGGAAACAGCAATGAGCGGCCAGAGACTGGTCTACTGGTGGGCATCGTCATGGTGATGGTCGTCATGGGAGCAGCCGTCCTTATGTCCATCTACATATACAACCACCCCACATCCAGTGCCAGCCTCTTCTTCATGGAGGTACATGAGTCACAAAACAGAGACTTCAAAAGTAATTAGGTAGTTAAGTAATCCATCACAGTTGACATTTGTCAGAATTAATTACTTTTAGCTATGGATTTTTTATTTTTTTACTTATTTATCCTTTATTTTACCAGGTAGTCCCTTGAGATTAAGATCTCTTTTTCGACGGAGACCTGACTGGATTTAAAGATAAGAAGCTGCTCCTGCCAGCACTTTAATCTGGAGCGATAATGATTCGTTAGAAACTCATCCTCCCAGATGATAATAATACTGTTTAGCACATTCTGGGGGATCTCTCTTAACATTTAACGATCATGAACCGCATCCACTGCAGGTCATACTGATAGTTCTCAGATAACATATTCTGATGACCTTTTCCACACCAACACTGTGAATTTAGAGGGAAATATTTTTGGAAGCAGTAGACGTTCATAAAAAGTAATAAAATATCATTCTGTTTGGTCTGAACTGTTCCAAATCCACTGCAGTTCATTCATCCAGAGCAGAAGCAAACATACAAACAGTTAAAATGGATAAAAGTCTTATGAACATTGCATACGTTTTCTCATATCTTAATTATTGTTGTGTTCATTTTCTGTCATTCTTTCCCACGCAGCGGCGGCCAACCCACTGGCCAATCATGAAGTTCAGACGAGGATCTGGTCGCCCGTCTTACGCTGAAGTGGAGGCTCCTGGTCAGGACAGGGACAGCATGGTGGTCATCGACCTCAAACAGTCTTTTGTCATGTCCGACAGAAGAGAGAGTGAACAGAAAGAAGGATTCATAGTTGCTGATCAGAGGGAGCGCTTCCTAGCGCCAGAGGGATCCTGACCAAGACTACATATCCCAAAAGGCTTTGGGACAGAACTGGATCTCTGTGTGAGGAAGACTTTTTATTTGCTGCTGCTCAAGTTTGGAGAAGAAAGTAACTACAGAATACTGTATTTACAGTTTGGCATCATGTTTGCATGATGTAAAAAAAAAAAAAAAAACTGGCTTTGCTCAGGTCACTCCTTTGTTTACTGCTCTTGTCTCCATTTCTCTCAAAGACAGATTTTATTTTCCAGAGCTGTTATGTGGGGTTTCCACACCTTCCTCACAAGGAGGAATGTCGTATTCGGGTGTCATTTCCACCATCTCAGGAGCCAACAGGATGCACAGCATTTTACCTCAGAGCACAACATTTACTTTACATTCAGGTCTTTCCACACGTGTGTAATCTTTATATTTATTATAAAACTGTAAATTACAGATTTTAGTGTCTTTTCGGTCACTGTTCAGTATTGTAATAAGTTTATTAATCTGAAAGTTCAGTGGACAACTAATTACCAGATAGATCAATGCTGATACATTTTGAAAACTTTTAATAAAGTATTTTGCCCTACTGTATATTTTGATATACATGATTTCAAGCATATTCAGTCTGAAGTTAAAATTAAGGCCAAAGGTATCTGAATGGCTCGCTTGAGACTGGCCTGAAGGTCAAGGCACTGCTGTCTTGGAGGTGCTGCAGCTCCATAAATTAGGTTTCCTCCTTGTCTCCTAAGAGAGTGAATCAAACATAATGAGAAAAAGGAAATTATGCATGTATTTGTGATCCAATTATATACTGATCTAAGGCGCTATAATAAGAGCCAAACATCAGTCAAATAGTGTTGACAATTGAATGGTTCAGTTACCAAATTACTGAATTAAAGCCATTTTTTTATTAGTCGGCAATAACTTGGTATACGCTTCATGGTGTTTAGTTTGTGTCTACAAATAGTAACTTAACTGTAATTGAATTATTGCTACATTTAAAAACAAGCAAGTTATGAGGAGGTAGTATGTCCATGTCGTAAAACACCTATGATATCCTCAGTTAAGTTACTGAGGTTTGATTTCCTGTTACTGCATTTTTTGTTGCAGGAATCACATAATTGTCTCTTTGGTTAAAACACTAGGACACACTGTCTCCTACCTTTCGCAGGTGGTGCAGGTAATCGCCGCCTCAGTTGTCTTGAGTCCACAGTGACAGGCTGCAAGAGGACATGTGAAACAAGGTTTAAAAAAAAAAAAGTGTGATTTTTGCATAAGCTCTTTATGATGTATTTTAGTGCATACAGGCGCCATAGCTGGACTGGTCTTTGTCTTAGAGAAGCGTGACTGCTGTGTGTCCACGTTGAGGCCTGCACTCTTCAGAGCAGCAATTCTGGCCGAGATGTCACAAACCTGGAACAGAAAAGTAAGTGACTTTGCGTAAGTTATGGCATACTGTAATGTGCTGGCAGCTCCCCCATGAGGCCAATCTGTGTTTTTATAAACTCATCACACATCTCCCAAACACGGCAAAGCAGCAGAGTACTTTGTTAGAGCCACAGTCTGCCACTTTGACCAAATAAAAATAAAAAAGTCATTATAGCCTGACATCAGTGAAAAAAAAACAAAACAAAATCAGGTTCCTCAGGTTATCAATGTCACCGCGACTGTGTCGGCTATGACGTGGGTGCATGTGCAGCTAAACTAACCTGAAGCTCAGACTGGTGAACCTTAGCAGCAGCCGATGCCACCTGCTCCTCCAGGAAGGACAGCTCCATGTCAGATGAATCACTGCAGATGCCCCTGGCACACTCCTCCAGGTCGCTGAGCTCTGCCTCCAGACTGTACACCTCTCCAGCTGCTACATAAACCTGCAGCACAAAATATCCAACTCTTTTTTTAATCTATTTTTTCAAAGTACAATTACTTTTTTGGTCATTTTTCAACTTTTTTCAACACTATAAATCTATGAAGTCTTTCTGGTGATTTTCTTTTACCTTTTAAAAATGTACACAGTTTGACATTTGACTTTTTTGACATGCTATGGTGTGTGCTCTGAAATAATTCAACATACTATAACATTTTTTTGTCAATTTGCAGATATAAAATTCTTATTTTTTTTACAGATATTTTGCAACTTTTTTCAACATACTGTGTAATGAAATAATACAACACACTATAATTCTTTCTGATGACGTCTTGGGCTTTTTAAAAATTTTCAATTTTTTGACATTTTTTTTTTTAACTTTTTTGACATGCTATAGTAAGACTTTTTTTATTCAATTTCCAACATCAAATGCTACACTGTGACTTTTTGTGTCATGGTATGATCTTTTGTGACTTTTTCAACATGGTACTATGACTATGGCATACTATATAATGACTTATTTTTTACATTTATCAACAGCCTATACTATCACTCTATTTACATAAAATGTTCAACAAGCTATACTACTATACTATACATATATTATTACATACTATACTATGATTTATATTCATGACTTTTTTGCTATATTATATTATGACTTTTTGATTGAATATTTTGCGTGGCGTCTAGTTTTGGCCTCCTGTACTATTTATACTATTTAATTACATATTTGACATAATTATACTTTCATTTTTAATGCATGCATTACAAAGTAATAAAAAGTCTTGGCATAATTTGTCACAAATTGAGTTAAAACCTCATTGTTTCTAGTGCTGTATGTTGTATAAAAACCACAGTATAGCATGGTGCAAAAAACTGGGTGTACTATGTTGGCATCACAAAACTCTGGAGATACATGGATATGAAAAACTGTTAGTAAAGATGTCAGAGTATCTCAAAAGCTGTTCTTATCCAAGTTCTTGAAAAAATGTATTAAGTTATATTCCACCACTGTTGAAATGCATAACAAGTCTGACGTATAACATGACGGCACACTGCAAACAGCATCAACTAAAATCTTTCTACGAAAATGGGGGTAAAATAAAATAAATATGGACAACCGAAAATCTGCACTCACATTCTCCTCCAGTCTAGAGAACCGCTGATCCAGTTCCTTAGGATCTGTATTGGGGGGCAGTGAAGTGTTGGCGTTGTGGGGGCTGTCTTCTCCCTGCAGCAGCAGCTCTTCAGTGGCGTTCAGCACCTTCAGCACCTCAGTGGTGATGCTGCGCAGAGACACCGCCGAGTACCTCTACAACACAGACGGACAGGCTGACCGACAGCTTTGTGACACCTGCATGAAAAACGACTGGCAACATACCTTCCTTTTGTTGTTTGCCTATCATAGATATGTATATGCAAATTGTGTAACGCTGTTGTCAATATTCCATGATACTGTACATGATGTTTGTGAATGTTATGGATGCCACAGTGCTTGACAGTGGTATTGTTGCTTTTCTGTGTCAAAAAGGAGGAAACCTGGGCTCAAATCCAAAAGAAATCCAAAGTGAACAACATGTTTGGATCATAAATAAGTCACCAACAATGGTCTGATGTTTTCAAATTAATCAACACTGATCACCACACACTACCGCCCTGAACAGAACTAGTTCTCACCTGCTCCAGCAGAGTTGATATGAACTCTATGGTTTTATAAAGCTCCATGTCACTACCCTACAGCACACAGCGAAAACACAAAAGAAGAAAGCAAAGGAAAGACAGGAAAAAGACAAACAGCATCAAGCACAGTTGATTAGTAGTTTGTTACATTGCAAGAAAGTTTATAAAGGACATTTACTCAAATTTAAGGTTTCCTTTAAGGAGAGCCAATCCTGCTGAGCTCTGAGGCAATTGTAACATTAAATTTTACAAAGATTACTTTGGCTCAGCATCTCTGAAAGCAGAAGAAAGGAACCTAAACAAGGTAATATGAAGTGTTTTTTCTAACCGGTCATCAGATGCAAACATTTACATCTTGTTGAATGACCAAGTGATATTTCCACACTAAGATGGGTAACATGAGTTGTTTATTATTCATTATATTTGTGTCACAATTGTCTCAAGTGACAATTGACAAATTTAGAGGAGGATGGATTAGAATGGAAAAAATAGCTTGATATTTCTACACTGTCACTGTTTTTTTGTTTCACTGCTTTCAAAGAGACAAGATCAAGTGGAGCTGAAGCATTGAGAGAAACTATTTCTTTCTCTCTCTAAAGTTAGACAGACTCTATCAGATTGTTAGTGGAGAATGCTGGCTTTTTGAGACTGCACCTGACTTTTGTTGCTCTGGCAGTAATGTTGCATGTATTATTCATTACAGATGAATGAGTTCTTACATTTTGAATGTCTTTAGGTGCCACAAAATCCTCCTGAAGAGAAGACCGCTGCTCCACAGTGTCTGTATTTTCCTCCAGTCTTTCATGGGCTTCTTGATTTTCATAATCTCTCTCTGCAGCACCTCCCTGTATTTCCATAATTTCCCACTCAGTCTTTTCTTTTCTGTTCTCTTTTTCGTGATCATCCATGTCTTTTGTTTTACATGCCTGTTTGTCTGTAATGATTAAACTGATTTTTCCTTGGGCATCCTTCTCTTCTGCCTTTTCATTTCTGCCTCTAGCAGTTCTTCTGTCATTTTTTCTGGAAACGTCTCCATTTTGCTTGCTTCTACTTTCCACTGTTATTTCTCTCACAGCCGACTCTGGCGTGACTTCATTGCTTTGACTTTGAAACTCTTTTGCACTTCCTGTCTCCTCTGATGCATCTGTGCTTCGAGCATCATCAGCATTCTTAAATCCATCTTCTCCCTCAATTTTTACATTCACCTCAGGCTCTCTATTTATGCTGCCATTTTTTTCAGCTTCAGCCTTTAATGTCTCTACCTGCATGTCGTCCAAAGTCATCAATAACATGCTGCTGATTATTCTGTCAAATTCTTCTTCCTGTCTCTCTTCTGTTTCCTCTTTGACTGGCCTCTTTGCCTCTTGTTTTTGTCTTTTTGTATTGTCTTTTTCTTGTTTTTCCTCTGTCTCCTTTGCTTTTTCAGCCTTGTCCTCTTTCAACAGTTCCTTTTCTTCACACATGTGCTGCGTTGCCATCCTTTCATCCTCATCTGTTACTCGCTCCTTCATGCAGTCTTTCTTTTCCTCAACACTTGCTTTATATTGTTGGACATCTTTGACTTCTGTCTCTTTTTCCTTAATTTCGTCCTTTAAATCAAACATTACCACATCCAAATCTCCAAATGATTCTCCGCTCTCCAGATTCTTTCCCACTGCTGCTTCCTGCTCAGTATCTCCTTCATTTATCTCCTGCTCCATCTCATTCTCTCCAACTCTGTCCAGCTCATCCTCAGTGGAAGAAAACTGAGAAACACTAACTAGCCTGGCCAAATCACGCAGTTGAGCTGCCCGGGCTTCTTTTTCTGCCTGCAATTCCCACAACTCCTCTTCGTCCACTCCTTCTTCCTCTTCACCCCTGCCGGTTTGGTCCAACTCATCCTCTGTGGATGAAAACTGGGTGGCTTCGGTTTGATGAGCTAATCTGCACACTTTCAATGCCAGCTCCTCTCCTGTCTTGTCTTCATCTGTGACGCCAACTCTGTCAAGCTCATCCTCTGTGGAAGAGAACTGGTTAGCCTGGACTTCTTTTTCCAGCTCACAGAGTCTAGAATTAAGTCTGTCTGTCTTTTCCTCCTCTCTATCTTCATCCTTGTCTCCTCCCCATTCCCCTTCACTCTGGCCAACTTTGTCTAAGTCATCATCAGTCGAGAGGTATGTGAGTCTGGACTGTGTGATGAGCCTGTATAATCTGTATTTCATCTCGTCATCTACTTCCTCATCTTCCTCTGTTCTTCCTTCATCCAACACCATGTTCACATCATCGTCATCCAAGTCTTCGCTTCCTCGTCTCTTCTCCTCCCTCTGTCCATCAGTACCAGCATCTCTCACTTCTTCATCAACTTCTTCTAGCTGTTTTTTGTGATCTGTGGTGTCACTCTGAGGGTGAAAATGTTCAGGGGTCGTAGCTCCAGAGGTCAAAGTATCAGGGGTTGCAGTATCAGACCGATTTTGGGAATGGTTGTCTTTCTCGCTGTAATCCTGTGGATGTGAGAAATAATAGATTTAAGAACAATCAAAAAGCACTGTCTGTGGTGAATGAAGAATGAAGATCCTCTATCACTTTGACTTTTAACATTTGCATTTTCTTACATGTTATACTGAGCAGTGTTTCTGATATTATGTCCACCCCATTAATACGAATCATGAAAAACAAGACAGTTTCTTTTTTTTTTTTGTCTTAACCCTGAGCCTATTTTGGTCGTTTTTTAATACTTTTGATTTTGTCTCTATATACCACATAAAAATGTTTAACATGCCCATGCTTGGTATCTTTTTTTCAGCACGACTTCATCTATATTAAGAGAGAGTTATTATTTCACTATAACCTACTTCATTAACATTAATTAATTAATAAAAATTAATCAAATTTGAATTGAGTAAAAAAAAAAATGTATTTATTACAATAAAAACCACAAACATTCTCAATCAACTGTTTTGGAACTTAAAAAACTAAATATAGGTTGCTAACATCAATATGTAAATGTAAAATTGAAATAAAATAATAATATATACAAATATTTGCAATAAAAAAATCTGTCGGCGTGATCATAGGCCCCACAGGGTTAATTCATTAATAAGGAACAGAGGATACCATTTAATGGTTAGTGTGTAATTAACTGTTTGATCATATTAAATTAATAGTAAGCTTATTAATAATTTGGTCTTTTTTTTTTTTTACAAAATGTAAAAAAAAAAAAAAATTCACATAAAAAATAATAATAAGCAGTACATCTAAGAAATATTTGCCAGTGATTGCTTAATTAAACTGTAACAATTATTCAATTATCAAACTGATTGTTTTTTTTCATCATATATGTTCATGAAGGTTACATAGATTAACTCTTTGAGCACCGTTGACATTCAAAATACAACGCTTGAGTGCCACAGGTCGTACATCAAAGTGTTTTTTCGGCAGCAGGCACAAGAGGGCGCTCTCACACAGCCTGTGAGTAATGATGGGGCTTCTGGGATTTGTAGTCAGGACATAAATAGACAATATACAGACAAAGCAGGAAGTGGAGATGAGATGATCGCTATTAGAGAGCAAAACAAACGTAATCTGGACAAAAATACAGCCTCTTCTTTCATTCTGTTCTTTTCTGTGTTTTCAGAGACATAGTAAAAAATATTTTGTGGGTCTTGAAATATGACTAAAAAAGGCCAAAAACAGTGGCACAAGGCACTTTCTGTTTATAAAAGGGCTGGCACTCAAAGAGTTAAATCTGACCGCCCAGCCTGTGATCACAGACTGAACTGCTCCAGCCCGAGCAACAGCTGAGCCAAAATGAACCTTTACAGAGGATTAAGATGTTAAAGTACCAGAACTGGTACATGTCTACGTGAAGCCTACCTTGACTGAATAATTTTCTGCTGTGAATCAAAGATGAGTTTGTAGTTTTTATTTCTTACCCCCACAGAAGAAGACAAGTCTTTTTTATTCCTTCTTTTCTTTCGTGATCTCCTGACTTTTCCTGTGTCTCTCATGGCAGCTACCTTGCTGTCCTCTTCCTCTCCAGCTCCTCCCACGTTAAAGTTCACATCGATGATGCTGGTCCTGCGGGAAGATGAAGGTCGCCCCTTCTCTGTGGGCACGTCCCTCTTCAAAACAGCCATAGCAGATTCATTAGACTCCCAGTTTGCCTCCGAGTCTGAAAGCAGATTGTCTCTGCTGGCCAACAGCGAGGTTGGGACCCCGTCACAGGTGTCAGACTTGAGTTTTGTTGCACTGTCAGAGTCCATGACTTCATAGGCGGACAACACTTCAGACTCTTTCTCCAAGGCACTGAAGACCAGGCTTTTCCTTCTGGCCAGCAGGCTGGGACGAGACAGCTGGGCGCTCTGCAGGGCGATCCAGTTCCCATCAGGGCTCTTCAGCACTGAGGACACAGAGCACGAACGCAACAGCAACATATACAAACAAAGCAAAGAAACAGAGTGGAGATTAGAAATTATCACCGTTGTCTAAACTTGTGTTTAACCCTTTGAACTCCATATTTGAAAACAATTAACAAGCTTACTTGTTGCTGATAGCAAATTCAAAACTCTGAATGTGTAATAAACAACAAAAAGAACGATGTGCAGCACAGTCTCACCAGCATTGTCCAGCCGGTCTACACTCTTCCAGGCCGACCCTCCTCCATCCTTCTTTAGGGCTGTTGAGGATTCCTGTATCAGACCTGAGGTGTCATCCACCAGTGAGAAGGCAGCATGTGACCTCTGAGAGGACAGAGATGACACATAAACACATTATTGACACATTATTTTGCTAACAACTCCAACATCTGAAGCCTGTAACTGTTTTGAAATTTGTTTTATTTTATTTTTTTTACTTTTGATTTTTCGTGTGTTTGGTATTTTTAGTTTAGTTTCAGATTTTAATGAGGGTTAGTTTTAGAGTTTCCGTACCATACACAGTACATAAAGAATACATGTTTGGACAACTGTGTTGGAACAGCCACAACGATTCTTCCAACATTTCTTCTTCACTGCCCCTGTACATTTATTATACAATAAACCCTGAATGAGTGACTTGACTTCACCCAGAGATCTTGGTGTTTCAGGGAGCTGGAGGCTTGATCACAGTCGGACTGATGATGATGAAGATCAGTGGTGTGTTCAAGTGGCCAATCCTGGTCATAATCTGCCCTCATCTCAGTCAAAGTCTTCCTCCTACTAACAATCTAAGAGACACAAACACAGAACAACAATCAGCTGGTTCAAATGTTTTTGTAAAATAAAAACAGCTGCCTACATTTCAGTTTTATACTATGGTGTTTCACATAAATCAACCTCATCAAAAGTGTTTGTAGCTCAGACAAATCCATATTTTCTTTCTTACTTTTTGCACAATAGTTTTCGACAGTTCCTCGATGAGCTCTGCTCTGTGCTCCCGCAGATACTGAGCTTCATTCTGCTTCTCCTGGTTAACAAAGACACACATGAGGAAGCTATTCAGCACCATAGATGCCTTTCTCCTATATATTCTAAACAAACATAATAGCTGTATTCAGTCAAAACGCTTTGGGACACTTTAAGAGATTAATAAGAAGTAATTACTTTCTAACATACATATATACATACACAACGGTTCACTATTCTCTACTGACTGGGTCACTATAAGGACAATAGGAAACAGAAGTTTTCCCATACTCTTTCTTTTTTCCTAAAATTAAATTCCATATTTACTATGTAGTTAACCAGGATATTATGCTAAATAGTTGAACACACTATGCACAATATTTTAGATGCAGGTTGTACTTTCTTAAAACAGAGCATATTGTAAGATGTTCTTTTTTATTTTTTCAGGCAGAGTTTGCTATAAACAGTAATTTAACCTGTTAAGTAAAAAATAACTTTGCCATGTTGAATATGGCCAATGATCCACATTATTTATATGTTTTTTGGTTGGTCTTATAATGGCCCGACGTTGTCTTATATTGTACGGTATTAAACTGTCATTTGCTTTCCAGCATAATCCTGATGGATTTCCATAATCTGATTTAAACTCTGTCTCAAAAAAGAACAAGCAGAGAAGTCAGATTAAGGAGGAACATCATAAAAGGACGACAATTATCAATACACATGGATTGCAGACTAATAGCAAATAATAACACACATCCAAAGTACATCACAGTTTGAAAATCATTCACAGAAAAATAATTATAATGAATGGATGTGAATGAATGTCAGACACAATTGGGACACAATGTGCAAGACAGTGCGTGCAGATAAGCAATCCATTAAGACATGCCTATTTATAAGATCTGAGGAACATAAATAACCTGACTGGCAGTGTCAAACTCAGCCTTGGAAATAGCCTCGTCTATGGCCTCCTCTGCCACCCGCAAGGCCACAGTGATGGTCTCTGCCATGCTGTGCTCTGGACACAAAAAAAGCAACAATCATTTGTTTTGTTGTTACCTGAAAGATCCTTGAAACAGAACTGAGATCAAAGCATAAAGAGGAGAGAGTAATTACATCTTTTCTGTTAAATCTATTTTCAATTTGTCTGTTACTAATCTGTGTCTCAGCAGCTTTTCATTCATGTTTGCCGTCACTTATCCTGTTAGTGCAGTGAACAGGGAAAGAGAGGAGTAGTGAGGGCAGTGTGAGGCAGCAAACGAGATGTGACGTGTTTAAATATTACAAGATGAACATTCATCTCTCCACTGCTACATCTGCTGTACCGCATTAGATCCACAACAGCTGGGAACAAATATGAGTTTATGGATTCATGAGAAGATTACAATGAATGACCCAAAATGACCTCGACCTTATGGAGATTATTAAGCGTTCAGTGGTGACTGCCCTGTGGTCCTAAAGATGACACGTTCACTGAAATGATATATTACAAACTGACATGGAAAGGGTCTTCAGATGACTTCTTTCACTTATCACAATCTTGAGGTCTTGTAGACGGGGCCTATGCCAAAAATTGTTTTACCACATCAGTTTAACATTTTGGTAAACTGTTATTCACTTATTTTTTGCAGAGACTAGTAGCACAAGAAGATCAAATCAAATCAAATCAAATATTCATATTCAATATGAAGATGCAGCCTGTAGCTGAATAGATTATGATTACAGGACATTCTTAAATAAGTTTGTATTAATCAACCTCTACCCAAAACTAGGCTAGGGAACATACAGGTAAGTACAGCGTGGGATTCCTCAGAGAGCTAATCCAGCCCTGATACTAATGAGTATTAGCTGTATCACATAAATACTGCTACCTATTACTACTAAAACCACTATTGGCACTACAACAATGACAACTTCTCCTCCTTCATCTGCTGCTGCACTGCTGCCACCAGTACTGCCATCACTACTACAGCACTGCTACTCACATCATTTATTTTTTTTTATTTGAACAAAAAAGAGCTTTTATCAGGATATTACGCTATTCACGGCACAATCAAAAAAAAAAAAACAATCAAAAACTAAGCTGAAAGTCTGTCGAAGCATATCAAGTGAAATGAAAACAAGTGTAAAATTTATTTATTTACTTATTAATTTATTAATCATAAAATGTATTTTTACAAAATGATTCACATAAATATGTATGTAAACTGATGAAATTATAAAACATGTTCACCTTGAGTTTGTCTGTAGAAGGTTGAGTCGCTCCCACAGAAGCTGCCCTCATTGCAGATACTCTCCTCATAGGCACTGCTCTCTGCACACACACACACACACACACACACACACACACACACACACACACAAGATACTGTATGTTAAGACATTTTAAATCATTTGGAGCATTAAGCACAAGAGTATTGTGTTTGAAAGTTCCTTCAATCATTGTAAGAAGATATCTATTACCATATGAATATGTTGATATGTATGTTGACTTTTCATGTGTAATTTCTAGACACCTGATACCGAGACATAATCCACCTAGACTCATCAATGCAGAATTTGCTTCTAAAGTTATCTTCACTCAGACTACAGGAGTTTTAAAAAAATATATTTTGAGTTGCATCATGCACATAAGGAGAAAATCCACAGACATACATAACACTACAGGATATTATCATGACTATCATGCCAGACGGAGCAGCGCACCATCTCACATGATCTTATAGGGAAGCAGAAAAACAAACAAAAAAAGGAAACGAACACGATGCACCTATCCATCCATCCATTATCTACCACTTATCCTCATAGGATCGTGGGGGGGCTGGAGCCTATCCCAGCTGTCTCAGGGTAGAAGGCCTCCAGTTCATCAGTTCCAGTCTCCAGTTCATCGCAGGGCACAGAGACAGACAACCACTCACAGTCACACTCACACCTACGGACAAGTTAAATTAACCAATTAACCTAATCCCCATGCATGTTTTTGGATGGTGGAGGAAGCCGGAATACCCGGAGAGAACCCACACAGACACAGGGAGAACATGCAAACTCCACACAGAAAGGCCCCGGGCCGGGAATCAAACCCGGTACCTTCTTGCTGTGAGGCGACAGTGCTAACCACTACACTACTGTGCCACCATGGTGCAACCATTTGATCTTTAAACCCCTCAAATTCCCTGATAATCTGGACCGAAAACTGGTCCCAACAAAGGTCCCAGACCAGATTTCTCCTCTGATTGTTGGGTGGGGTGAACTGGGGTTAAATCAGCCCAAAACTCCTGCAGTCTGAGCCCAGCTTTAGCAGATCTACTGATCTGGCAGTGATTCATCACTCAAGCTGAACAATTCATGTTTAATACTTTTGTTTACCTTACTTTCCTGACAATGTATGCTCGTGAGTGGTGTTGTATAATTTATACTTTTTGGACTGCTCAGTCACATCTTTTGTTTCTGTTGGTCTAGTTCAACATAAATTGGAACAAAGTGTCCTATGTGGTGTTTGGTGTTTTGACATGGAACTGTATGGAAACAGGACCGTACACTGTACGTGGTTACTTTTTGGTTTGTTTTTTTTTCTTATCTGTGCATGTCATGTGGAGAGGTGTCTCTTTGGTGAATACCACTTAATTAATTAAGTATTTCTTTTAAAATATTGTACACAATCTGGGAGTGAACAGCACATTTGACTGGTTTCTTCACTACACTTTATTGTATTTGGGGCTAACTTATTTCTGCAATCTAACTAGTCTATTCCATTGGTAATTTATTTCATCTCATTCTTATTGTTATTTCAATGCTTTTCTTTGTAAAGCACTTCAAATGGCCTAATATTATAGTGATTTAGAGAGGTCACACTTCAGATTTTCCTTCAAACTCTGAGCTCTGCTCATGACATGTAAATATTCAAGCAACAATGCAGCCATTTGTGGTTACATAAGTGCATTAGAGCAGCCTCATGTGTGGTATTATGACCTGATCTGTGCCGCTGGTTCAGAGGTAAAGTACATAGGGTCACTTCCAATCATTTTAAGGGTCAAAGAGAAGACTTAGACCAAATGATGTGAGTGCACTCTACTCTGTCATGACGACAAACAATACAAGCAAGCATGAGCATCTAAATAATATGAGATATCCCAGAAATTAAGATTAAATTACGTACTTTCTTTCTGGTAGAGGCATTCATATTCCCTTCAGCATGATTTGTAACAACTTTAGAGATCTTTTAACTTTTCATCTGCCATCATCAGGGCAACAAATACCTGCCTCACTATTGACATCAACATCAGCTTCAGCTGTCTATTTACTGTATACAGTACTTACAGTTTTGTGCTTCTGATTAGCACTTTCACTTGTGACTGCTTTCTATACTTCTCTTTCACCATGTCTGTATTTCTATACTGCATGTAAAATAAGTATCAAATAATGTTCACTTTGATATTTAGCCGTACTCCGTTTAGAGGTTGTCTCTGAGCAGTGTTGTCATGTTGTGACAGTGTGTCTTGAGGTGGAAATGTTTCCGTGACACAAATCTCACACACGATGATTCCTCTACCCACAGCTATTAGTTACGAAATGTCAGCTCTATTCATTCAGCTCACATTGTTTCTTATGCAAAATAACATCAGCAGAGCTTTCCATGAGTCAGACTATGTAGATGCAGATTTGGCAGCTCAATAAACACTGCTGACTTTCTAGTGTGGGTCTGTCATAAACAAATTATGCAGTGTGTATGTGTGAGCAGAGAATGAAAGCAGTAAAGCAGTCCACTTCAGTCTTCATCCTACAGGCCGTCACAGCTCTGCATCATCTGCAGCCAGCGACCTCTCCTCCACAAAACACTCATAATACTCTGAAATCCCTTGTCTGTTCAATCAGATCAGACAGTCTGGCCTGGAGATGCACTCCTCCATCTGTACTGCTCTGTCCCTACATGTTGCAGCATATGCTGCCTATTCAAAGCACAGTACAACACCAATGAATACATTTTCAGCATAGCTGGCTCCAGCAAAGCTCCAGCAAAGCTCCTACCCCTGCCTGTGTTCGTGCTGCACGTTTAAAGAAACACACTATTCAGGCATAATAACATGTCAGTATAGGAACAAAAAGTTTTTATGTGTACAGTATGTAAATTACTGTACACTGTAAATTATTACATTGTTAAACTATTAAGTCCAGGGTCAATAATAATATTCACACTGAATTTCAATATAACTGCCAAACAATGATGATTTTATGGCATATTCACTGGATCAAATAATTTTTTGTTTCATTTGTACACACTTATATACTGTATAATAAAACCTGCATACAACAGTACGACTCCCTGATGAATAATGATATGGAAGAAATCAACAAATATAAACAACAACTAGGGAGTCCTCCAGCAGCAACAGTAACTCTCTGAAGTTACATTATGTAACTCCTTTGAGATATGAAATGCGCAGAAATAAACACATGCAAAAAAACAAATCAAAGACACTGTGTTTGGGACAACACTTCTCTTCTTGTAGAAACACACTGTCCCTTCTCATGGAGAAGATTATATTCACAGCTTTCAATATGGCATTAGGTTTGTAGAAAAATATCTGAAGTCCTAGTCAGGATTTCAGAACCCTTCAGTGTCATTTCTTCTCATAAATATAAGACATTAAGTCATGTCACCAAAGTGAGACAAAACAGAAAAAGGCTTCATCCCCAACAGTTAATAAACACAGTGGTTTACCAGTAATCTCTGACAGCACGCTGTGCTCCACCAGATGTTTCCTGTAAAGAGTCTTCAACACTTTGGCGCTGCCGAACCTCTTGAAGCGCGTCTTCAAATTAGTGTAGAACCACTCCAGAGACTGTGTCTTCAACAACCTGAGAGACACACAAACATCTGATGAATCTGCATGCTAATGCAGTAGTCTGAATGAATTGAACTGACATTAGCAAATCTTAAACACTTTGACTTTTTGGTGATGTGATATGCTGATGATACAATTCTCTATATTACAATTCTGTAACTGTCCAATTTACTTCCAACTGCCATTTGTAATGTGAACACCAGAAGGTAAACTGTGCAGGAACATTACCTTAGAGACATTTTTGAGTTAGGGTCATAGATTAAAGAATGCAGCATATGTGGCATTGTTTTATCCAGTCAGTTCATTCTTGAGATCAAGTGTTCCTGTAGCATTCACTGGAATGGTTTGGAGATTTGTACGTACATATGTAGGACAACCTCAAAAAAAATAACAAAAACAAACTCCAGTAAACATGAACAATGTAAAAAAAAAATGAGAGATCTGGAAAATAATACTGTTGTCATTGTGACAGCTTTTTAATTTATTGTTTGTACTTGATTAAATAAATATTTTTTACACATATAAACTGGATTTAGTCTCTCCTCTATTCTGAAACCAAATATATTAACTGAATGTGTCACAGATGTACAGTATTAAGCCATTTATGTTGTTTGTATTTCTTGTTCTAACAATGTTTTATTGACCAGGTGTCCAAAAACAAAACTTGTATCTGCTTAAATAAAAAGGGTAAGTAAATGCTTAATCAAAAAACATATTTGGCAGAACCATTTAGTGATACTGGAAATAAATCACGGTGGTAAACACAAACACACAAATTCACACAGTACCATCGCATGACTCATTAGACATCTTATGTATTCTTCTTTCCTACATGCACTCTGATAGATATACTTGATAATCTTGAATGCCCAGGTTAGTCCAGGTTTGAGCTGAAGCTGCAGGTTCACCTCAGCTAGAGGTGCTTTGTAAAGCTTGATGATGGCAGACTCAGCTGGCCTGAGGAAATGTGTGTGAATGTACTCTTTATGTTTATGTGCAACCTAACCTCTTCACATTGTAACCTTCTCTAACGTTCAGAAGGGAGAACTAGAATAACTACCTCATGTTGTATGCCAGTACCAACCAGTCAAATAAGAGGGAGAGAGAGGGGGAGAGAGAGAGAGACGCAATGGTAGAGCGAGCTAGAGAGTGAATAAAGAGCATCAGTGTATCAGAGAAATGACACATTAATTTCTGATAAAACACAACAGGAAGGTGCAGAGATACTGACTTTTGATAGCAGCTGAGGCCTGTGTGTGGCTCAGTGCTGCTCTTTATCCAAATAGAGACACACAATGAGCATAGCTGCAATTCATGCAGCAGATGAGAGGAAAAGGAGTAATGTACCACTGGAGCACATGATGCACACAAGAACACAAACTATTGTCATCCATGAAATACAGTTATTTTGTATCTGACAGAGCTAAAGGACTTATGTATATGACCGCACACCCTGCATGCTATGCATTATTGACAGTTACAGGTAAAAGGGCTCAAAAGCCCAAAGAGAAGAGAACATACAGAGATCACATAAACTCTGAATAAGGCATAACTGATGTGAGAGGGATTACTTTTGTATCGGTCTATACATTGTTTTAGATTAATTCCTCCATATTATACCTTTAACATTAAAACAAACTGGGATATAAGTGAATTAGGAATGACAGCTGTAGGGTATTGCAGAGATATTCACGTCAGCATGTTTAATGAGTTACCATCTGTTGACTGCGTGTTGCAGTGTGAAGGCAGTTGAGTGAGTGTGGGGACAGTAAATGTGTCGACAGGAGGTGACGGAAAGCCTCCAAGTGTGAACCATGTTTAGGTAGATCTGTCTGTGGTCATGTCTCCTCCTACAGACGAGTGGAGAAAACCATCAGTGAGGCTCAACCAGCCGCCCTCCTGACACATCTGTCTGGTTTAAAAAAAAACTCTTTCATCATTATCATGATGAGAGCTGGACAGAAAGTAAAGAATATTACAGCCTTTTCTCTGAGGAGTTATTGATCAGGTCTCAACACTTCCATGGATGTGATTTTTAGGTGTTTAAAGGTTTAGAAGTTTCACATGAACTTGAAAGTTTTAAATATTTGTCCAGGGCATACTCTTCTTCCTGTTGAATATCTGCAGCCAACCCTGATCCACAAGAGATTGTGTGATTGGACTGATAAGATGCAATATTTGTAATAATGCATATATTGTATATTGTAGGTTTTCAAATGATAATTGATGAAATTCTACTTTTTAAACATGAGCGACTGGGTGACATGGTCACTGTAGTTTAGTCTGAGTCAGCATGACATTATGGTCTTGAGTCATGACAGTTCATCCTTGAGTCCAGGGGGTCATTGGTGCCAGATTTGAAGACATTCCCTTATACTGAGGGGAGAACATGCAAACTCCACACACGGGAACCGAACACAGTACCTCCTTGCTGTGAGGCGACAGTGCTAACCACTACACCACTGTGCCGCCCTGCCATGTTCATGAATTGCATTAACTAAACACTGTTCTGAAAAAAACAAACATATCACATCTGGACTGTATCATCACATTTTGACATGACACACCACAGCAATACAGAAATACAGCAACCGATTTTAAATCTGAACCCCTGATTGGTGCATTAATGTGGTTTTGTAAACAGAGACGCTACATTAAAAAGACCATTTTAATAAAACCAAAAGAAAAAATATTTTGTACATTTTGTTGCTTTACATCCAGAGTGTGAATATTCTAGCCATGCTAAATCACACACACTACAACAACAACAACAACAACAACTACTACTACTACTACTATTACACCGCCGACCTTACCTGCTCCTCTGGCAGGCGGAGCAGAGCCAGGCTTTGTCTTGCTTGTTGAAGACCCGGCAGGCTTTGCAGACATTATAGTGGCAGTCGCAGCACTGTCGTTTGGGGTTGAGCAGGAAGGTGAAGGGCAAACAGCAGCGGATGCAGCAGCGCTGGTTGAAGCAACTCTGCCGTGACAGCAGGAGACAGCGACTGCCCTCTTCATCCAGCTCCTGCTTCAGTTCACTGTGAGGAGGAGGGGAGAGAGAGGGGACGCTTAGAGAGACAGAGACAGATAATATGTGTGAGACAGAAGAGTTGCACAAAACCAGGGGAAAAACAGAGCACACCATAATAGGAGAGTAATAGTATGATTATAATGTGTACACATAAACACACTGGCACCGATCCACTGCCAAAAATTAAAGTGGTTTCCCAAAGTCTGCATTTTAATCATCATTTTCTAAACATCATCTAACAAGTTATTAAAGCAGCAATATCGCCGCTAATATACATAAATTGAGGTCTTTTGAGCAGCGGCGTCGCCTGACCTGGGCATTCTTGGCTCTAGTCTGAAACGTCTTATTTAGCCTTGAACGGTGGAACGGTGGCATGACCAATGAGAGAGGAGTATGGAAGCAGGGAATCAGCCGTGTTTTATTGGCTGATGGTGTTACGAGCAGTTCAGACTCATCACATAAATGGAAAAATACTGTGGTCCAGTCAGCCCCCTCTCTCTGGTCAAAAGAGCAGCACGTCGTTTTCTAGTGAGCAAATGATCGCATGTTTATGACAATCTGTGAACCGGCTCTGGGGCTGACAGGAGCTTTTCTTTGTCCATAAAACTATTGAAAAACATCATATATTAAATTTGTGGGATAAAGTAAATTTTATGAAATTTTATGTATTTTAAATGTAGGTGGCAATATTTATAAATTAATGGATATATTGCCTTCCAAAACACGAGAACAAAGCCTCTTCTGCTATCATTGAAGATGGATTTTTGCTGTAAGCTCTGTATGAAACTGTTAGACTCAGTACCTGTCAGAGTATTACCAAAAATATTATTATTAATAATTAATATTAATATATTAGAATATTACTTCTACAACTCTTTTTTTCCACCTGCATAACATCACAAAAATCAGGCACATTCTGAACAATACAGAAAAAATAGTCCATGCATTTGTTACTTCTAGGCTGGAATATTGCAATTGATTATGATCAATTATCAATTATTATCAATAAGTCTATTAAGACTCTCCAGCTGGTCCAGAACCCTGCAGCATTTGTTCTGACCAGAACCAGGAAAAGAGACCAGTGTCTCTCTGCACTGGCTCCCTGTAAAATCTAGAATAGAATTTAAAATCTTCCTCCTCACCTATAAGGCACTGAATGGTCAGGCACCATCTTATCTTAAAGGGACACTATGTAATTTTTTAAGTATTTTATTACCTCCAATCAATGTCTTCATTCATAAATAGATCCTCGTTGGTGTAAAATAACATATGCCAACAATCTGATTTATCCTCCTGGGTGAAGAATCAGTTATCTGTCTTTACATAGAGCGGGTCGCTCATACGGAGGCTTCCATGTCTTTCCGGTCTATCAAAAACTACGAACTGCCGAGAGGGACATAAAACACTACCTGCTAGTACCCATAGGACAAAATGCATTTCCGCATTTTGCGATTCACTTTTCACAGAGAAACAAGGTGGAGACACCGATTTTACTTACCCGGCACTAAACTAAAACCTGCACTACACTTTTGGTCATAATACACGACCATACTTATGCCTCGCCGAATCCTCATCGCCAAAAAAGTGTAAAAGGGCCATATATTTCATTTCAGTTTTAAATGACTAGAATCCTTTTGAAAATATACTGCACTTTATTCATTAGACATTCTGAAGTAAATAGGTGTCTGCTGTTGATGGAAAAAATGCTTGATAAATAGAGAATTAGATGAAAAGTACAAACCAGCAATAAAAAAAAGTCAAAGCAGCTGTAATACCCAAATAATTGCAAAAGGGTGCATATGGAAATTTTAAAGAATGAGAATCTAAATAATTTACGTAGTATTAGGGCAAGTGTTATTTTCTTTCCTCAACTTTGATTTTAATTTTCACCACAGCCAACCAGAGGAACTGTTGAAATGTGTTGACAAACTGATATCCTCACTTACATCCCAACCACCCACTGAGGTTACTCAATTTAAGACAACAGCGGTCGATCAAAGTGCTGTGCACAGGATTCATAAAAAATTAAGCAAATAAAGAAATAGATTACAATGAGAACAATAAAATTAAAACACTAAAATATGAACAGTAACAGTGAAAAAAGAACTCCAGTGCCTATGATTAGTGTGTGCTCATTTATGAAACGCCAGGGGTAAGAGGTGAGTTGTCAGGGAAGATTTAAAAGTCTCTAAGCTCTAGGAGGATCTTAGGGAGACTGGGGCAGCCGCTGTGAAGGCCCTGTCACCTCTAGTCCTGAGCCTGGTTTTGGGGACCTCCAGCAACAGCTGGTCAGAGGACCTTATGACTGTGGTTAGGGAGTGGCGACACAGTAGCTCAATCAGGTACAGAGGGACAAGAGCATTAAGGGCTTTAAAAACCACTAAAAGAAATTTCAAATCATGTGAGAGTGGACCAGGAGCCAGTGAAGGGATGCTAAAACTGGTGTGATGTGGTTGTGCTTTTTCTTGCCAGAAAGCACTCTAGCAACAGCGTTCTGGATTAGCTGAAGGTGGTTGATAGACAACTTATCCAAGCCAACATACAGAGTTGCATTAATCTAACCTGGATGTAATAAAGGCATGAGAAATCTTTTCATGAGACACCTTTAAAAAGTAGCCTTTGGTCTTGGCTAAAGGCAGCATTAAAAGAAGCTGGTTTTCACAACAGCACTGATCTGCAAACCAAATTTAAAATTTCTGTCAAAAATAAAACCAAAATTCCTGACACAGGACTGAGTGTTGGAACTCAGAGGGCCCAGGACATCAGCAGAGCAGGCTGTAGATGAGTTCCCTCCAAACAGGATAACTTCCATCTTGGATTCATTTAGTTTAAGGAAATTAGCACTCATCCATGACTCAACTCCACTAAGGTAATCAAGAAAAGCCTTAATGGTGTTCATGCCAAACAACCTTTGTGGCATGTAAATTTGGACATCGTCCACAAAACAATGAAAGAAATATTATGTTTCTGAAAAAAAACATCCCCAAGTGGCAGCATATACAAAAGGAAAAGGATCGGACCCAGGATGGAGCCTTGGAGAACTCCACAGGTCAGTGGGGCCACATCAGAGGAAATATGACTTAAGTGCACAGAGAACATCCGCTCTGCAGGTAGGACCTGAACCAACAGAGGGCAGAGCCTGTGGTACCTACATACTGTGGTGCTCAAGACGCTGCAGAGGGAGGTTACAGAGGTCATACATGTTAAGGAGAGACAAATAAGGTAAATCAGTAAGTTAACCACAAGGTTATAAATAAATAAATAAAGGGGGGTGGGGGCAATGGGACAATTATGGATTCCACCCTAGCATTTATGGAGTCATAAAAATCCAGAAAGAGTCTCCATATCTTTGAGTGTCTAATATTTTTTCAAGCTTTAAGAGATACATTAACATCTTTGACCCAATGACAAAAAGGACAGAGAAGCAGGTCGCTTCCATGAATAAAACCTCTCCAAAGGAGTGGAAGTGGTGAAAGCTTTAGGCTTACGCATAAGCTTTGTTTCGTGAGAGACTGCAGGCGTCCTTTTATGCTCAGAGTGCACATTCTGGGTCACTGTTAAACTGGGTTACAAACATCTCAATGTAAGCTTTGTAAACATGTATCGAGAAGGCAGAAAGATTGGGATGCAGCCAAAACAGTGCATTAAGTTGGCAAACTGACCTCTGCATCAAGGTCACGTCGGATTTATGTTCGGATAAATCTTTGCCAGTCGAGCATTAGTAAACTCACCTCAGTGTACTGCACTGACGGAATATCCTGCTTTTTTGCTTTATCAAACTAATTAATTGTTCATTAATTGTCCATAAAATGTCAGAGTAGTAGTAGTGAGAAATCAAGTCAACATCAAAATGGGACGTGGATCCCATTAAATTTGGGGCATTATTGCTTATAAACATGACCTGCACAACTGATCTATCAAAACTGTTGCATATTGAAATTTGTTTTACAAACAGATTAATCGCTTCAGCTCTACTTTTTAAAAGACACATTAACATTAGCACAAACCTTCAGGTCACATTTTCTGTGACTCCAAACTATAAATATTTAACACTGTGTCCCTAAGATGCCCGTCTGACAGAGAGATGGCTGCCCTACACTACAGCCCTATACGCCATTCCTGAAGCTCACTGGCTCCAATAAATAACTCAACACACTCAGAGAAAATCACACAATGAGATGCAAGACGTTAGAGTAAGATGCACAAACATACATGAATTCAACAGTATTCCTCACACAATATTTCAGAGACAGTGTACGCTGAGCAGTTCACTCTGTGCTGTATCTGTAGTGCAGCTCTGTCCTCACACGCCCTTATCTGACGCTTCCTGTCTTCGGGCGTAAAATGAGAACAAACAGGCTAGAGCTCTGTCAGCTGTGATAATCCTCACAAAAAACTTTGTTTCTTGGCAACGATTAGACAACGAACATATACTAATGTGTGTGTTTCCTCTTTGATGAAGAAGACTGTCATGTTACACAAAATGTAAGAATATTCAGTCATGGAAAAAATATTACATTACCCTTGTTTTTTTTTTAATTTCTTGTTCATTTTAATGCTTGGTACAACTAAAGGTACATTTGTTTGGACAAATATAATGATAACAACAAAAATATATCATAAGAGTTAAACTTCAGAGCTGATATCTAGCCATTTCTATGGTTTTCTTGATAATGACCAAATTACTAATAAGTTCCCACATCAATAGCTATGGGTTTGTACTGCCAAAAAAACAGAGCTTTTAGGAATGCCATGTTTTCTTTTCTGTCTGTTTTAGTCTCATTATTCATACAGGAGTTAGTACTTGATTGCATAAATGTTGTTTTTAATGACTGCAGTCATGCGTCTTGACATGCTCTCCACCAGTTTCTGAGATTGTTCTGCTGTGAAATGACCTCTTAGATACCCTGGGAATACAATTAAGCTTAAGCATGTCAAAAAGGACATAAAGTATTATGTAACCAGCTACAGTTTTAGTTGTGTTCACTGTATTCTTCAGGTAATATACTTTTAGTGGTACCAGGCATTAAAAATAACAAGAAATTGGAAAAAAAACAAAGGTTGGTCAAATACTTTTTTCTCATGACTACATTTCTGTTGTGCTGCTTTGGAACAATGAAATAGGAAAGCATGAGATTTAATGTGCACGTGTCACCGTCTTGATACCCAGCAGTAACTATAGCTCCATTATTTGAGTCCACACAAAAACTTTGTTTCAATGAAAGAATGGAATTAGACTACAATTAATTTTGGCCAGACATCCACCCTTTGTATTTTGTTTTGTTGATCAGAATCCTATTACAATTACATATTTAAGCCACTTAGGTGTTAATCCTTGTAAAAGTGTCTATACAGGAAGTGTTTTTCTCCAGGTCTTTCAAGGATTCCTTTAAATATATCAGAGATAATGACACAAGGATTGAGTAACATTAACATATTTAAAGTATTCTTTTAGGATTGAAAAGTAGTTAATGTGAAAAGATGAGTTTACATATAAGATACAGGACATGTCAAATAAATACACATGAATATAATACATCATCAATATAGTATTATTTGTATTAGTATTTCCTCATGTCAGTGTGATTGGACTGGTGACACCACTATCACATTTAAACGACTGAAAGGGAACTTAGAATAAAATAGAAATGCTTACATATAATCCAATAAAAATGAAAATGATAATAATGAGGCTGGTCTGTGATACTGTTTTTACAGTTATGCATATTTCGATACAAAACACTGAGTATACACTAATGCTTATTTAACACTGTGATGTTCCTCTCTCTCTCTCTCTACACACACACACACGTAAATATTTGCATTTATAAGCAAATGTGGTTGTTTCTAACCACCTTGATTTGCCACTATTTATTCATTATTGATATGTTTTGCGATGCTCTTTTTAGACAGTTACCTTATTGTTTTTGCTTTTGCTTCGTTTTATTGTGACAACTTTGGAACATTCGTTTTGAAAAGTTATATATATATATATATATATATATATATATATATATATATATATGATTATACAGACCATTAGGGAAACTCATCTATTTCAGCCTCATTACTCAATTTTTGGTATTTCACTGATTCTTTCACCTTTCTGCAATACAGAACACAACTTCATATCCACGAATTTCCTCCTCTCTCTTTCAGTCTGCAAGGATTAACATCCACACTAAGTAGTGTGTGTGTGTGTGTGTGTGTGTGTGTGCCAACAGTCCCCAAATCATCAGGTGCCGTGGCACTGAAACAGCTCTTGTGGCTTTTTCCTGAGAATTTATTATTCTTGCGAAAGACTTGGCAAAATATACACAGTGTGCCCTTTGTGCCACATCACAAATAATTCTCACAACACAACCACTCTGCTGCTGAATCTAAAAGATTTCTTAACTCAAATAAATTGTTTTCAGGAAAACCATGAAAGGTATACACTCAACGGTCAGCTTAGTGGGAGCACCTTAGCTGAATCTAATGCAGTCTAATAAATGCTATCTAAACAAAGGTTATAATCAGTTTCAGTTTTTGTTGAAACTGTAAAAGGCAATTTAACTTGTGCTTGTGTGATGTTACGTTGTGTTGTACTGACTATCTTGTATATACTATATATAAATACTGAAACAAATAAGGACACTCACAGGGTGTACAAAAAAATTTAAAAAGAGATTAGGGCTGCAACAATGAATTGATAATATCGATAAAAATTATTAAAAGTCTTGGCAACAAATTTCATTATCGATTCGTTGTGTCATGTCATTAATATGTCAGTCACCGCTACATCAAGGAGCTCACTGAGTTGAGCAGACGGATGCACACTGCTGTAAAACACCACAGAAGAAGAGCAGAGTGTGTCTCATATGGAGCAGAGTTTTTTACTTGATGGGAAACACGGCACATACAACATTGCAAGCTGTAGTCTTGACAGATGACATCGTCAACGTGTCGATGGTTGAAGATGACAGCTTCACTACAGTGATCCTTTAAATCTGGTTACATTCTTCCCTCAAGGACCCATTTTATGAGCTATTCGACATCAACAATTAGTTTTTGTTTTTGCTCATAACTTATTTCTTTAAGAGCTCTGGGGTGTTCATGTAGCAACCTATGATTTGTGCACTACTCTGCACTGTCAATTTGAGATAACATCCTATTTTTAAATAAGAGGATGGAAATTTTTATCCGATTCATTGATTAATTGAAAAAATAATGGACCGATTAATCGATTATTAGAATAATCCTTAGTTGTAGCCCTAAAAGAGATAAATAAAGAGAGGAAGAATGGTGTTTGCTGTGCTTGGTTGCTTGGTCCAAAGATTATAACAACTAATTACTCTTTTGTCGTAACAATTTTGAACAAGATTACAAAGGATTACTTGAAATTGTGATTATAATGAATATGTAAACACTATAAATGGGTGTGATTATTATCTTTGCTAGTTTTAAAAAAGATTCAGATTCAGCTTCATGTTTACTTCAGAGTTTAAAAGGCTTTCCTTTTTTCAACACCCCCCCCTGCTGGCTCGTTCATCCTTAACTATTTGTTTTGTGCAAAAAGCTACAACAGAGCATATCTTCGATATCATCAGTGTGATTATTCATAAATATGTCTTCTTTTGAGCTAAAAGTCAGCACAAGTCCAGTCATATATGGTATCTTAACTCACTGAGTGCAAGCCATTTTATAAAACATTGAGTCATCTTTCATGACCCATATACCAATATTTCATGACCCAATATTTTAATATATACGTCAACGGCACTCAAGGAGTTAAACAACAAGATTAGCTGTAAGTCAGCATCTTAACTGCTCTCCACACTTTCAGTGAGATAAAGTAGAAACCACTTAATGACTTACTAAAACACTCAAAAGTTCCAAAATGCATCCCAAATTTATCTTGACCTTTAGGATGCACCATTGGACAACACACCAACGGCATAGATGAATTAGCACGAAATGCTTGAGGTGAAATAAAAGCAGATTTTAAACCCTGTATTGTTTATATCGACATTTACTAACCTGTAGTCCTTTCTGCCTTTGTTGGCATATTTATGCATTTTTTGGTTCATTACTGCCACCACTCACAGGGCTGTGTAGCACATGTATCACCCTTGTGTGCATGTGCATCCTTGTGTGTGTGTATATGAGACAAACATATTGGAATTGGAAATCTTAAGGAAATTACAGCCATTACAGTTATCTGGCATGTGTGGTCCAATTTGTTGTCATCAGATTTGGTTCTCTGATGGCTGAAAGATTTTGGTGAGGTATGCGGAGGAATAATGTCATGTGAGGGAGGAAATCAGATCGCTGTGATATTCTTGACTTCAGATCAACTGTCCTCCTGTTCTTACATGGTGTGTTTGGTCTCTAAAGGTAGGGTGGAAGTTTTAAAGAAGCAAGTCTGAGTACAACAGGAAAGGGCAGTCACTTCCTGTCCAGTCTGGAGAGGCAGGATGGAAAACACCCAGAAAAATGCCTTGAATGAACACTCTGTCTGCTTTTACAATACAATAACTTTTACAATACAGTAAGTTCTACAGAGTAGCTGGTAAATATGTTAGAATATTCAGCAGCTAAAGTTATACATAGGGATATTTGTTGAACAGTGCTTTTTTTTCTCTAAAACCAGCTGGTGGTAGTCGCTCAACACTGAAAGTTGAGGGCTTTAAAACCAAGTCAATGAACTGAGAGACACTGAAATGCTCTATATAACTGAGGGGTGCAGCAGAGTTGGGTGATAATTCTCTGTGGGTTCATAACTACAAGCAATTACACATTAAATCAATTGTTCATTTGAAATCTTGATTTGAGCTGCTTTAAACAAAACCAACCAAAATAACCAAATATTGTTAGACTGTCTTGTTGTAAGGTTTACTTATCTGCTTCTGGACTAAGCTGCAGTGATGTACATTTACTCAATCATTGTATATTTCAGAATGTGCCACTGTGCATCATGTCTACTTTTACATTTGGTACAGAAAGTATATTTTGATGCTAATACTTTTGTATTTTTAATTCAGTCGAAGTTCAAATGCAGGACATTTACTTGTAAGACCATTTAAGATTATTGATACTTAAGTAAAAGATGAAAATATTCCCACCAATTCAGACCATGAGGAGTAAATATACAGTACGCTTGCAGTTTTATGTGTTAAAATATCAAGATGAAGGTCAGAACTAACCTGAGACGTTCTTCCTCCTTCTTGCGTAGCCTCATATCCCTCTGCACCACCTGCAGCACATGCTCCGCCTCGGTTTCCGTCAGCCCCGACAAATCTAACTTCCGGCCCATCGTTGACACACCTGCAGTTGTCACTCAAACACTTCTTACCAATCAGTCAGCTTGTTGTGCTCATCTAAAGAGGAAAGAAACAATTACTTTTTACTCCACAACATTAATTGAATGCCTTTTAGTTATATTGCAGATTAAGATTAATAATAAGAAATACAGTCAATCAACAAAATAAATTTGATTTAGTAATATGGATAAAGACAAGATGTCACTTATTAAGGTTAGGGCTATACTGAAGTCACAGAGTTCTTTACAGATTACACAAATAACAAACGATAGAAAACAATAAAAGCAAATCAACAACACACAACAGAAACAATTACTAACAAATGTGTTTCATTTAAAAGAAAATGAATTAAAACGCAATAATAAACTTAAACTTAGTCTTATCATAGTGCGTGTTTTTTCAGTAGCTGTTCTGACAATTTGTTCCACATTTGAGAAGCTTCATCATGTTTATTTTTGACTGAGGGAGAAGCCAGTAATCCAGAACCAGACAACCTGAGAGGTGTGCAAAGTTCAAAAAGGGTCAGGAGATCTGATTAGATCAGTTATTTAGGGACAAGCAGCGGTATTTGGCAGTTGATTCTGTGAGAAACTGGTAGCCAAAGTAGTGTAGGCGTCAGACTGATAAAATGTCACATAAATAAACAATTACTTAAATCTTAAAAAAAGTGCGAACACATGTTGTATGAATATCTCACTGATGATATTATTGGTAGCCAGTATATTAAGTACAAAGAGCTAAAATCAGTGCAGTCTGATACAACAGTCCCACAATAAGTCACAAATAATAAATTAAATGAATACATTACAAACAAATTACAATATACTGTACAGAGAAGGGTTTCTGCTATTCAGCCCAAATCTTCTTCATGAATCATGGAGATATGATTTATTGTTGTATTAGACTGCATTAGTTTTAGACAGGTGTACCTGGTGAACTGGAAGGTGACTTTACTTTCTCTAATCATGAAATCTCATGTTCACTTGTGAACTTGAAGCTTCAAAAATGTATTTCACTACCTCATAAGGCAACTCTGTGGTTTTCATGAAGCTCTAAATTCAATCTGTTGACAGCACATTATGAAATATCCCCATAATTATTGTAGTTGACTAATTAGAAGGTCCTGCATGTGTAACATGCATAAACACTGTAGCCTGCAGGCTTTTTTATGCATTTAACCTTGCATCTGGTTGATATTACAGAGGACAGAAATAAGTCCATAAGCAGTTTAAAGGCATTTTAACGTCCTAAAAGCTACTTACACAAGAAAATCAGGGGTATTAACACCAAGCAGGATTTGTAGTTTTCTGCTTGAGCATTCCTGAGGAGGAAGTCTCTCTCCATCAGACTAAATATATAACTTTTCTATAACAGATGAGTCTGCTGTGAATCCCTTTGGATGTGGATCACTGGTTTAAAATTAATCAAACTGCCAACACAAGCAACACCACGCAATATCATCACCACGAGTGCTTGTCATACTTTTCACACTGTCAACTGTGTTACCGCGACATTAAACACACAGTATCCAAATCACACTGACACATATTATAGTAGTAATAATAATTCTGGTGACAACGCACTGTATCATTACAAAAACAAGCTCTTGAGCATTTGTTTGTGTCTTGCACTTAAAGAGTTAAACAGTTTGTGAAAACTCACCGATCTGTCTGCCGGTTGTCCTGGCTGGTTGCCTACCAGCGCGCCTTCACAGCCACACAAGGGGAGAAAAAACGCAACAGCAATTGTGCGCGCTGTCGCCAAAAACTATTAAAATGAAGGCTGCTGTCAGACACTTTTTAAGAAATATCTCTCCTCGAGGAGAAGCTTCACTGCAGCAGGTCTGATCTGTGCAGCCTGCCCCTGGTTTATTAGAGTAGATCAGGATAAAGTCTGATCCCGGCTCCAGCTACTTCCAGTGTTTCCCTGCTAGGAACAAGGAATTAGGCGACATGGATGTGATGAAAGTTTGCGCAAACAAGTGAGAGGAAAAAGATTAGCCCATAGAGCCTGACACTAATCAAGGGCACTGGTGATTGCGGTGTATTTATATATGCAAATATATATATATTTTCTTTTTGAGGAAATGTCAAAGGGAAAAATACATTGTGTTTGAGGTTTGTTTGACACATAGATCTTAGTTCACATTACAATAACTCCCACAAGCTGCTGAGAAACAGAGGCAGACTCACAGGCCAAGAAGTTCAGGATAAACTGATGTATAGTGTTTTAGGAATGAAACACCCTGTAGGGTGGAGGCACCTGAAGGAAGATAGAGCTTGATTGGATATGGAGGAGCAGGTGTGCAGGTGGGCGGCAGGTCCGTGACAGACTTAGGCCAACTGGTGGACAGGTGGAGAATTACCTTTTGTAAATACACAGATAATGGCATTATGGGGTACTGTTATGATCATATGTCTAATACTGTGTCGGCCCCCCTTTTGCTGCCAAAACAGCCCTGACCTGACCTGAAGGCAGCTACTTAATGAAGTGGCTGGAGAGTGTATAATATTTCTATACTCTGTGCAGTGATTCAGTGTCCTGAAGACATATTTAGTGATGGTAATAGTGCCACCTACTGAGAACAGGTCTTCAGAAGACCAACTCAAATGATGTAGACCATCATACGATAATCACTGCTGGTTACAATAGAGAACATTAACCTTGCTGCAGAGTCTTTGTTAATGATCCCATATACAGTAGAGAATGTGAACGTGACGTCACGTCGCTGTGCATTTAGGGTGTTAGTGCCATCTTGGAAGGAATGCGAATGTAAACAAAAGCAATCATGCTGTAACAGCTTTTAACACAGCAATACTACCCGACCATGGCTGCTTCAAAGTTTCTTCACTGAGATACTTCAGAGAGTGAGGCAAAGTACTGCAGACCACCTGCGCAAATACACACTCAGTGCTCCGTGAAACATCACAATAACAATTCAAATAGGTCATTAAGATCTCCAAAAATGAAGTTGTACTCTGATTATGAATCAATTAAAATTGTAAGTGAAACTGACTGCAGATGTGAGTGAATTGTGTAAATGTAACTAAGTAACTGTAACTTTTATGTGTGTAAGCGCTGTGTTTATGAAAAGAACATCTCTTTCACGTTTCATTTTCGTCCATTTCATGTTACAATTTGACACTTTAACAATGCTGTTTGGTGGATATTATTTATTCGATTCTTCCAAGATTGCGCCCAAGATCCCACAATGCATAGCGGTATGACGTACTTTCACATTCTCTGTAAGCTTGGAGAAGCAAAAAGGGTGTTTGAGGATGACAAATATGTGTACTTCTAAGAAATACCTATTATGCTTTTGTGCCTTTCCCTTTTCCTTTAGTGTGTTATAAAGTCAGTCATGCAGAAAAACAACAAGTTGCTTCTGAATCAGTTCGTTCAGTAAAGACATCAAGCGTAATATGCTCCTTTCGTAAAATGAAATCAATATATCACTGAGTTACTTCAAGTTTGAGCTAGCAGCTATGAGCTAAGCGTGCTGGTGCAGCTAATGCTAATGCTAATGCAGATGCTAACAGACACAGATCTGTGCGTGAAACTAAATGGAAGAAGTTAACTACAGTGCTCCAAAATAGGTGTCAGTGATTCAATTAACAATTGAAATTCTGCGATTAATCGCGATTACAAAAAAATAATTGTTTATTAAGTACAGTGAAAAGTAAAGGGTTGGCCCAAGTTCTTATATTTGAAAAGCATAAATTAAATAAATTCATCTAATTCAGAGGCATCTTTAACAAAGATGACCCACTCACTATCAATTTAGGTTCTCTTATAACTTGCACACAAATACAGTTTTTGTTAAATTAATTTCTTTCTTGTCTTCTTTCATGTTATCAAATTGGAGAGTTCAACTGTAGTATACATAATAGAATGAGGTGTTAACAGATAGAATAGAATAGATATAGAATAGAATTCCTCTGACTCTGGAGGTGTGTACGTGGATGAAGGTTGGCACTGTCTCCACTTTCCATCTCCTCTTATCTCCTCTCCACCTCCACCTCCTCTCATCGCCTTCCACAACTTCTCCTCTGCTCTCTTTATACAGCAAATTCAGACAAGGGGAAATATCAGTTAATATCATACAATAATGGAAGTGAAAGATGAATTAATCAAATCAAATCAAATCTGTATCAGAAAAAAAGTATATTAAACTTTTACAAGACAGGGTTCATTTTTGTCTTCCACCTTCTCCACCTCTCCTCTCTTCCCACCTCCAGTCCTAAAGAAAACTAATACAGACAAGGGAAAATAACAGTGAATATCATAAAAGAATGGAAGTGAAGGTTTAATTATTACAAAATTTAAATAAATTAACTCTTACATTAAAAATCAATTCAAATATTCAAAACATTTCAAAATAAAATGAATCAAAGTCAATTCAAATAATTCAAAACATTTCAAATCAAATCAAAAAATAATATTGATTGAAACAGCTGGTGGACCCGGGTCAGCAATGAGTCATGAAAGTCCTGCTGCCACACAGACAGGGCCACAAAGCCCTGTCCAACCACGGGTACCATACCACAGGGAGCTGTGAGTCAACTGGGTTACGTTTGGCGAGGTTATACTGTGAGGCTTCCATATCGAGCGGGAACCCAAACCCGAAGAGTTATTTTCAAAATAAAAGTCTTTATTGTGCTAACAGGCAGACAAGGAACACACTCTGGCGCACAGAGCGCACATGGGGAATCCTACACCCAAAACTAGAAACAAAAAAATGCTTACGTAATGGGAGGAAGAACCTGACTAATCTATACTAAAGGAAACAAAGAAAAACACTCTGATGAAGTTAGAAAATCTAGAACCAAAAAACTCACTAGGGAGACATATATCTGACAACAAAAGGAATACTTTCTGAGGAGGCTAGAAAAACTGACAACAAAAATATTCACTAAGGAGAGTTATAACTAATCACTACTAATCAAACTAATAAAGAAAATCACTCACTAAAGAAGCTAAAACTGAAAAGGCACAGTATGTAAAATGGTAATAGAAACTGAGGAACGGGCACATACGGCAGAGACGGGTGACAAGATGAACTCACACATGACGAGACAAGACTATTTAATCATGAGGAAATGGGAAACAGCTGGAAACAGTCAGGATGGGGTAGACAATCACAGACACAGGAGGGCAAGAAGCAAAACAATCTGAAACAAGAGGGAAACAGTATTACTTCAACGAGACAAAAGTAACTTAACCAAACCAGATACAGTGGATGGGACATGATATAGATGCCACAAAATAATACCTTACTTCAAAAATACCTTTAAGCCTGGCTTATGACCCACAGTTTCAATCCAAGGAAGAGCCAACTGGAGTTGCTAGAAGTTTTCTGAAGGCCTTTCACCTCTCATCCAAATGATTTGCAAACCTCTATTTACACATAGAGAGAAACTGTTTGTAAAACATATTTACATGTTGGCATATTTTCACTGATATGATCAGATAATGTCCAAGGAGGGACTGCAGGGAAAGGAAGCAGATATATCAGTTAAACATAGCAGAAGTCAAAATGTTGGTCAAATGAGTCTTGTGACTAAACAAATCATTTTAAATTGCGTGCGGATGGGTTATCTTCTGTCTGCACACACCCTCTTAATTGCTTTCTCTTTCTCCACATGAAAAAGTGGTTGGTCAGCAGTGAGTATATAAAGAGTGTTTAGGAGCTCTATCAAACTCTTCAGCTCATCAGCCATGGACAAAAGTGTTCTGCTGGTCCTGCTGTGTCTGCAGGTTGTCCTGCTCATCACAGCCTTCACTTCTACTGATGCAGCCAATATTCCGGCGACAGATCCTCAACAACCTCCTGATCTGGTAAGAAGATCCTCTGACTGTAAAAAGCTTCTTGTATTGTCACAAAGTCCTTGATTGTTTCACAATTAAGTCTAAACACAAGTGTTGCTGATAGAAAATTGCTCTCAGATTACAGCCTGCAAACTGAAAAGTAAAATCTTATTCATACTCCAAGGTTGCATAAGCCTATAAAAGTGTAATAATCCTGTTGTTTCATCACGCAAATATTACTAGACCAGATAACATCATCTGGCCACCATTTCCTTCCCTCATTTAGCCTCATTTATCTTCTTCTTCTGCAAGTTCTCTGTGGTATTTTGAGTATATCACAATTGTGTGTGAAATGTTTTTCCCCATTTTCCCAGTGATTGTGTAACAGTTGGAAAAAAAAAACTTTCAGTGTAAGTTATTCAAGTCTGTCTTATTTCCTCTTCTTCCCATGTGCTAACATATTTCTCAGAAGGTAACCAATAAATATTGTAGTGATGCAGCCCTATGCACGCTGTAATATAAAGTGCCATTCAAGGATTTTGTTCCATTTGAATTTACAGTTTGGAGTCCATCAGTTTGTTGCCAAAGGACCATTTCACTCTGTTACAGGTGAAGAGCAGAAATAACCACAACAGAGAAGTATCTAGAAACAGACGTAAAAGATATTCCAACTCTGACTGGAGAGACGAAGGCTGGCCATTGAAGAGAGAAGGAGAATGGGGATTGGCAGGTTACCCAGTAAGATCAAATTTATTTGGAGTTTATTCCTTTCCTTCATTCAGTCAGGAAAATGTATCACCCAGACTCTGTTTCAAAGAAAAGCTGCTGAAGAAAAACCTGGCTATCATGACTACAAAGCTCAGTGAGCGTAATCTGGCCAAGCTGCCTTGTAAACTGAGTTCTCAGAGGGAGGGCTTAACCCACGTCTGTCAAATGCCTCTGTGTGCTTCTGCACGAAGCTCCAATCAATAAGACCTCTCTTTCCTCTGACGTATGCGTATTGACGAAATCTGCTTGATCCAAAGAACTGGTGCGTCATTGCCTTAAACACTCCTCAGTCGAGCCGTGGAAAATGCTAGATTTTCATTGGTTCCCGTTTCTAGGTGAATTTGAAATTGAAGAGAACGGCAGCGTGGCCAGACTGATTTGGTCGCAAAATTTTGTGCAGTGTCACAGGAGGTATAGGCGGGCCCAGGCTAGCTAAAGACTGCAACATTTTATTCAGCTCATTGTTGAACAAAGCAAATCAGGACATATCAATTAATTTCTGAAAACTGCTGCATTATTTGTCCATTCAGAAATAGATATTTTTTTTTATTTTATTTGATCTGCTACTGTAAAACGTCAATCAATCTCAATCATGTCAATATCAAATGTCTCTGTTACAGGGTCAACCTGGTCTTCCTCCTCCCCCCCGTGCCCCTCCTCCTCCTCCTCCTCCTCCTCCTCCCCAAAGGTAAGAGATTATTCCTCATGTTTATGCTTTATCTATCCATACATCCATCCATTTTCTATTGCTTATCCACACATAGGGTTGCGGTGGGGCTGGAGCCTATCCCAGCTGTCTTAGGGCGAAAGGCAGGGTACACCCTGGACAAGTTGCCAGTTCATCGCAGGGCATTTATAGTTTATGTTTGACAATAAAAAAAGGAAGATAAAAGCAGGTTTTTAATTTCTTCACAAGTTGTCGTAGGCCTAAGGAATTGACTAAGCTGTATCTGCATGTTTCCACCTTATAGGTATGTTAGCAGTTTGTACACTTCTACAGCTTGTATGCATTAAGTGCAGAAATGTCCGTTGAATAGACTGTTGAATTGTGTAGACTGACTTCTCTTTCTTTTCTTTGTATTTCACTCTATGTGTCTCCACGGACGAATGGAAGGGGGTACAGATGTGGTCATGGTTTGACTGGTTATTGATTGCTATTGTGCTCATTGAGCTGCTTCCAAGGAAATCAATTCTTATGATCATGTAACTGCTGCATCATATACATATATACATATATTATCTTCTGTGAAAGAAAATAGCACTGTGAGTGAATTGCTTGTAAAAGCAAAGTATTGGTGTTTCTGCTCAAATACTACTGCTGCCAATAGTGAGTGACAGAGAATCACTCAGTGATGAACTGAATAAAGTGCTCTTGTTGTTGTACGGTATGTGTTCCTGTACACACGTTATGTATGTCACAATTAAAATGTGCTTCTGATTAAAAACAATGAAAATCCCAATGTTTTGTTTTACTCTGTCTCTTGTTTTCCCATTGTGTCTCTGAACACTGACACACTGACTGCTAAATAATCTATCTAATATGTATAGACTTGTGCTGCTGGTGGACCATTTTGATGACATTGTCATGACAATGGCTTAGTATATAGTTACAAAAGCACACAATCCCAATGATATATAAGTATCCAGGAGCTGCTGCTCATAGATTCTCACAGAAGAAAAGAATATTAGTGGAAAAATGCAAGCAGATGCAAGAGGAAGCAGCAAAGCAACTGCACTATAAGAAAACAGGAAGTTGTTTGCTTTAAAATGGGCACTGCATCTGCACAGATGATCTGTGGAAAAAAAATCTTGCTCATGTATTTTGGGCATGGTGGGATCTTGTAAACACCACCAGGAGCAAAGGGAAAACATGGAAGAACAGAATTTTGTTTTCACACTTTATCTGTCTCATGCACTAGTGTTAAGATATAGAGACAGTTTTATAAAAAATACCTTTCTATCATATTTGCTGAAAGTTTGCTGAAAGTATTTGATAAAAGAATGCATGTCTTTAAATGATATTGATCAGATCAATGTGAAGGCAATGCATGCTAGAATAGATTGCTTTCTTTAGGGGGTTTGAGAGTGAGTCAGATTATTAGTATTTGAGTTTTGGTGAAGAACATGACAAATTAATTTACATTGAGAGACTTTTGTGATATGTTAACGACTCAGGTCTGCTACTACAAATGAGTTTTGTTAACCACAAAAGGTCTCAGTGGTTTTTGGATTCATTGACTTAATATTTCTACATAAAATAAGCTGGTTTGGTCAAATATTGGAATAAAATATTGTTGTAGAATACCATGACCTGAGCTGTGGTCATAAGGTGGTTGGTGCCTGTCACAGCAGTAATCCTGTTGTAATAATAAACCTGTTGGTGGACACCTGCAGTGAGGGATGCCGTCAGGCTGAAGAAGGAGTCTGACATCAGGCTTTTTTGGACTGTGGGACTCTGGAGGCAGCTGATAGGTACTGGCAGGCCAAGCAGAATGCAGCTTGGCTGAGGCAAAAACTTGGGAGTAGGAAGAGTTTGGTCAGGTCATGGAGAATGACTTCTGGATGGCTTTGAGGAAATTCTGGTCCACCGTCTGGCATCTCAGGAAGGGGAAGCAGTGCACCATCAACACTGCGTATAGTGAGGATGGAGCACTGCTGACCTCTGTTATGGAATTTTCTAAATTTAAAGGTTCTTAGGGTCAGTTAGCTGGGTTATTCTTCTAGCAATAAATCCTCAAAGCTGTCTCCCTAGAAGTTAAAATAAAGACAGAGCGTCTCTGGAGAAAGCAGGTGTTATCTCTCGTTGCCCAGGCAGCCAAGGCCAGAGGAGATGGACAGGAGGGAGCCCAGCAATAAGATGAATAGCTGAGGCATCATCAGTACACAGCAGACGCCACTGTCAGACAGAGACACAAAACTAAGCATACTTGCATATTTTGGGTGTAACGTGACTCATGAGTAAGAGTAAGGTAAAGATACCTGTACTTATATGGGCGCATGCGCTACTTTTAACTCAACTGGTTGTTAGTTTATAAGGCTGGGCACCAAAGGGAAATGTAGGAATATCAGTGCACTCTGGCAGCTGTACGGTTGTCCACGACAAAGTTCATATTCCTCCTGATATATCAGAATCTTCAATAAATGTTACTTCTTTAATCAACCACAGGAGGCTCCCGGGTGCATTCATTCTCCCATCATTGACTGTTCAATATTTTCCACGACAACCTTGACTCGCGGCATTGTGAGTCGGTGGAGAGAATACTTCAAAGACCTCCTCAGTTCCACTGTTACATTTTTATGGTTGAAATTTCAACCATAAAAATGTGGATTCATTTCCAATCTGGTTACACAGGCCTCTCATGATGAGGACAGCCCCACTGTGAAAATGAATTAAATGAATTTGCATATGTATTTATGGGTGTGATAAGGGAAGAGTCTGCGACCCCAACATGTGCGCTCAATTCCATGCTGATTGGGATGTATCAAGGGAAGCTGCGTGGATTCTGGCGTTCACACTGTTCACACCTCGGGATCCCTCCGGAAGAGCAGGACGAAGTGGCTGGGGAGAGGGAAGTCTGGGCCTCCCTGCTTAACTCTTTGAGTGCCATTGATGAGTTTCGCTGTCAAAGTGTTTTTTTTTTTGTTGCAGCAGCAGGTCGCTGATCACGGACTCCCACAGGCTGTGAGTGATTTCAGTGCTTCTGTGATCTGTAGTCGGGACATAAAGGGTTAGGCTAATATGTGCCACGGAGATCAAAGCAGAAAGTGGAGACGATCACATTTGCAGAGCAAAACAAATTCTGTACAAAAAGTGGCGATTTTAATGAAAGTAGCCTCTACTCTCCTCCAGACAAAAGGTAAAAACGAATGTTTCTTTTCATGATGAAATAACGGCTCTCTACAAAATAATCTGTGGGTCTAGAAATATGACTGAAAATAGGCAAAAAAAACACTGGCACAAGGCACTTTCAATTTTAAAAAACGACTGGCACTCAAAGAGTTAAGCTGCTGCCCCTGTGACCCGACCCCGGATAAAAAGAAGGAGATGGATGGATAGCTAAAATACGCTGAAGTTCATGACCTCAAGCATGTTATGAAACACAGTAATGGAACTTGCCATATTTTCATTGATATAATCAGGTAATGTCCAAGGAGGGACTGCAGGGAAAGGAAGCAGATATATCAGTTAAACATAGCAGAAGTCAAAATGTTGGTCAAATGAGTCTTGTGACTAAACAAATCATTTTAAATTGCGTGCGGATGGGTTATCTTCTGTCTGCACACACCCTCTTAATTGCTTTCTCTTTCTCCACATGAAAAAGTGGTTGGTCAGCAGTGAGTATATAAAGAGTGTTTAGGAGCTCTATCAAACTCTTCAGCTCATCAGCCATGGACAAAAGTGTTCTGCTGGTCCTGCTGTGTCTGCAGGTTGTCCTGCTCATCACAGCCTTCACTTCTACTGATGCAGCCAATATGCTGGCGACAGATCCTCAACAACCTCCTGATCTGGTAAGAAGATCCTCTGACTGTAAAAAGCTTCTTGTATTGTCACAAAGTCCTTGATGGTGTCTCACAATTAAGTCTAAATATCAAACAAACTGTTGTTGATAGAAAACTGTGCTTTCAGATTACAGCCTGCAAACTGCAGAGTAAGATCTTTATTTATACTCCAAGGTTGCATAAGCCTATAAAAGTGTAATAATTCTGTCGTCACAACACAAAAATATTACTAGGCCAGATAATCATTTGGCCACCATTTCCTTCCCTGATTTAGCCTAACATCTTCTTCAAGTGCAAGTTCTCTGTATTAATTAACATTTTTGCAAAGTATTTTTGAGCTTATGATGAAACCACAACAAAGTCCATTGCACTATTGAGAGAAATCACCCTGTTTTCCCAGTGAACAACTTTCTGTGTAATTTATCCAAGTCCCTATACCTAAACTCTTTTTCCCATGTGCAAACATAATTCCCAGAAGATACTCACTAAATATTTTACTGATGCAGCCTACTACCTGTGCAGGCTGTAATGAAAAGTAAATTTACAGTTTGGAGTCCATCATTTTATTGACAAGGGACCATTTCATTCTGTTACAGGTGGAGAGCAGAAATAACCACAACAGAGAAGTATCTAGAAACAGACATAAAAGATATTCCAACTCTGACTGGAGTGAAGAAGGGTGGCCATTTGAGAGAGAAGGAGGATGGGGATTGGCAGGTCGCAAGGTAAAATCAAATTTATTTGGAGTTTAATTCTTTCTGTCGTTCGGTCAGGAAACTGTATCACTCAGACTCTGTCTCAAAGAAAAGCTGCTAAAGACTGCAACAATTTAATCAGCTCATTATTGAAAAGGCAGATCAAGACGTATCAATTAATTTCTGAAAACTACTGCATTATTTGTCCATTAAGAAATATATTTTTTTGATTTTATTTGATCTGCTGCTGTAAAATATATCAACTGTCTCTGTTACAGGGTCCACCTTCTTCTACTTCTCCTCCTCCTCCTCCTCCTCCCCCAGGGTAAGAGATTATTTCTCATGTTTATGGTTTATGTTTGATGATAAAAAAAAGGAAGATAAAAGCAGACTTTGAATTTCTTCACAAGTTGAAACAGTGTCATGGGGCTGTCGCACACCTTATATAATGTAAGTGTAAGGAATTGATTAATCTGTATCTGCATGTTTCCACCTTATAGATATGTTAGCACAGGAACACTCAGATTTTTAGCATATCTGTTAACACGGGAATCTTTCCCATCTCATCAACATGTGAGCACTGCATTAATTTCAGTTTTAAAATCATATAATGTACAGCTTGTACAAATTAAGAGCAGAAATGTCAGTTGAATCCATTTTGTGTAGACTGACTTCTCTTTCTTTTGTCTTTCACTCTATGTCTCCCCACAGCAAAGAAAATTATCGGACAAATGATCATGGATGGATTGGTTACTGGTGATATTGTGCTCCTTGAGCTGCTTCCAAGGAAATCAATTCTTGTGATCATGTAACTGTTGCATCATATACATACAGCTGATATTATCTTCTGTTAAAGAAAATAGCACTGTGAGTGAATTGCTTGTAAAAGCAAAGTTCATTGGTGTTTCTGCTCAAATGCTACTGTTGCCAATAGTGAGTGACAGAGAATCACTCAGTGATGAACTGAATATAGTGCTCTTAGTGTTTTACGGTATGTGTTCCTATACACATTATGTATGTCACAGTTAAAATGTGGTTCTGATTAAAAACAATGAAAATCCCAATGTTTTGTTTTACTCTGTCTCTTGTTTTCCCATTGTATCTCTGAACACTGACAATAATGACAGTGAATGATGATTTACATGATAAGTTGAACTGCTCATTGTTTTTTGCATGGCTGCTCTGCACTCAAAAAAATCATTTGTTGGGTGAATATAAAAAAAATCATCAAAAGTATTTCCAACCAAGTGTGCTCATTTAGCATGAACTTGTTTTGTTGAGTGACATAAATATAAATATGCTGGGTCAACATAAGGTGTTGGTGTTACTATTAATTGGTTAAAAGGGATAAATCCAACATAATAATCAGTTGTTGGGCGGACATAAAAAGAAATTATGGAAAGAATTTCCACCCAATTATAACACACTAATTTAGCAAGAAACAGTTTTGTTGAGTGAAATTAATTAAAATACAGTATGTTGAATCAACATAATGTGTTGGCATTACTGGGGAGGTAAATCCAACAAAAGAATAGTTTGTTGGCTGAACACACAAACAAATTGGAAAGGTTTCCATCAAATTAAAGACTCATTTAGCAAGTAATGCAAATGCTAAGTAGCTAACCATAGCAACTAATGCTGCTATAGTTAGCTGCTAATGCTGCTATGATTAGTGAGCACACAATGAAAACATTCTGTGACAATATCAATAGAGTTTACAACAACAAATAATGTGACATTTCTGTGCAGTGTTTCATTTTTAAGTCAAAGTTAGTTTAAGTTAAGTAAAGGACTTAGCTTACTGTCTTTCACAACAAACATTGCAGACTCTCAGCATGTGTTTTGAACTGTGTGCTGAACTTCCTGAAGTAAAGTTTCTAAAACTCCCGGCTTGCACAGTGCTGCCACCTTCTGCTCTGGAGTTGTACGCTCAATTTGCTATCTTACCCAAAATGCATTAGGTTCTGGCAACATCAATTAATTTATACAATGTTAACTTATTTCACATCATGCTAAAATAACATTACTTAATGATGTTCAACCACAAAAAAATGACAAAATATAGTAGAAGCTACATATTACACTTAGATTAATGTGGCAGACAAACAATTTGGCTTTTTTGAGTGTGTGTCTGCAAAAAACAAAGCAAAGGCCAAACATAAAAACTTACAAAAAACTGCAACAACTAACCTTAAGTTCAGTGCCCTGATGCCATGATTCCAGTCACTGCAGCATTGTGCTTAATAAAGTATATCTACTGTATCTATGTGTATAGATTTGTGCTGCTGGTGGACCATGATCATATTGATGAGGTCATGACAATGGGTTATTATATAGCTACAAAAACGTACAATCCCAGTGATATATACGTATCCAGGAGCTGCTGTTAATAGATTCTCATAGAAGAAAGAAAAGAATATTAGCAGAAAAATGCAAGCAGATGCAAGAGGAAGCAGCAAAGTCACTGCACTGTAAGAAAGCAGAAAATTGTTTGCTCTAAAACAGGCACTGCATCTGCACAGATGATCTGTGGAAAAACAATCTTGTTCATGCTGATCTAATAGGTGGGCTCTCTGAGGTTGAGGTCACCAAGGTGGTTAAAATCTCCTTGGTGGCAGGGCCCTGGGGGTGGATGAGATCCGTCTGGAGTTCCTAAAGGCTCTGGATGTGGGACATTGTATGGACATTGAGGACAGTGCCTCTGCATTGGCAGACTGGAGGGTGTGTTCCAAATATAGGGGGATTCACACTCCTCAACATCCATATTCAGGGGTTCTGGAGAGGAGGGTCCATCTGGAAGTGGAATCACAGATTCAGGAGGAGCAGTGTGGTTTTCGTCCCGGCTGTACAACAGTGGACCAGCTCTGCAGCCTCGGCAGGGCCATGTCCTTTGTGGACTTGGAGAGGGCATTTGACTGTGTCCCTCGGGGAGTCCTGTAGGGTATGCTCCGAGATTATGTGTTGCCAGACCCGTTGATACGGGCTGTTTGGTCCCTGTTTGTCAGAGTCTGGTCCGCATTGGCGGCGGTAAGTCAGATTTCTTTCCAGTGAGAGTTGGACTCCACCAAGGCTGCCCGTTGTCACGGTTCTTTTCATAACCTTTATGGACAGAATTGCTAAGCACAGCCGAGGTGTTGAGGGGGTTCAGTTTGGTGACCTCAGTATCACATCTCTGCTTTTCGCAAATTATGTGGTTCTGTTGGCTTCATCAAGCCACAATCTTCAGCTTTCACTGGAGCAGTTTGCAGCCGAGTGTGAAGCAGTGGGGATGAGAATTAGCACCTCCAAATCTGAGCTATGGTCACGAGCTGTGGGTCGTGACTGAAAGAACAAGATCACGGATGCAAGCGGCTGAAACTTGTTTCCTCTCCAGGTTGTCCGGGCTCTTCCTTAGAGACAGGGTGAGAAGCTTGATTGTCTGGGAGGGACTCAGAGTAGAGCTGCTGCTCCTCCACATTGAGAGGAGCCAGATGAGGTGGCTCGGTCATCTGGTTAGGATGCCTCCTGGACACCTCCCTGGTGAGGTGTACCGGGCACAGACCCCGGGGACGATCCAGGACAACCTGGAGAGAATTTGTCTCTGGGAATGCCTTGGGATACCTCCGGAGGAGCTGGACAAAATGGTTGGGGAGAGGGAAGTCTGGGCTTCCCTGCTTAACTCTTTGAGTGCCATTGACGAGTTTCGCCGTCATAGTGGGGTTTTTTTGCAGAGGGTTGGTGATCACGGTCTCCTGCAGCCCGTGATAACAACGAACAGGACATAAAGGGTTAGGCTAATATGTGCCACGGCGATCAAAGCAGGACGTGGAGACGATCATGTTTGGAGAGCAAAACAAACAGATTTTGGACAAAAAGTGCCGATTTTGGTGAAAGTGGCCTCTACTCTCCTCCAAGGTAAAAACAAATGTTTTTTTCATGATGAAATAGCAGGTCCTTTCTTTCATTTGAGCTACACTGTATTTTCAGAAACATGGTACAACATATTCTGTGGGTCTAGAAATATGACTGAAAATGAACAAAAAACACTGGCACAAGGCACTTTCAATTTTAAAAAATGGCTGGCACTCAAAGAGTTAAGCTGCTGCCCCTGTGACCCGACCCCAGATAAGCAGAAGAAGATGGATGGATGGCTAAAATACCCTGAAGTTCGTGACCTCAAACATGTTATGAAGCATGGAACTTGCCATATTTTCATTGATACAATCAGGTAATGTCCAAGGAGGGACTGCAGGGAAAGGAAGCAGATATATCAGTTAAACATAGCAGAAGTCAAAATGTTGGTCAAATGAGTCTTGTGACTAAACAAATCATTTTAAATTGCGTGCGGATGGGTTATCTTCTGTCTGCACACACCCTCTTAATTGCTTTCTCTTTCTCCACATGAAAAAGTGGTTGGTCAGCAGTGAGTATATAAAGAGTGTTTAGGAGCTCTATCAAACTCTTCAGCTCATCAGCCATGGAAAAAAGTGTTCTGCTGGTCCTGCTGTGTCTGCAGGTTGTCCTGCTCATCACAGCCTTCACTTCTACTGATACAGCCAATATGCCAGCGACAGATCCTCAACAACCTCCTGATCTGGTAAGAAGATCCCCTGACTTCTTGTATTGTCACAATGTCCTTGATTGTGTCTCACAGTTAAGTCTAAATATCAAACTGTTGCTGATAGAAAAATGTGCTTTCAGATTACAGCCTGAGATTACAGATCTTATTCACACTCCATGGTTGCATAAGCCTATAAAAGTGTAATAATTCTGTCATCTCTACATGCAAATATAACTAGACCAGATAATGTCATGTGGCTGATATTTCCTTCCCTAATTTAGCCTAACATGTTCTCTGTAATAAACATTTTCACAAATTAATTTTTGAGCGTATCCGTCCATCCATCCATCTTCAACCTGTCCCAGCTGTCCCCAGTTCATCATAGGGCACATAGAGACAGACAACCACTCACACTCAGATTCACACCTACAGACAATCTAAATTAGCCAATTAACCTAATCCCCATGCATGTTTTTGGATGGTGGGAGGAAGCAGGAGTACCGGAGAGAACCCACGCAGACACGGGGAGAACATGCAAACTCCACACAGAAAGGCCCAAGGCCGGGAATTGAACCCGGTACCTTCTTGCTGTGAGGCAACAGTACTAACTGAGAGTATCATAATTTTAAATAAATGAAACCACAACAAATTTCATTGCACTATTGAAACAATTACTGTTTTGCCAGTTACTTTGCAACATTTGAAAAAAAACTTTCTGTGTAATTTATCCAAGTCCCTCTACCTAAACTCTTCTTCCCATGTGCGAACATAATTTCCAGAAGATACTCACTAAATATTTTACTGATGCAGCCTACTACCAGCCTGGTCTTACCAAACTCTCGTCACTATTGTACAGAGGGCCTGGCATTGCTCCATTGAGAACTGATTTGAAAAGATTGGATCTGCTTTTACCCAGTCGCTAACGTTTGGTCGTGAAGTCACCATTCGCCGATTGACCAGGATGGAATGCATCCTGAGAAATCGAGTCCAAGGGGATGAAACCCAGACACAATACACTATGTGGGGAAATGATAATTGAGCGGAAGATTACAGAGGACTATGGCCAGGACAGCCTACTACCTGTGCAGGCTGTAATCTAAAGTGAATTTACAGTTTGGAGTCCGTCAGTTTGTTGACAAAGGACCATTTCACTCTGTTACAGGTGGAGAGCAGAAATAACCACAACAGAGAAGTATCTAGAAACAGACGTAAAAGATATTCCAACTCTGACTGGAGTGAAGAAGGGTGGCCATTTGAGAGAGAAGGAGTATGGGTATTGGCAGGTCGCATGGTAAAATCAAATTTATTTGGAGTTTAATTCTTTCTGTCGTTTGGTCAGGAAACTGTATCACTCAGACTCTGTCTCAAAGAAAAGCTGCTAAAGACTGCAACAATTTAATCAGCTCATTATTGAAAAGGCAGATCAAGACGTATCAATTAATTTCTGAAAATTACTGCATTATTTGTCCATTAAGAAATATATATTTTTTTATTTTTTTTCGATCTGCTGCTGTACACTATATCAACTGTCTCTGTTACAGGGTCCACCTGCTTATACTCCTCCTCCTCCTCCTCCTCCTCCTCCCCCAAGGTAAGAGATTATTTCTCATGTTTATAATTTATGTTTGATGATAAAAAGGAAGCTAAAAGCAGACTTTGAATTTCTTCACCTCTTCAAGTTGAAACAGTGTTATGGGGCTGTCGTACACCTTATATAATAAGTGTAAGGAATTGATTAATCTGTATCTGCATGTTTCCACCTTATAGATATGTTAGCACAGGAACACTCAGATTTTTAGCATATCTGTTAACACGGGAATCTTTCCCATCTCATCAACATGTGAGCACTGCATTAATTTCAGTTTTAAAATCATATAATGTACAGCTTGTACAAATTAAGAGCAGAAATGTCAGTTGAATCCATTTTGTGTAGACTGACTTCTCTTTCTTTTGTCTTTCACTCTATGTCTCCCCACAGCAAAGAAAATTATCGGACAAATGATCATGGATGGATTGGTTACTGGTGATATTGTGCTCCTTGAGCTGCTTCCAAGGAAATCAATTCTTGTGATCATGTAACTGTTGCATCATATACATACAGCTGATATTATCTTCTGTTAAAGAAAATAGCACTGTGAGTGAATTGCTTGTAAAAGTGAAGTTCAGTGATGAACTGAATAAAGTGCTCTTGTACTTTTACGGTATGTGTTCATATACAGACATTATGGGTGTGACAATTAAAATGTGCTTCTGGTTAAAAACTGTGAAAATCCCAATGTTTTGTTTTACTTTATCTCTTGTTTTCCCATTGTGTCACAATGAACACTGGCAATAATGACAGTGATTGATGATTTACATGTTAAGTTGAGCTGCTCATTGTTTTTTGCATGGCTGCTCTGCACTCAAAAAAAATCATTTGTTGGGTGAACATAAAAAAATCATGGAGGTATTTCCACCCAATTATAATATGCTCATTCAGCAAGAAACTGTTTTGTTGAGTGATATAAATATGCTGGGTCACAATAAGGTAAATCCAACACAATAATCAGTTGTTGGGTGAACATTAAAAAAAATTATGGAAAGTATTTCCACCCAATTATAACACACTAATTTTGCAAGAAATTGTATTGTTGAGTGAAATTAATGAAAATATGTTGAATCAACATAAGTTGTTGGCGTTACGCTTGCTCAACTAAGGGAGGCAAATCCAACATAATAATAGTTTATTGGCTGAACAAACAAAAAATTGGAAAGATATTTCCACCAAATTATAATAAGATCAAGCAGTGCAAATGCTAAGTAGCTAACCATAGCAACTAATGCTGCTATAGTTAGCTGCTAATGCTGCTATGATTAGTGAGCCTGCAACGAAAACATTAAGTGATGATAGAGTGAACAATAAAGGTATGTGACATTTCTGTGCAGTACTTTATTTTAAAGTCAAAGTCAGTTTAAGTTAAGTAAAGGACTTAACTTACTGTCTTTCACAACGAACATCGCAGACTCTGTTTTGAACTGTGTGCTGAACTTCCTGAAGTAAAGTTGAAGTAAACTCCCACCTAGTACAGTGCTGCCACCTGCTCTGGAGCTGTGCACTCAATTTGCTATCTTACCCAAAATGCATTAGGTTCTGTCAACATACATTAATTTGCACAATGTTAAGTTATTGCACATCATGCTAAAGTAACTACTTACTTGTTCAACCACAAAAAAATACTGTATATAGTAGATGTAAATAACCCAATTTGTGTTACTTGCTAAAAGTTTGTTTTATTGTGAAAGACGTGTTTATGGTGTTAGTTTCAGTTGTTCTTTTATTGTGAAGGCGACTCGCAGATATCCGTTTGGAGTTCCTCTTTTAGCAAGGGCAACTTATTTTTTCCCTTGCTAAAAGAGGAACTCCAAACGGCAAAAGTCACGGAAAATAATGCTTTATTCATGTTGTATCAGAAGTCGGGATTTGGAACTTGGAATGATCACATCACGTCCGAGTTGATGGCGTTCGAGTAAACAAGTCGGAAAACCAAGATGGATGCCTCCAATGAAAAGTTTGTTGTGCTGGCTCTGTCTAAATGCAGAAAGCTAACGCAGCAATATGAGGTCCTCAAAAACAATTGATAGGCATAAAGAAGATGCGGAGGGTGTGTGTTTGTTCTCCTGCGTAATTATGTGAAAATTATGGGAAAAACGTTTGACTCTGTTACTGTAAGCTGTAACATATAAAGCTACACGGCAGAAATCCAGAGCGCTGCCATCTTGGATTATGATGTTGTGGTCAAGTCGGGGTTGGTGAAGACTTTGCGAGTTTTGGGAATGGGACTCCATGCGGTGGATGATGTTGTCTCAGTGAAGTGCACCACCTCTACAACATGAGCCTGAACTAAACTATGCTCCGAACAGCATCTACAGATGAAAAGTTGCCTGAATTGTGCGACAGCGACAAGGAGACTAAAAGGTTTTTGTTATTGGAGTTTTTTAAGCTAATGAGCAAGTGACTTGCCGCGTGAAAACTCAACCAAATTTTTCCCTTTGTCTCTGATGGACTCGCTCACATACGGTGAAAGTCATTAAGCTGCCCCCAAAAGGAAAAGAAAAACACTGGGCTCTCCTTACTTTTGTCACCTTCACCTCTACCCTGGCTGCTGAACAGGACAAAGACGAAGACTCTGCCATCGTGATGCATTCATATGCTCGTTACGCCCTGGAAAACCAACTTGGCATTTTGGATGGATTACTCAACTCTGAGAGCCCATCTGCAATATCAGATGAAAACACTGCAGATCGACAACCAGGAAAGAAATAAAAAAAAAAAACAGCTAGTGGATTAAAAGACAATGAACAAACTGTATCAAACACTGGTTTGATGACAGTGATGAACAGGATTGAGAAAATGCAGGAGGAATCCCTCAGAAAGCTGCATTCTCTTGAAACCACTGTTAAAGATAACATGCAGACAATTAAAAGCGTGACTGATTCCTTGGAGTTCTGGGGAGACAGGTGGAAGACGTGACTCTCCATGTGGACTCCTTGCAGAGTCAGGCTGAACCAATGCAGAAAGAAAACACTGCGCTCCGCGACAAACGTAACACACTGGAAGCCTACCAAAGAAGATGGAGCCTCCAAGTGGCCGGGATCCCCAAACGGACCAGAGAAGACATCAAAGATATAAAAAAAACATCAGCCAACTCTGCTGCTTCTGTTAACAGGCTCCAGAAGATCTTCACCATCTCTTCTGGTCACATCCTGACCTGCAGATTTTTTGGAAAAATGTAATTACTTTCATCATCAACACATTGACAAAAACTTGGATTATCAAAACGTTTTGTTTGGTTTCTTTTCTCGTTCAGTCAATTAGACCAATATTATATAATTAATCTAATGTTATTTTTAGCCAAAGCTCATATCCATAACTGCGAATTCACTAATCAAATATTATGTAACCATATTTATGTTATGTAACCATATTTATAAGTTATGTAACCATAATTTGCTGACATCGCCCTATCCTCATCTGTAACCCCCTCACCCCATGTCTGTATCATATTTGTCACCACAATAAAAAAAGTAAACAAGTCGGGAAAAAAAAAAAACTTTACGAGTTTACGAGTCGGAAATCTGACTTCAAAGGGCATTTCAGTTGATATTTACGAATCAGAACTTGTAAATTACGACTTACAAGGACAACGTGAACACAGCATAATAATGGTAAAGGTATTAGCGATCCTCCGAAGAGGCACAAGGTTAGTATTTGTTGTTTTATTGTCATCTTGGTACATGGTTTATGTCTCTAAGTCACAACGAAATGCGGTTTTATTTTAATTGATTTATTCAATGAATTAATGTTAGCATACTTTGCACTATTATCTCACTTCTCATTTTTGTTTTATGTGCTTTATTTCCAGCTCTTATGTTGTTGGCTTAGATTTGTAATAAATCTGACAAAACATCAGTAAGTGTCAGACCATCTTTCGGGGGACCTGCTACAGTAGAAGCTACATTTTACACTTAGGTTAATGTAGCAGACAAACAATTTGGCTTTTTTAAGTGTGTCTGCAGGAAAGCAAAGCAAAGGCCAAACATAAAAACAACAACAAAAAAAAACTGTAACAACTAACCTTAAACTCAGTGCAATGATTCCAGTCACTGCAGCACTGTGCTTAACAAAGTATCTATGTGTATAGACTTGTGCTGCTGGTGGACCATGATCATATTAATGAGGCGATGACAATGGCTTATTATATAGCTAAAAAAACGTACAATCCCACAATGATATATAAGTATCTAGGAGCTGCTGCTCATAGACGCTCACAGAAGAAAAAAAAATTATTAGCAGAAAAATATAAGCAGATGCAACAAGAAGCAGCAAAGCAACTGCACTGTAAGAAAGTAAGAAGTTGTTTGCTTTTAAAACACTGCATCTGCGCAGATGATCTGTGGTAAAAAAATCTTGTTCATGTTGATCCAGTGTTGGCTATTAGTTCAAAATTTGCACCTTCAGTATTTCCTTCAGACTCTGTATAAAGTGAGGCTGGTATACTCCTGTCCTGAGTTTATGACCCAGCAGATCCACACTGAAACGTTTCTGCACAGATATTATACTTATAATTGTGTGTGTTAATATTGTGAATTCAATGAAATGATAGCCTACTACACACATTTCTCATCCATTTCTATTCCTGTAAAAGTCACAGCTACATTTATAAAAGATTGTCAGTTTAGTTGAAGACATGTCTTTGTCCCTAACATTTTTATTTTCTCAGATGATGCTACAGCTTGTGAAACACACTGAATACTCATTTTCAAAGCTGATAGCTTCAGACGGCACTACAGATGTTTCCAAGCCACCATTTCATACATTAATTAGGACTTTAGCTGCTGAGACATTTCTTATGTTTCAATGGTGCATCCAGATTTTGTCAAAGGCTAGTTTAAAACTACACAGTAGCAACTTAGAACATGAGAAATTAATTTACATTGACAGACTTAGATGATATGTTAACTAGGTCTGCTACTCTAGGTCTGCTACTCCAAATGAATTTTTTTGATATTTATGTGTAAAATAGGCTGGTTTGGTCAAATATTGGAATATTGTATTGTTGGTGGACAACTGCAGTGAGGGATGCCGTCAGGCTGAAGAAGAAGTCTGACATCAGGCTTTTTTGGACTGTGGCACTCTGGAGGCGGCTGATAGGTACCGGCAGGCCAAGCAGAATGCAGCTTGGTGGTCGCTGAGGCAAAAACTCAGGAGTGGGAAGAGTTCATTCAGGTCATGGAGAATGACTTCTGGATGGCTTTGAGGAAATTCTGGTCCACCATCCAGCATCTCAGGAAGGGGAAGCAGTGCACCATCAACACTGCGCATAGTGAGGATGGAGCACTGCTGACCTTGACTCGAGGCGTTGTGAGTCGGTGGAGAGAATACTTCAAAGACATCCACAATTCCACCGACACACTTTCCTTTAAGGAGGCAGAGGCAGAGTGTGGGGACTCTGTGGTGGGTTCTCCTAACTCTGGGGTTGAGGTCACCAAGGTGGTTAAAATCTCCTCGGTGGCAGGGCCCTGGGGGTGGATGAGATCCGCTCAGAGTTCCTAAAGGCTCTGGATGTGGGACATTGTATGGACATTGAGGACAGTGCCTCTGGATTGGCAGACTGGAGGGTGTGTTCCAACTATAGGGAGAATCACACTCCTCAACATCCATATTCAGGGGTTCTGGAGAGGAGGGTCCATCTTGAAGTCGAATCACAGATTCAGGAGGAGCAGTGTGGTTTTCGTCCCGGCTGTGCAACAGTGGACAAGCTCTACACCCTCAGCAGGGCCATGTGCATGGTGGACTTGGAGACGGCATTTAACTGTGTCCCTCGGGGATTCCTGTGGGGGGTGCTCCGAGAGTATGGGTTGCCAGACCCGTTGATACGGGCTGTTTGGTCCCTGTTTGTCAGAGTCTGGTCCACATTGCCGGCGGTAAGTCAGATTTCTTTCCAGTGAGAGTTGGACTCCACCAAGGCTGCCCTTTGTCACCTGTTCTTTTCATAACCTTTATGGACAGAATTGCTAAGCACAGCCGAGGTGTTGAGAGGGTTCAGTTTGGTGACCTCAGTATCACGTCTCTGCTTTTCGCAAATGATGTGGTTCTGTTGGCTTCATCAAGCCACGATCTTCAGCTTTCACTGGAGCAGTTTGCAGCCGAGTGTGAAGCAGTGGGGATGAGAATTAGCACCTCCAAATCTGAGCTATGGTCACGAGCTGTGGGTCATGACTGAAAGAAAAAGATCATGAATACAAGCGGGAAAAACGAATTTCCTCTGCAGGGTGTCTGGGCTCTCCCTTAGAGATAGGGTGAGAAGCTTGATTGTCCGGGAGGGACTCAGAGTAGAGCTGCTGCTCCTCCACATTGAGAGGAGCCAGATGAGGTGACTCAGTCATCTGGTTAGGATGCCTCCTGGACACCTCCCTGGTGAGGTGTACCAGGCACAGACCCCGGGGACGATCCAGGACACCCTGGAGAGAATATGTCTCTGGGAACGCCTTGGGATCCCTCCGGAGGAGCTGGACGAAGTGGCTGGGGAGAGGGAAGTCTGGGCTTCCCTGCTTAACTCTTTGAGTGCCATTGACGAGTTTCGCCATCAAAGTGTTTTTTTTTGCAGCGGGTTGCTGATCACGGTCTCCTGCAGCCCGTGAGTGATTTCAGTGCTTCTGTGATCTGTAGTCGGGACATAAAGGGTTAGTCTAATATGTGCCACAGAGATCAAAGCAGGACATGAAGACGTTCATGTTTGGAGAGCAAAACAAATGGATTCTGGACAAAAAGTGTCGATTTTGGTGAAAGAAGCCTCTACTCTCCTCCAGACAAAACAAGAACGGAACAAGGTAAATACAAATGTTTTTTCATGATAAAATAGCAGGTCTTTTCTTTCATTTGTACTACACTGTGTTTTCAGAAACATGATACAAATTATTCTATGGGTCTAGAAATATGACTGAAAATGAGCAAAAAACGTTGGCACAAGGCACTTTCAATTTTAAAAAACGACTGGCACTCAAAGAGTTAAGCTGCTGCCCCCGTGACCTGACCCCAGACAAGCAGAAGAAGATGGATGGATGGCTAAAATACCCTGAAGTTTGTGACCTCAAGCATGTCATGAAACATGGAACTTGGCATATTTTCATTGATATAATCAGGTAATGTCCAAGGAGGGACTGCAGGGAAAGGAAGCAGATATATCAGTTAAACATAGCAGAAGTCAAAATGTTGGTCAAATGAGTCTTGTGACTAAACAAATCATTTTAAATTGCGTGCGGATGGGTTATCTTCTGTCTGCACACACCCTCTTAACTGCTTTCTCTGTCTCCACATGAAAAAGTGGTTGGTCAGCAGTGAGTATATAAAGAGTGTTTAGGAGCTCTATCAAACTCTTCAGCTCATCAGCCATGGAAAAAAGTGTTCTGCTGGTCCTGCTGTGTCTGCAGGTTGTCCTGCTCATCACAGCCTTCACTTCTACTGATGCAGCCAATATGCCGGCGACAGATCCTCAACAACCTCCTGATCTGGTAAGAAGATCCTCTGACTGTCAAAAGCTTCTTGTATTGTCACAAAGTCCTTGAATGTGTCTAAATATCAAACTGTTGCTGAAAGAAAACTGTGCTTTCAAATTACAGCCTGCAAACTGCAAAGTAAGATCTTATTCATACTCCAATGTTGCAAAAGCCTATAAAAGTGTCATAATCCTGTCGTTTCATCACACAAATATTACTAGACCAGATAACGTCATCTGGCCACCATTTCCTTCCCTGATTTAGCCCATCATTTTCTTCAAGGGCAAGTTCTCCGTATTAATAAACATTTTTACAAATTATTTTTAGAGTGTATCATAATGTTAAAGAAATAAAACCACATCAAATTCCATTGCACTATTGAGAGAAATTACCCTGTTTTCCCAGTGATTTTGTAAAATTTGAAAAAAAATTCTGTGTAATTTATCCAAGTCCCTATACCTAAACTCTTTTTCCCAAGTGCAAACATAATTTCCAGAAGATACTCACTAAATATTTTACTGATGCTGTGCCTACCTGTGCAGGCTGTAATGAAAAGTAAATTTACAGTTTGGAGTCCATCAGTTTGTTGACAAATGACCATTTCACTCTGTTACAGATGGAGAGCAGAAATAACCACAACAGAAACAGACATAAAAGATATTCCAACTCTGACTGGAGTGAAGAAGGGTGGTCATTTGAGAGAGAAGGAGTATGGGGATTGGCAGGTGAAAGGGTAAAAATCAAATTTATTTGGAGTTTAATTCTTTCTGTCGTTCAGTCAGGAAACTGTATCACTCAGACTCTGTCTCAAAGAAAAGCTGCTAAAGACTGCAACATTTTAATCAGCTCATTATTGAAAAGGCAGATCAAGACGTATCAATTAATTTCTGAAAACTACTGCATTATTTGTCCATTAAGAAATATATATTTTTTTATTTTATTTGATCTGCTGCTGTAAAATACATCATCTGTCTCTGTTACAGGGTCCACCTTCTTATACACCTCCTCCTCCTCCTCCTCCTCCCCCAAGGTAAGAGATTATTTCTCGTGTTTATAATTTGTTTAATGATAAAAAAAAAGGAAGCTAAAAACAGACTTTGAATTTCTTCACTTCTTCAAGTTGAAACAGTGTCATGGGGCTGTCGTAAGCCTTATATAATGTAAGTGTAAGGAACTGATTAATCTCTATCTGCATTTTACCACCTTACAGATATGTTAGCACAGGAACACGGGAATCTTTCCCATCTCATCAACATGTGAGCACTGCATTAATTTCAGTTTTAAAATCATATAATGTACAGCTTGTACAAATTAAGAGCAGAAATGTCAGTTGAATCCATTTTGTGTAGACTGACTTCTCTTTCTTTTGTCTTTCACTCTATGTGTCTCCACAGCAGAGATAATTATCGGACAAATGATCATGGATGGATTGGTTACTGGTGATATTGTGCTCATTGAGCTGCTTCCAAGGAAATCAATTCTTGTGATCATGTAACTGTTGCATCATATACACAGAGCTGATATTATCTTCTGTTAAAGAAAATAGCACTGTGAGTGAATTGCCTGTAAAAGTGAAGTTCAGTGATGAACTGAATAAAGTGCTCTTGTACTTTTACGGTATGTGTTCATATACAGACATTATGGGTGTGACAATTAAAATGTGCTTCTGGTTAAAAACTGTGAAAATCCCAATGTTTTGTTTTACTTTATCTCTTGTTTTCCCATTGTGTCACAATGAACACTGGCAATAATGACAGTGATTGATGATTTACATGTTAAGTTGAGCTGCTCATTGTTTTTTGCATGGCTGCTCTGCACTCAAAAAAAATCATTTGTTGGGTGAACATAAAAAAATCATGGAGGTATTTCCACCCAATTATAATATGCTCATTCAGCAAGAAATTGTATTGTTGAGTGAAATTAATGAAAATATGTTGAATCAACATAAGTTGTTGGTGTTACTCTTACTCAACTATGGGAGGCAAATCCAACATAATAATAGTTTATTGGCTGAACAAACAAAAAATTGGAAAGATATTTCCAAAAATTATAATAAGATCATCCAGCAAGCAGTGCAAATGCTAAGTAGCTAACCATAGCAACTAATGCTGCTATAGTTAGCTGCTAATGCTGCTATGATTAGTGAGCCTGCAACGAAAACATTAAGTGATGATAGAGTGAACAATAAAGGTATGTGACATTTCTGTGCAGTACTTTATTTTAAAGTCAAAGTCAGTTTAAGTTAAGTAAAGGACTTAACTTACTGTCTTTCACAACGAACATTGCAGACTCTCAGCATGTGTTTTGAACTGTGTGCTGAACTTCCTGAAGTAAAGTTGAAGTAAACTCCCACCTAGTACAGTGCTGCCACCTGCTCTGGAGCTGTGCACTCAATTTGCAATCTTACCCAAAATGCATTAGGTTCTGTCAACATACATTAATTTGCACAATGTTAAGTTATTGCACATCATGCTAAAGTAACTACTTACTTGTTCAACCACAAAAAATGACTGTATATAGTAGATGTAAATAACCCAATTTGTGTTACTTGTTAAAAGTTTGTTTTATTGTGAAAGACGTGTTTATGGTGTTAGTTTCAGTTGTGCTTTTATTGTGAAGGCGACTCGCAGATAACCGTTCGGTGTTCCTCTTTTAGCAAGGGCAAAAATAAGTTTGAGAAACGGCAAAAGTCACGGAAAATAATGCTTTATTCATGTTGTATCAGAAGTCGGGATTTGGAACTTGGAATGATCACATCACGTCCGAGTTGATGGCGTTCGAGTAAACAAGTCGGAAAACCAAGATGGATGCCTCCAATGAAAAGTTTGTTGTGCTGGCTCTGTCTAAATGCAGAAAGCTAATGCAGCAATATGAGGTCCTCAAAAACAATTGATAGGCATAAAGAAGATGCGGAGGGTGTGTGTTTGTTCTCCTGCGTAATTATGTGAAAATTATGGGAAAAACGTTTGACTCTGTTACTGTAAGCTGTAACATACAGTCATGGAAAAAATTATTAGACCACCCTTGTTTTCTTCAATTTCTTGTTCATTTTAATGCCTGGCTCAACTAAAGGTACATTTGTTTGGACAATTATAATGACAACAACAAAAATAGCTCATGAGAGTTTAATTTAAGAACTAAGGATTATTCATTTTCCATGGTTTTCTTGATAATAACCAAAATTACTTAAATTCTTACATCAATAGCTATGGCATTGTACCGCCAAAAACACTACTTTTAAGCATTCCATGTTTTCTTTTCTGTTTGCTTTAAACACATGATACACACAAGAGTTAATACTTGATTGCATAACCATTGTTTTTGATGACTGCAGCCATGCGTCTTGGCATGCTCTCCACCAGCTTCTGACATTGTTCTGCTGTCACAGCAGCCCATTCCTGTTGGACAAATTCAAACAAATTTTCTTTGTTTTTGGGCTTGTGGTTCTCCATTTTGAGTTTGATGATTTTCCACAGGTTTTCAATTGGATTAAGATCTGGTGATTGAGCAGGCCAAGGCATGGTGCGAATGTTGTGGTTCTCCATCCAGGCTTTAACTGACCTTGCCGTGTGGCAAGGGGCATTGTCTTGTTGGAAAATCCAGTCATTAGAGGCAGGAAAGAGTTTTCCAGCTGATGGAAGAAGACTGTTTTCAAGGGTAATCCTGTACTTGACCTGGTTCATTCGGCCTTCACACAATTGCATTTGCCCTGTTCCACTCAGACTGAAACAACCCCAGATCATGACTGACCCACCCCCATGTTTTACTGTAGGGGCAAGACAGTCTGGGTTGTAAGCTTCTCCAGGCTTCCTCCTAACCAGTAAGTTGGCTGGAGTGGGCATCAATTCAAAATTGGATTCATCACTGAAGAGAACCTTAGCCCAATCATCAACAGTCCAATCCTTGTGGTCTCGAGCAAAGAGTAACCGGGCCTTCCTCTGCCTTTCATTGATGAAGGGCTTCTTGCGTGCTCTGTGTGACTTCAAACCAGCTTCAACAAGTCGGTTTCGAACTGTCCTTGCCGAGCAAGTCACATTTCTCGACAGTGCCCACTCATTTTTAAGGTCCCTGGAGGTCTGACGACGATTCCTGACACAGGAACGGATGAGTGCACGGTCATCTCGTGGGGTAGAAAGACGTTTCCTGCCACGGCCAGGTAGCAATTTGGTAGTGCCATGTTCAGCTTGTTTTTTTTTGTTGTAATGAACGGCTGTCTTGGAGATCTTCAGTTTTTTCGCTACCTGTCTCTCACTCATGCCAATTTCCAGCAGTGCCAAGATGGCTGCCTTTGTTGCTTCACATAATTCTTTTGTTTTAGGCATTATGTGAGAGCTGACAACTTCTGAGTTGTGCTACGGCTTGAATGTAAGCAGGAAACCACTCTAGGCCTTTGCATGTGCAGTGCTGCTTGTGACATGAAATGGCCTCTTATATACCCTGGGAATCAATTAAGCTTAAGAATGTCAAATAGGACATAAAGTATTATGTGACCAGCTGCATTTTTTGTTGTGTTCATTGTATTATACGTTTAGTGGTACCAGATATTAGAATGAACAAGAAATTGAAGAAAACAAGGGTGGTCTAATAATTTTTTCCATGACTGTATAAAGCTACACGGCAGAAATCCAGAGCGCTGCCATCTTGGATTATGATGTTGTGGTCAAGTCGGGGTTGGCGAAGACTTTACGAGTTTTGGGAATGGGAGTCCATGCGGTGGATGATGTTGTCTCAGTTAAGTGACTGCACCAGCTCTACAACATGAGCCTGAACTAAACTATGCTCCGAACAGCATCTACAGATGAAAAGTTGCCTGAACTGTGCGACAGCGACAAGGAGACTAAAAGGTTTTTGTTATTGGAGTTTTTTAAACTGATGAGCAACTGACTTGCCGCGTGAAAACTCAACCAAATTTTTCCCTTTGTCTCTGATGGACTCGCTCACATACGGTGAAAGTCATTAAGCTGCCCCCAAAAGGAAAAGAAAAACACTGGGCTCTCCTTACTTTTGTCAACTTTACCTCTACCCTGGCTGCTGAACAGTTAGGGATTCCCCCAACAGACTCGGGAAATCATCAATCAAGATGCCACCAAAAAAAACTACGATTACGGAGGAGGAGGTGGAGGACATAAAACAGTCACTTAACTTTATGTCTGGTGAAATTTCAAAAATCAGAAGCTGCTACTGGATATGATGGGTCAGATCAAGGAACTGCAAAAACAAAATGCAAATAAAGATAAAAAGATAGCAGCATTGGAGTCCGGATGGCCGTGCTGGGACAGTATACTCGCATGAATGACCTGATTATCAGCGGACTGGAGACCAGACCCAGGTCATACGCAAGGGCTGTTGCCACAGGGAATGGGGAGCCCACTGAACTGTAGAACTAAACAAAGGAGATTAAGAACGGAGGACACTTTAAATCAATTCAGAAAGGAATTATTAGCACAAGATTGGAGAAATGTCTATGAAGCATTGGATGTAAACTCGGCTTATGATTCTTTCTTAGAGACTTTTCTACTGTTATACGATAGAAGCTGCCCAATGCAACAATTCAGGGGAACTGTCAAAAAGTCCAACAAACCATGGATTACAATGGGGTTGTTGAATGCCTGTAAAAAAAAGAACACCCTATACAGAGAATTTATTAAACATAGAAATAAAGATATAGAAATAAAGTATAAAATATACAAAAATAAATTAACTGATATTATTAGGAAATGTAAGAAAGATTACTACAATAAAGTATTAGAAAATAATAAAAGTAATATAAAGGGCACCTGGAATATATTAAATTCAATTATAAGAAATAAAACAAAAATTGTTGACTTACCAGATGAATTTATTGAGGAGGGAAAGACAATCAGCAAAAAACATAAGGTGGTGGAAGAATTCAATAAATTCTTTGTAAATGTTGGGCCTAAACTGGCAGAGGATATAATCCCGCCACAAGGGGGAGGTGTTTCACAGTATTTTGGCAAAAGCAATTCACAAACATTTTTTTTGAGAGATACGGATAAACAGGAAATCATTGATACTGTGAATAAGTTTAAGAATAAAACATTAACAGATTGGAATGGATTAGATATGACCCTAATTAAAGCAGTAATTGTTGCCATCGCAGATCCTTTAGTGCATATTTGTAATCTTTCATTCCGACTGGGCTCTTTTCCATCAAAAATAAAAACAGCAAAGGTGATCCCGATTTTTAAAGCGGGTGAGAAAAACCTACTTCCAAATTACAGGCCAGTTTCTTTGCTTTCCCAGTTTTCAAAATACTAGAAAAAAATTTTGCTGCAAGGACGGACAGCTTTATTGACAAACACACATTACTTATAGAGTGTCAATATAGATTTAGGTCAAACCATTCAACATCACTGGCACTAATGGATCTGGTAGAAGAACTGACAAGTACCTTGGATAACAGGAAGTTTGCTGTAGGAGTTTTCATAGATTTAAAGAAGGCATTTGATACAATCAACCATGAAATACTGCTACAAAAACTGGAAAGGTATGGGATCAGAGGGGTAGGGCTAAAATGGTTAAAAAGTTATGTAGAGCAAAGGCAACAGTTTGTGCAATTGGGGGAATACAGGTCCACCCAGGCTAAAAATTATTCATATTATACATAAATGACACAAACAATGCATCTCATATACTGAAAAAAGTAATCTTTGCAGATGACACAAATGTGTTTTGTGAGGGGGAGACCCTTCAACAATTGTTGAATGTTGTCTCTGTTGAACTCGACAAGTTGAAAGTGTGGTTTGACACAAATAAATTATCATTAAATATAACGAAAACAAAATTCATGGATTTTGGAAAACGTGTCATACCAAAAAATACATTAGTAGAATTGATAGAAATGATTAATAATATTAAGTTAGAAAGGGTGTATGAAAATACTAGGGGTAATGATAGACCATCAGTTTAGGTGGAAACCCCAAATTAGATACATCAGCTCCAAATTGGCAAAAAGTGTTGGGCTCGTATATAAAATAAAACATATTTTGAACCAGAAAACACTGTTTTTACTATACTGCACACTTATTCTTCCCCACCTGACCTATTGCGTGGAGGTGTGGGGCAATACTTAGAAAACCACCCTACAGCCAATATGCAACATGCAAAAAAAAGTAATAAGACTAATCAGTAATGTAGGGTATTATGAACATACTAATGATTTATTCTTAAAGTTAAAAACATTAAAGTTTAAGGACCTGGTTAATTTAAAAACTGCTCTAATTGTGTACAGAGCCAGATATGAGTTACTGCCAGGTAATATTCAACGATGGTTCAAAGACAGAGATGGAGAATATAACCTAAGGGGAAAAGGAAACCTAAAACAACCAATGGTTCATTCAACACTTAAAAGCATGAGCATATCTGTCTGTGGGGTGAAGCTGTGGAATACCTTACCTGAAAATATAAAAGAAAGTAAACATATTGCACAATTTAAAAAACAGTTTAAAATATACATACTAGAGAAATACGAAAATGGGACATACTAACAAGTATAGGCACTGTAATACTATTAAGTTATGGTAACTTCATTATATCAGATATATTATGCTATATGATAACATTTTGTAACTATTGAAGGATATTATATTGTGCTGTGTTTTATAATGTACTATACTATATTGTTGTGGATTATACTGTATCTAATTGTTTTATGTTATAGGCCAGCATATACAATAGTAAATTAAATCATATGCTGTTGTGTTATATATTATGCTATACTACATTTCAGGGCATTATATTATGTTGTCTGATAGTATGGTGTAATATATATTATATTATATACTGAACTATGTTGTCTGGGTTACAGTAACAAACATGAAGATCATGTAGATATTGAAAATGAAATAAGGGGGTAGAGAAAAATAAGCATTAGCTTCTATCTACTCCTTTTTTGAACACAACATTTAAGTTTGTTTTTCACTATGGATTGTAATTTCATTCTAAAGTTTCAAACTTAAGTATTTATTTTTGAAATTGTGATTGATGAATCAATTTAATTTTGTATCTAAAAGAGGGATGTATAGTTTGCTTGTTCAAAAAATAAACCTGTCTATCTATCTATCTATCTATCTATCTATCATTTACCTAGACCTTTACTCCGAACCACTAACCTCTGGCCATGGAAGATGGGGAAGGTATTGTAGCTACCATAGAATTAAAGACAAATGGATAAATTTACCTGACCAGGTTTTCAATAATTTATTCTGCTTTTATTTATTATTCTACTTTTTTTATTCTGGCAGATGCTACAGTTACAAGAAATGAGACAACATTTACAGTATCTGCAGTAGTAAGGCACAGTTTTACAGTAGAGGATAAGACAGTTATAAGACAGTTGCTACAGAAGTAAAAAACTTTTTTTCACATTTTCAGAGATGGTATTATTGCACATAGAAATGGAGTGGAATTATTGCACATTGTCGTTGACCATCATTGCACACACCAGGATACTCTCCACGGTGGATCTATAGAAAGTCACCAGCAGCTTGGCATCCAGATTGTGCCCTCTTAGCGCTCTCAGGAAATGGAGTCCCTCACATAGTTGCCCTGGTGCTCCAGGTGGCTCAGTGCAGTGTGAAGAGCAACAGAGATGGTGTCCTCAGTGGACCGATTTGCTCTGTAAGCAAACTGATGGGGGTTGACTGAGGGGGGAAGTGAGTCCTTGATGTGTTTCGCGACCAACCTCTCAAAGCACTTCATGATCGCAGGCGTAAGTGCAACAGGCCGGTAATCATTCAGACTGTCATTAGCTGGCTTTTTAGGGACAGGGATGATTGTGGCAGACTTCAGGCAGGAGGGGATGGTGGTTTGCTGCAGGGAACAGTTAAAAATCCGTGTGAAGACACCAGTCAGCTGGTCAGCACAGGCTTTGAGTACCTTCAAAGGTACTCCGTCCGGACCGGCAGCCTTCCTGGTGTTAACAGTCCTTAGCAGACGTCTCACTTCATGTTCCTGAAGTGTCAGTGTGCTGCTGGAGGGTGGTGGATGTGATGAGACTGGGTCTGCTTTGTCAGTCTCAAAACGAGCAAAGAATTGGTTCAGTTCCTCTACCAGCGAGGCGTCTGTTATTGTCAGACCCCTGGTTATTGTTGTTGTAGTTTGTGATGTGTTGTATTCCCTGCCACTTAGAGTTATTGTCAGTGAAGTGCTCCTCTATCTTCCTTTTGTAGGCCACCTTGGCCTCTTTGATGCCTCTCTTCAGGTCAGCACTGGCAGCGCTGTACTGCTACTTGTCCCCTGACCTGAAGGCAGCGTTGCGGCGTTTGAGGAATGCCTGTGTTTCACTGGTCATCCAGGGTTTTTGATTGGGGAAAACCTGAATCTGTTTACTGACAATGACAGTGTCCATACAGTTTTTGATGTAGGAAAGTACAGTGTCTGTATATTCTTGGAGGTTGTGGCATTCGAACAATTCCCGGCTATTTAGACGATTAGCGGCCCGCTAGTGAAATCGGGGATAAGCGGGTGAAGCCATGTCTCAGTGATGAAAATAACGCTGCTGTTCCGGACAAAGCTGTTCGTTGCGAGCTGTAGCTCCAATTCGTCCATTTTGTGAGTGATGGATCTGGCGTTGGTCAGGAAAAGGCTCAGTAGCGGTGGTCTGTGCGGTTGTTTTCGTAGCTTATCAGCTAGGCCAGACCGGCATCCTTGCTTCTGCTTCCTCTCCCTTTGCTGTCTCCGTCTCTTGCTGGGTGGGCTGACCATCCACGGAAATCCTGGTGGTCTCGAGATGTCCTCCGGTATATTGTTTTGGTGGTGGAAGTCAGTTTTTATGGCCAAATTATATCTTAGCCCAAGGTCAATTAAGTCCTGACGACTGTATACAAAAGTGGCCTTACAGAATCCAAAGAATAACAACAAAAGACATACAATGAAAAAGCATCAAACTGGAGAGCTAAAAGCCGCTGCACCCGTGCGCGCCGCCATCTTGCATGTACAGAATCTGCAAAGATAGTATTACTGAACAAAGAAGGATGTGTAATGACGCACAGACATGGCGGTGTTGTGTGATAGTAAATCACAGCACCAACTAGCCACCTGGCATGCATACCCAATTGAATTCCACACACTTTGCGTCACCGTATGCACACAGATTTCCTCCCGTCTAAATGTGGAATAAAAGTGAAGACGCGACGCCACTTTTGCCTCTTCTGTTCAGACCGTCATCATATAAACGTAGCCTAAGCTGCTGAAGGAGAAACAGATCAAAATCTTCGAGGATTTGACCCAGGACACGAAAGACACCAGGAACAAGCTGTGGCCATTGGTGAAAAAATGAAAAATGACACTTAGTCCATAGACTGGGCACAGTTTTATATAGCTGCCACAAGAAGACTCCTTCCCCCTATTTTTTTTTTTTTACCACGTCCCTTTTTTCTATACTACTTGTGTATATAGTAGTGTTTCAGTGTTACAGTTGATGACTCTGTAGATAGATGGCCTCCAAAACAGAACAAACTCTCCCTCTAATGTAATGTTATAAATTCCAATTAGTAGATATCTGGAGAAAAAAAGAATCCATCCTCTAAATCCTGTATATGGGCCAACAAAACTGACACCTGTAGACTACTGGTTAATCTCAAGTAGTCCAGATGAAAATAGTAATGTTAACATTTTGACTACTCCACTCACAGACCACAAAACTATAAATCTTCAAATTAATTTTAGACCTAATACCTGTACTACCCACCGAAATTCATATTGGAAACAAATCAGTCTTGAAACTTAAAGTTGTTATAGAAAAAAATCACCTTCTAATAAAATCTTACTGGCATAGGGCCTTAAATGACAGATGTTTTCTTAATAAATGGGAACTATTGAATTTTGAGATAGCAAAATACCTAAGAGAGTATGGATCCTCTTTGGCCAAACTAAGAAAAGAGGAAGAAACAAAAGTAATTACCAAAATTGCCACTCTCACTCAGTGTATGCCTGAAGATCTGACAGAAGATGACAAACAAGAATTAACTGAACAGGCTAAAGTTAAATGAAATATACAGAGTTAAAGCAGAAGGAACTTATGTGATATCCAGAAAACAATGGCTGGAGGAAGGGGAGTAAAACACAGCATATTTCTTTAGACTGGAAAATTCACGCAGCAGAGAACTGCATCCAAAAACTCAATATTGATGGGACTGTCACAGGTGATCCATGAAGGGTATCTAATTACTGTTTAACATTCTATAGGAACCTGTATAAATCACACTATGATTTTAAACACTACAGATTACTTTTTTGGAACTCTGTCTCAGTTAAAATGTATCAGTAATGACCAGAGGGACATCTGTGACAAACAACTAACTTTGGAAGAAGTCAGTTCTGCCATTCAGCAACTTAAACTACACAAATCTTCTGGAACTGATGGCTTAACATCTGAATTTTACATAACATTTGCTGATAAACTTGCCCTCTTCCTTTATGGTGTATTCACCGTAAGCATTCATAACCAAACTCTTCCTCCTACTTTATACCAAGGACTTCCAACACTTATCCCAAAGTCTAATAAAAACCCACTCCGCATAGATAACTGGAGACCAATCTGTCTTCTCAACAACGGTTGTAAAATTTTAACTGAAATTTTTGCCAAAAGACTAAAAACAGTGTTGGATTACATTATTGATGAAACACAAACAGGATTTATGAAGGGCAGACATAGCCAACAACACAAGACTTGTCCTGGATCTCATTGATTATGCTGGCTCATTTAAATTGACCGTAGGTGTGAATGTCAGTGTGAGTGGTTCTCTCTATTTGCCCTGCGATGAGGTGGAAAAAATGTAATTACTTTCATCCGTCAACACATTGACAAAAACTTTGTTTTGGATTATAAAAATGTTTTGTTTGGTTTCTTTTCAGTCTCGTTCACTCAATTAGACCAATATTATATAATTAATCAAATGTTATTTTTAGCCAAAGCTCATATTCATAACTGCGAATTCACTAATCAAATATTATGCAACCATATTTATGTTATGTAACCATATTTATAAGTTATGTAACCATAATTTGCTGACATTGCCCTATCCTCATCTGTAACCCCCTCACCCCATGTCTGTATCATATTTGTCACCACAATAAAAAAAAGTAAACAAGTCGGGGAAAAAAAACTTTACGAGTTTACGAGCCGGAAATCTGACTTCAAAGGGCATTTCAGTTGCTATTTACAACTCAGAACTTATAAATTATGACTTATGATGACAACATGAACACAGCATAATAATGGTAAAGGTATTAGCGATCCTCCGAAGAGGCACAAGGTTAGTATTTGTTGTTTTATTGTCATCTTGGTACATGGTTTATGTCTCTAAGTCACAAAGAAATGCAGGATTTATTTTAATTGATTTATTCAATGAATTAATGTTAGCATACTTTGCACTATTATCTCACTTCTCATTTTTATTTTATGTGCTTTATTTCCATATATTCTTATGTTGTTGGCTTAGATTTGTAATAAAGCTGACAAAACATCAGTAAGTGTCAGACCATCTTTCGGGGGACCTGCTACAGTAGAAGCTACATTTTACACCTAGGTTAATGTAGCAGACAAACAATTTGGCTTTTTTAAGTGTGTCTGCAGGAAAGCAAAGCAAAGGCCAAACATAAAAACTTAAAACTGTAACAACTAACCTTAAACTCAGGGCAATGCTTCCAGTCACTGCAGCACTGTGCTTAACAAAGTATCTATGTGTATAGACTTGTGCTGCTGGTGGACCATGATCAAATTAATGAGGCGATGACAATGGCTTATTATATAGCTAAAAAACGTACAATCCCACAATGATATATAAGTATCCAGGAGCTGCTGCTCATAGACGCTCACAGAAGAAAAAAAAATTATTAGCAGGAAAATATAAGCAGATGCAACAAGAAGCAGCAAAGCAACTGCACTGTAAGAAAACAGGAAGTTGTTTGCTTTAAAACTCTGCATCTGCACAGATGCAGAAAAAAATCTTGTTCATGTTGATCCAGTGTTGGCTATTAGTTCAAAATTTGCACCTTCAGTATTTCCTTCAGACTCTGTATAAAGTGAGGCTGGTATACTCCTGTCCTGAGTTTATGACCCAGCAGATCCACACTGAAACGTTTCTGCACAGATATTATATTTATAAGTGTGTGTGTTAATATTGTGAATTCAGTGAAATGATAGCCTACTACACACATTTCTCATCCATTTCTATTTCTGTAAAAGTCACAGCTACATTTATAAAAGATTGTCAGTTTAGTTGAAGACATGTCTTTGTCACTAACATTTTTATTTTCTCAGATGATGCTACAGTTTGTGAAACTACACTCATATAGTCATACTCATTTTCAAAGCTGATAGCTTCAGACGGCACTACAGATGTTTCCAAGCCACCATTTCATACATTAATTAGGACTTCAGCTGCTGAGACATTTCTTATGTTTTAATGGTGTATCCAGATTTAGTCAAAGGCTAGTTTAAAACTACACAGTAAATTAATTTACATTGACAGACTTAGATGGTATGTTAACTACTCAGGTCTGCTATTCCAAATGATTTTTGTTCATCAGAAAATGTCTCAGTGGTTTTTGGGTACACTTCATCACAGTGGTGTTACCAGGATGCCAGGTGTGGGTGGGCATTAGTCTTACCTGGGGGGGGGCAAAAAAAAGTGCTACAATGCTCAAGTAGGTCGAAATCCAGTGTAGGGCTACTGCACCTTAAAACATGTTTTGTTTTCTCCTTAATTGAGATAACTGTTGTTGTGATTTGGGCTAAACAAATAAAAGTTGATTTTATTTTATTTGACTTAGAACACATCCATAACTGAACAGTATGGACATGCAGGTGACAATGTTTTTTTTGTTTGTTTTGTTTTTTTTAGGTGAAAGAGGAGGTAACAACACAAACAAAGGTTAAAACTTAGAACACATCCATAACTGAACAGTACGGACATGCAGGTGACAATGGTTTTTTTTTTTTTTTTGTTTGTTTTGTTTTTTTTTAGGTGAAAGAGGAGGTAACAACACAAACAAAGGTTAAAACTTAGAACACATCCATAACTGAACAGTATGGACATGCAGGTGACAATGTTTTTTTTTTTTTTAGGTGAAAGAGGAGGTAACAACACAAACAAAGGTTAAAACTTAGAACACATCCATAACTGAACAGTATGGACATGCAGGTGACAAACAAAGGTTAACTTAGAACACAATAAGATGTGCAGGTAATAAGGCACAGGTTAGGTTAAAGGTATATTCTTGTTATCCCAGACACTATCTACAGGACAAGTCTGCGGCTGCTCTTGGCAAATTCTGTCACAAATCTATTCATGTCAAGATTCCTTGTAATTTCTTTCTCATGGGCCAAAATGACTAAATCTCTCTTCCGGGAATGCAGCATTGTTCTGCGGAGAGGGAGTGAGAATGCGGGTTAATGTTGAAAAGAGCTTACATGCAGCTGAAGACACACCAATGATTAGTGCAGTGACGCATAATCTGTGCAGGATGGGAAATGCATCTTTGTACTGCTGAATGCATTTGTAAGCTTCAGAGAGGTTCACATCAGTTGGCAGTTTATCCATTAACACTGGTCTTGCAACCACAATTTCATTTTGCAGGCTCAGGCTACTTTGCTCTGTGGCAAGCACCTGAAGTGGCTTCAGGAGGTGGGGGTCAAGGAAAGCTGCTGTCTTAGGAAGGAGAGAGGATGTGGCTTTCATTAAGTCAACATTCTTTGAGAGAATCTTGTCTCCATCTCAACAATGGCCCTGTCCAGAATGTTGAACATTGCCCTTTAAAGGTCACGCTAGGGTGAGTTTGAGCATCAGCTCCGCCATGTCCTAATGTGGATGAGACTATGGCACCATCAAGCTGTGAGCTAACTATCCGCCTCCCTTTTAGGTGGATTGGTACTTCCACACTGAGAGAAATGCTCCTCCCAGAAGGAATCACTTCTCATCTCCTTCAATGTGCCCAGTGAAGCTGTCACAACCTTACATGCAGTGCACAGGTCCACAGTTTGTGACTGTAGGATTGAGTTTGTTGATGTCAGTGCACCGAGCACACGAAGGGAGGAATTTTGCAGTTGCAAAGAAGCTCTGCTCTCAAGTTGGGCCAGGAGACCACTTGCCTCTGTACAAATGTCCAAGGGTGCAGTGTCATCCTCTCTGCCACTTCAGACAGGAGTCTCCTGATGATGTCCTCGTTGTTCACAATGGACTTAGTGACCTCATAGTGACTGGTCCAGCAATTTCCAGCAATCTTTTTCAGTGTTGGTGCATTGTATGTGTGTGTAACATAATGTTTATGACAAATGCTTTCAGTGAGCTGGACCAATCAAAAACCTCTTAGCTGAAGGCTCAGCTTGCATTGCATGAATAACTGCCAAATGCAGCTTGAGATTGAAGCAGTGAACATAAGGAATGTCCCTGCTAAGCTTTTTTGAAGGAGGGCCTGCACCCACCCTCACTCCAGACATGACCGCAGCACCGTCATAGCATTGAGACACTATGTTATCAGCATTATATGACAGGTCAGAAAGATGAGAGAGCAGTTGGGTGCTCACATATTCAGCATCAAGCTGACCCAGTTCCACCAAGCCGATCAGGTGCTCTTCTGGGATAGAGTCACGGACAAATCTTACCACAATGGATAAATTTTCAATGTTGCAGCGGTCCCTGGTGCCGTCACTTTTGGTCCTGATATCATCCAACACCATTTTTGCCAATGTTGCAATTATTTCATTTTGAATGACATTTGATGTGTATTTGGCATTATCAGGGATGCATTTTGTGATGTCAGCAAGTTTGGGATCTTTTTTCAGTGTATAATCAAAGAGCTTATTCACTAGTCCCTCCTCGTCCCCACCCTCATGATAGTGCCCACGCAGAGCAAGCTCATTAACTGTGAGAAACTGAATGACTTCACCCATGCTTTTCACATAGTACCTGTTCTTTTTCAACTTGGGTTTGACCCAGCAGATGCATAATAGTGTCACCAGTCTCTGACCGCTGCTTATGCTCCTGCCATGCCATCATAGCTCTGGTGTGTGCGGTGCCTGATGTATGCTTGAAAAAGCCTCCGTCTTTTTCAAGTGCTTTTTCCAATTGGTGTATCCACGCATGGTAAATATGTCCTCGCGGTCTTTATTGGAGCTAATTTATGAAGCAAAACAAAACTGGCATCGCTGTGATCACAGAGTATTCCAGCCATGGTCGGGTTTGGTACCAGGCTGCATTAAAGCACCTTAATGTTTTCCCAAACGCCGCCTAGGTAATGTGATTCAGAATGGGTTGTGATGGGCGATCCAAGTTTAAGTCTGGAGGAGCACACACAGCAGGGCCAGAGTCAGAGGACTGGACGGAAGAACAGGAGGGACGCTTTCAGACGCCGCCGGCAGAGGCCGAGCTGTCAGCCGACATGATACGCCTGTCGGGCGCACATCACCTGCAGATCCCGGCAGTGATACTGAGCCCTGCTCGGTGTTCAAGCGGTGGTAGAGGGAGTTAGCGGGCGTGGAGGCTGCTTGCTTCTTTATGAGCCACCTATGCATCTCTCTTCTGGCAGTATGTGCTTATTTGACTGAGAGGAGCTACCCGCCAAAGGCAGTTAACTGCTAAGTCTTGCTAACACGAGCACAACACACAACAGAGGACACACAGATGACAGACAAAAAGTGCAAGATGAGTGGAATGAATGATAATAGTCCGGTACGAGAGGCAAAGGTAGGAGACGGTGGTAGAAAAGTAGGGAAATAGATCGCTAACGTGACTGAAACTAGATGACGAGGCAGACGAGTAATAAATGAACAGCAGCAGGACAAACGTCAAGTACTGTTCTGAACTACTGACGGTGTTCAAGAAGGCGCTTTGGCACATGCGCGATTCATTTGCAACCTGGACGCCGAGGGGTTAACGTCTCCCTGCTGGGAGGGGCTGCTCCGTGGGGACTGAGCTGACAGTGTGTGCTGTAGGACGCGGGAGAGTCCACGGCAGTGTCCGCTGACATACACAGTACTATATGAATGGGATACCATACGCGGTGCCCAGACTGCCGTCAGTACTACATCCAGTTTTCTTTGGGTGGGCAGAGCGTGTCCGTGGGTGGGCACTGCCCCCCCCTGGTAACGCCCTTGCTTCATCAATATTTATGTGTAAAATAGGCTGGTTTTGTCAAATATTGGAATATAATATTGTTGTAGAATACCATGACCGGAGCTGTGGTTGTAAGGTGCACCATCAACACTGTACAGTAGGGATGGAGCGCTACTGACCTCAACATGGGGCACTGTGAGACAGTAGGGAGAATACTTCAAAGACCTCCTCAATTCTACCGCCACTCTTTCCTATAAGGAAGCAGAGTATGGGGACTCTGAGGCGGGCTCTCCTATCTTTGGGGTCGAGGTCACTGAGGTGGTTAAAAAGCTCCTCGGTGGCAGGGCCCCAGGGCTGAATGAGATCTGCCTGGAGTTCCTAAAGTCTCTGGATGTTGTGGGACTGTTGTGGTTGACATGTCTTTGCAACATTGCATGGACATCAGGGACAGTGCCTCTGGATTGGCAGACTGGAGGTTGTGTTCCAACTACAGGGATCACACTCCTCAACATCCATATTCAGGGGTTCTGGAGAGGAGGGTCCATCTGGAAGTCGAATCACAGATCCAGGAGGAGCAGTATGGGTTTCATCCTGGCTGTGGAACAGTGGACCAGCTCTACACCCTCGGCAGGGTCCTAGAGGGTGCATGGGGGTGCGCCCAACCAGTCTGCATGTGGACTTGGAGAGGGCATTCAACCGTGTCCCTCGGGGAGTCCTGTAGGGGGTGCTCTGAGAGTATAGGGTGCCGGACCCCTTGACATGGGCTGTTTGGTCCCTGTATGTCAGAGTCTGGTCCGCACTGCCGGCAGTTTGTCAGATATCTTTCCAGTGAGAATTGGACTCCACCAAGGCTGCCCGTTGCAAGCGGGCAAAATGAGTTTCCTCTGCAGGGTGTCCGGGCTCTCCCTTAGAGATAGGATGAGAAGTTCAGTCATCCAGTAGGGACTCAGAGTAGAGCCGCTGCTCCTCCACATTGAGAGGAGCCAGATGAGGTGGCTCGATCATCTGGTTAGGATGCCTCCTGGACACCTCCCTGGTGAGGTTTACCGGGCACAGACCCCGGGGATGACCCAGGATATGCTGGAGAGAATATGCCTGTGGCCTGGGAACGCCTCAAGATCCCTATGGAAGAGCTGCATGAAGTGGCTGGGGAGAAGGAAGTCTGGGCTTCCCTGCTAAAGCTACTGCCCTTGTGACCTGACCCCAGATAAGCAGAAGGAGATGGATGGATGGCTAAAATACCCTGAAGTTCATGACCTCAAGCATGTTATGAAACACAGGAATGGCACTTGGCATATTTTCACTGATATAATCAGGTAATGTCCAAGGAGGGACTGCAGGGAAAGGATGCAGATATATCAGTTAAACATAGCAGAGGTCAAAATGTTGGTCAAATGAGTCTTGTGACTAAACAAATCATTTTAAATTGCGTGCGGAAGGGTTATCTTCTGTCTGCACACACCCTCTTAACTGCTTTCTGTATCACCACATGAAAAAGTGGTTGGTCAGCAGTGAGTATATAAAGAGTGTTTAGGAGCTCTATCAAACTCTTCAGCTCATCAGCCATGGACAAAAGTGTTGTGCTGGTCCTGCTGTGTCTGCAGGTTGTCCTGCTCATCACAGCCTTCACTTCTACTGATACAGCCAATATGCCAGCGACAGATTCTCAACAACCTCCTGATCCGGTAAGAAGATCCTCTGACTGTAAAAACCTTCATGTATTGTCACAAAGGCCTTGATTGTGTCTCACAGTTAAGTCTAAATATCAAACTGTTGCTGATAGAAAAATATGCTTTCAGTTTACAGCCTGCAAACTGAAAAGTAAGATCTTATTCATACTCCATGGTTGCATAAGCCTAAAAAAGTGTAGTAATTCTGTCATCTCTACATGCAAATATAACTAGAATATAATATAACTATTATATATATAATATAACTGGCATTTCCTTCCCTAATTTAGTTCTGTGTATTAACAAAGCACAAGTATTTTTTGAGTATATCAAAAAATATAATTTTATGTAACTAAAACGGGGTGGCACGGTGGTGCAGTGGTTAATACTGTCGCCTCACAGGCCCGGGGCCTTTCTGTGTGGAGTTTGCATGTTCTCCCCATGTCTGCGTGGGTTCTCTCCAGGTACTCCGGCTTCCTCCCACAATCCAAAAACAAGCATGGGGATTAGGTTAAATGGTTAATTTAAACTGACCGTAGGTGTGAGTGTGAGTGGCTGTTTGTCTCCATGTGCCCTGCGATGAGGTGGAGACTTGTCCAGGGTGTACCCTGCCTTTCACCCTAGGACAGCTGTGATAGGCTCCAGCCCCACCGCAACCCTATGTGAGGATAAGTGGTAGAAAATGGATGGATTAAACTACAACAGATTCCATTGCAATATTGAAACAATTACCCTATTTTTTCCATTTTTTGTGTAATTTATTCAAATCTGTCTGATTTCTCTTCATTCCATTTGAAATTACAGTTTGGAGTCCATCAGTTTGTTGATAAAGGACCATTTCACTCTGTTACAGGTGGAGAGCAGAAATAACCACAACAGAGAAGTATCTAGAAATAAACGTAAAAGATATGACAACTCTAATGGGAGTGACGATGGATGGCCATTTGAGAGAGAAGGAGTATGGGTATTGGGTCATCGCTAATGGTAAGATCAAATTTATTCCTCTCCTTCGTTCAGTCAGGAGACTGTATCACCCAGACTCTGTCTCAAAGAAAAGCTGCTGAAGACTGCAACATTTTAATCAACTTCTCTTTCTTTTCTTTGTGTCTCACTCTATGTGTCTTCAGCAGAGATAATGATCAGACACGTGGTCATGGACTGGTTACTGGTGATATTGTGCTCATTGAGCTGCTTCCAAGGAAATCAATTCTTATGATCATGCAACTGATGCATCATATACACACAGCTGATATTATCTTCTGTGAAAGAAAATAGCACTGGGAATGAATTGCTTGTAAAAGCAAAGTTCATTGGTGTTTCTGCTCAAATGCTACTGCTGCCAATAGCGAGTGACAGAGAATCACTCAGTGATGAATTGAATAAAGTGCTCTTGTTGTTGTACGGTATGTGTTCATACACAGACGTTATGGATGTGACAATTAAAATGTGCTTCTGATTAAAAACAATGAAAATCCTAATGTTTTGTTTTACTCTGTCTCTTGTTTTCCCATTGTGTCTCTGAACACTGACATTAATGATAATGATTGATGATTTACATGTTAAATTGAGCTGCTCATTGTCTTTTGCATGGCCACTCTGAGTCCGAAGGAAAACAAAGCAAAGGCCAAACATTTGGGCAAACATTAAAAGGTAATAAAGTGCAAATAAAAGAAAAGGATAAACTAGGCAAAGCTATTATGTAGTGCATTAAACCAGTAGTCTAGCTTTTAAGAGCTAGAGGTTTCCTCATTTCTGTTAAACTAAGCCAAATACTGTAGCTGCTAGCTGTAGCCTGACAATGACAGTGGTATCAATTTTCTCAATTTTCCAGTTTGTGTTTACACACACACACACACACACACACACACACACACACACAGGCTGTTGGATCAGACCACCAGGACCAGCTTTCACTCCCCACCTGCATCAATGATCCTTGTCCTCTCATGACCCTGTCTCTGGTTCACCACTGGTCCTTCCTTGGACCACTTTTGATAGATCCTGACCACTGCAGACCAGTAACACCCTAACAGAGCTGCACTTCTGGAGATGCTCTGATCCAGTCCTCTAGATATCACACAGACTGAAGCTGCGTTGAAAAGCTGTGGTCTTAAGGTCTTAGGTGCCTCAAGGGCGGTAACCCTTGAACACTCTGGTGGACGCTATCTGTCCAACTGAAGAAGTGAAGATCGTGGAGGACTCCAACAACAGTTGCAAGGTACACTATATTACCAAAAGTATTCAGTCACCTGCCTTGACTCGCATATGAACTTAAGTGACATCCCATTCCTAATCTGTAGGGTTCAATATGACGTCAGTCCACCCTTTGCAGCTATAACAGCTTCAACTCTTCTGGGAAGGCTGTCCACAAGGTTTAGGAGTGTGTTTATGGGAATTTTTGACCATTCTTCCAGAAGTGTGTGAGGTCACACACTGATGTTGGACGAGAAGGCCTGGCTCTCAGTCTCCCCTCTGATTCATCCCGAAGGTGTTCTATGGGGTTGAGGTCAGGACTCTGTGCAGGCCAGTCAAGTTCATCCACACCAGACTCTGTCATCCATGTCTTTATGGACCTTACTTTGTGCACTGGTGCACAGTCATGTTGGAAGAGGAAGGGGCCAGCTCCAAACTGTTCCTACAAAGTTGGGAGCATGGAATTGTCCAAAATGTCTTGGTATGCTGAAGCATTCAGAGTTCCTTTCACTGGAACTAAGGGGCCAAGCCCAGCTCCTGAAAAACAACCCCACACCATAATCCCCCCTCCACCAAACGTTACACTTGGCACAATGCAGTCCAACAAGTATCGTTCTCCTGGCAACCGCCAAACCCAGACTCGTCCATCAGATTACCAGATGGAGAAGCGTGATTCGTCACTCCAGAGAATGCGTCTCTACTGCTCTAGAGTCCAGTGGCGGCGTGCTTTACACCACTGCATCCGACGCTTTGCATTACACTTAGTGATGTATGGCTTGGATGCAGCTGCTCGGCCATGGAAACCCATTCCATGAAGCTCCCTGTGCACTGTTCCTCAGCTAATCTGAAGGCCACATGAAGTTTGGAGGTCTGTGGAGACTGACTCTGCAGAAAGTTGGTGACCTCTTCGCACTATCGACCTCAGCATCCTCTGACCCCGCTCCATCAGTTTACGTGGTCTACCACTTTGTGGCTGAGTTGCTGTCGTTCCCAAACACTTCCACATTGTTATAATACAGCTGACAGTTGACTGTGGAGTATTTAGGAGCGAGGAAATTTCACAAATGGATTTGTTGCACAGGTGACATCCTATCACAGTTCCACGCTGGAATTCACTGAGCTCCTGAGAGTGACCTATTCTTTGACAAATGTTTATAAAAGCACACTGCATGCCTCGGTGCTTGATTTTATACACATGTGGCCATGGAAGTGATTGGAACACCTGATTCTGATTATTTGGATGGGCGAGCGAATACTTTTGGCAGTATAATGTAAGCCAAAAACATACTATTGTGTACATGTGCGTGTGCACATTCGTGCCATTGCATGTAGGTGTGGGTGTGAACGTGTGTGTGTGTGGTCAAGAAAAAAAAAGATATATTTAGCATTTATGCACATATTACAACCTAATGAAAAGTACGGGTTGGACTGTTCCAAAAAAAAATAGTGTGTTTGCATGAGAATGGGTAAAAATGAGATGACAGTTTGATATATATCTTGTATCTACTTCTTTATATTGCTTAATGTCTGTCATGCTTCCTTATTTTCTCTAGAAGTGGTTGGTGGTGCAACATGTGGCTCACTGCTCCGTTACAACATCTAACATGCACAAGTACAGTAAAATAAGTTGACTTTCACATGGGACATGAACAGCGGTCTCCCAAGTCCTGAAAAATAGCTAACATGGCTTTGTCGAAAGTAAAAAAATAAATAAATAAAAACAAGAATTGAAATAGATGGCTGGCCAGTGTGGTTCATTGTGATCACACTGTGGTTCATTGTGGTCACTGAAATTCAATAAATTTCAACTATTTGTCATTCTGCTCTCAGAACTGCAACCCTGAAAAGGAAGGATGTATATAACGTGAAAATCCATTACTGAGCTTTAGAGATGCTAACAGGCAGATTTTTTTCAGGAAGGCATTTTCCACTTCAGTTTTATACTCTCACCTAAAGGTACAGCACATCTTTACTGCATCATTTAAACATTTCCAGATGTTCCTGTCTCTTTGCCAGATGTTTAGCTCAAAACTGATCATCAACGCTTGTAATCAGCACATGTCTGACGTCTCGCTGATAATGCATCATGGCCGACATCCTGTTATAGCTTCCTCTTTGTTCACATTGGTTCTAGTGAACATATAAATGTACCCTTTCTGTTGGCTTCAGATCATCAGTCATGGATAAAAGTGTGCTGCTGGTTCTGCTGTGTCTGCAGGCTTTTCTGCTCATCACAACCTTCACTTCTACTGATGCAGCTGCTCTGCCGACAGATGATCAACACCAACAACAACAGTACACTGACCTGGTAAGAAAACACTCTGCTGGACACTGACTGCATGGAGCTAATCCACAGTTCTATGAGTAAGAGAAAAAAATCATAGTTCTGTTTGGAACAATTGATGGTGATTTTTTTGTGTGTAATAATTTTGACATAATGAATGATGTTTATTTTGCACTTCACTGTAGGTGAAGAGAGGAAGAAAACAAAGTGGACAAAAGAATAGAAAATGCCGGTCCAAAACTGGAGCACGTCACATCCCGGTAAAACTTAATGAACATACAGACGGCTAGTATTTGTTTCCTCTAATTCAAATTGCAGTAGTTTTTGTGGTTAATAGTTATTCGATAATCTCCATTTCCCTCTCTCTCTGTCTCTCTGTTCTGTTCAATCTTCAGCTCTCATTGGAGAATTAGTATTAGCACCTCCAATTCTGAGCTATGGTCACGAGCTGTGGGTCGTGACCAAAAGAACAAGATCATGGATACAAGCGGGCAAAATGAGTTTCCTCTGCAGGGTGTCCGGGCTCTCCCTTAGAGATAGGGTGAGAAGCTCAGTCATCCTGGAGGGACTCAGAGTAGAGTCGCTGCTCCTCCACATTGAGAGGAGCCAGATGAGGTGGCTCGGTCACCTGGTTAGGATGCCTCCTGGACACCTTCCTGGTGAGGTTTACTGGGCACAGACCCCGGGGACGACCCAGGACATGCTGGAGAGAATATGTCTGTGGACTGGGAATGCCTTGGGATCCCTCTGGAAGAGCTGCATGAAGTGGCTGGGGAGAAGGAAGTCTGGGCTTCCCTGCCAAAGCTGCTGCCCCTGTAACCTGACCCCAGATACGCAGAAGAGGATGGATGGATGGCTAAAATACCCTGAAGTTCGTGACCTCAAGCATGGTATGAAACACAGTCATGGCACTTGGCATATTTTCACTGATATAATCAGGTAATGTCCAAGGAGGGACTGCAGGGAAAGGAAGCAGATATATCAGTTAAACATAACAGAAGTCAAAATGTTGGTCAAATGAGTCTTGTGACTAAACAAATAATTTTAAATTGCGTGCGGATGGGTTATCTTCTGTCTGCACACACCCTCTTAACTGCTTTCTGTATCACCACATGAAAAAGTGGTTGGTCAGCAGTGAGTATATAAAGAGTGTTTAGGATCTCTATCAAACTCTTCAGCTCATCAGCCATGGACAAAAGTGTTCTGCTGGTCCTGCTGTGTCTGCAGGTTGTCCTGCTCATCACAGCCTTCACTTCTACTGATGCAGCCAATATGCCAGCGACAGATCCTCAACAACCTCCTGATCTGGTAAGAAGATCCTCTGACTGTCAAAAGGTTCATGTATTGTCACAATGTCCTTGATTCTGTCTCACAATTAAGTCTAAATATCAAACAAACTGTTGCTGATAGAAAAATGTGCTTTCAGTTTACAGCCTGCAAACTGAAAAGTAAGATCTTATTCATACTCCATGGTTGCATAAGCTTACAAAAGTGTAGTAATTCTGTCATCTCTACATGCAAATATAACGTCATCTGGCTTCCCTAATTTAGTTCTGTGTATTAATAAAGTATAAGCATTTTTTGAGTATATCATAATTTTAAATAAATGAAGCTCCAATGGGGCGGCACGGTGGTTAGCACTGTCGCCTCACAGCAAGAAGGTACTGGGTTCGATTCCCGGCCCGGGGCCTTTCTGTGTGGATTTTGCATGTTCTCCCCGTGTCTGTGTGGGTTCTCTCCAGCAAGTGAGTTGTGAGTGTGAATGGTTGTCTGTCTCTATGTGCCCTGTGATGAACTGGAAACTTGTCCAGGTTGTACCCTGCCTTTCACCTGAAGACAGCTGTGATAGGCTCCAGCCCCCTCGCGATCTGATGTGAGGATAAGAGTTAGAAAATGGATGGATGAATCTACAATAGATTTCATTGCAATATTGAAGCAGTTACCCTGTTTTTTTCAATTTTTTTGTGTAATTTATTCAAGTCTGTCATATTTCCTAAACTCTTCATTCCATTTGAATTGACAGATTGGAGTCCATCAGTTTGTTGACAGAGGACCATTTCACTCTGTTACAGGTGGCGAGCAGAAATAACCACAACAGAGAAGTATCTAGAAACAGACGTAAAAGATATTCCAACTCTAATGGGACAGGAGCCAAATGGCCATTTGAGAGAGAAGGAGTATGGGTATTGTCAGGTCAGGTGGTAAGATCAAGTTTATTCCTCTCTTTCACTCAGTCAGGAGGCTGTATCACCCAGACTCTATCTCAAAGAAAAGCTGCTAAAGACTGCAACATTTTAATCAGCTCATTATTCAGATCAGATCAATTTGTGTAACAGTTCTGAAAACTGCTGTATTATTTGTCCATTCAGAAATATAATTCTTTGATTAAATTTGATGTGCTGCTTTAAAATGTATCAATTACAAATCTCTGTTACAGGCTCCACCTCCTCGTCCTATTCTTCTTCCTCTTCCTCCCCCTCCTCCCCCCCAGGTAAGAGATCATTCCTCCTTTTTATAGCTTATGTTTGACAATAAAAAAGGAAGATAATAGCACTTTTCTCTAATTAGGCTTTGTTGTAAAAGTGAATGTTGCGTAAATAAACAGTTTGTAAGTATTTGTAATTATATTTGTATTTATTCTGTTTTTGAATGTTTGCTAAACCCTCCCCCAGACAGTGATCAGAGCAGAGCAACCATAGCGAGGCAGGGCTGGTCTGTCAGGGTTTGAATATCTTCACATGTTGAAACAGTGTCATGGGGCTATTGTAGGCCTTATGTAATACTCTTATTAACTCTTATCTTATTTTTTAGCCTTTCCAAAATTAAAAACAAAAAAACAAAAGTGTAAGGAATGGATTAAAATGTGTTTGGCTGCTTTGCTGTTTCCACTTTGTAGATATACTCGCAGTCTTAACAAAATATTATGTACAGCTTGTATGCATAAAGTGCAGAAATGTCAGTTGAATCCATTTTGTGAAGACTGACTTCTCTTTCTTTTCTTTGTATTTCACTCTATGTGTCTCCAACAGAGATAATTATCAGACGAATGGAAGGGGGTACGGATGTGGTCATGGTTTGACTGGTTATTGATTGATATTGTGCTCATTGAGCTGCTTCCAAGGAAATCAATTCTTATGATCATGTAACTGTTGCTTCATATACACACAGCTGATTTTATCTTCTGTGAAAGAAAATAGCACTGTGAGTGAATTGTTTGTAAAAGCGAAGTTCATTGGTATTTCTGCTCAAATGCTACTGCTTCCAATAGTGAGTGACAGAGAATCACTCAGTGATGAACTGAATAAAGTGCTCTTGTTGTTGTACGGTATGTGTTCATATACACGTGTTATGGTTGCGACAATTAAAATGTGCTTCTGATTAAAAACAATGAAAATCTTAATGTTTTGTTTTACTCTGTCTCTTGTTTTCCCATTGTGTCACTGAACACTGACAATAATGACAGTGATTGATGATTTACATGTTAAGCTGAGCTGCTCATTGTCTTTTGCATGGCCACTCTGAGTCTGAAGGAAAACAAAGCAAAGGCCAAACATTTAGGCAAACATTAAAAGGTAAAACAAAGTGCAAATAAAAGAAAAGGATAAACTGGGCAAAGCTGTTATGCAGTGCATTAAACCAGTAGTGAATACAGTTTCACTTTATTTAGGTTTTAGTGGACATGGGAAGGGCTAGTTTCCTCATTTCCAATCCTTAAATTAAACTAAGCCAAATAGCTGCTAGCTGTAGCCTGACAATGACAATATTATAAATTTTCTCATGTAACACTCAAGCACTTCAAGTTAGTGTTTACATACACACACACACACACACACACACACACACACAGACTGTTGGATCAGACCACCAGGACCAGCCTTCACTCCCCACCTGCATCAATGATCCTTGTCCTCTCATGACCCTGTCTCTGGTTCACCACTGGTCCTTCCTTGGACCACTTTTGATAGATCCTGTCCACTGCAGACCAGGAACACCCCACCAGAACTGCAGTTCTGGAGATGCTCTGATCCAGTCCTCTTGACATCACACAAACTGAAGCTGCGGTGGAAAGCTGTGGTCTTAAGGTCTTGGATGCCTCAACGGACGGTAACCCTTGAACACTGTTGTGGATGCTAGTGGTCAGGGTATCTGTCCAACTGAAGATCCCAGAGGACTCCACCAAAAGTTGCAAGATACCTGCAGACCAGGGGGGTATTCCAGGTAGGTGGTTCAACAATCTCTGAGTCTAATCCTGAGCTCTGAGTTGACTTACCCTGCGATGGGAAATTATCTGGTTCCAGAACAGCTGATTTGAATTAGTTCAATCAACTCTGAGTAGGTTCATCTTGAGTTAAGCATGTGCACAAACACAGTAAAAAGCCATCATCAATGGAGCCCCCTGCAGAATTGGAGGTACACTTAATTGAGATCGTGGCATACAGGTGAAAAGTGGTGGAGTGGTTTTGGTGGATTTGTAGATTTGGAGAAGGCAGATGACCAAGTGCCTGGGGGGATACTGTGGAAGATGCTGCAGGAAAACCCAAAACGTGAGTCGTGTGTGGGTTTTGTTTCCGGTGGGTGTTGGCCTCCACCAGGTCTGTGCTTTGTCACCAATCCTGTTTGTGATACTAAGTAATTTCCTAGGTTGGGATCAATAAAGTCATTCTCTTCTATGCTATTTTCTATTCTATTCTGTGGACAGGATATCGAGGAGCAGTTGTGGATGGTGGGGATTGCAGTTTGGTGGGCTGAGGATCTTGTCACTTCTTTTTGCAGTTGATGTGGTCCTGATGGCATCATCAGTCTGTGACCTTCAAATCTCATTGAATCAGTTTGCAGCCGAATGTGAAGCGGCAGGGACGAGGATCAGCTGAAGCCATTTTTCTCAGCAGGAGATTGCTTACTCAGGATAGGGAGTAAGTCTTTGCCCCAAGTGAAGGAGTTCAAATACCTTGGGGTCCTGTTTGCGAGTGAGGGGACCATGGAGCTGGTGATTGGCCAAAGAATTGGAGCAGTGTGGGTGATATTACGTTTGCTTTACTGCAACGTTGTGACAAAAAGAGAGCTAAGACAGAAGGCACGGTTCTCGATCTACCAGTCAATGGTCGTTCCTCCACTCACTTGTGGTCATGAAGGATGGATCATGACGATCGATGTCAAAAATTTGAAAAAATCGTCATAACGCGGTATGCCAAAAAAGTAAAAAAAAATGTCACGTCATAAAAGATCATAAAAAGTGCTGGAAAATTCCTTCTTACAGCATGTTGAGTGAATTCATGGTGATGTCTGGCGAAAAAAAGTGGTGAAAAAGGTGTTTTATAGGATCTCAAAAATTTGAAGAAATCGTCATACCGCGGTATGCCAAAAAAGTCAAAAAATGTCACATCATAAAAAGTGCAGAAAATGCCTTCTTACAGCATTTTGAGTGATTTCATGCTGATGTCTGCTGAAAGAAGTGGAGAAAAAGCCATTTTTTAGGATGTCAAAAATTTGAACAAATCGTCATACCACGGTATGCCTCCAAAAATGTCACGTCATAAAAGATCGTAAAAAGTGCCGAAAATGCCCTCTTACAGCATGTTGAGTGAATTCATGGTGATGCCTGGCGAAAAAAGTGGTGAAAAAAACATTTTTTAGGATGTCAAAACTTTGAAGAAATCGTCATACCGCGTATGCCAAAAAAGTGAAAAAAATTTAATATTATAAAAAGTGCTCGAAATGCCTTCTTGCAACATGTTGAGTGAATTCATGGTGATGTCTGGCGAAAAAAGCGGTGAAAAAGCCATTTTTTAGGATGTCAAAAATTTCAACAAATCGTCATACCGCGGTATGCCAAAAAAGTAAAAAAAATGCCACATCATAAAAAATCATAAAAAGTTCCGAAAATGCCTTCTTGCAGCATGTTGAGTGAATTCATGGTGATGTCTGGCGAAAAAAGTGGTGAAAAAGCCATTTTTTAGTATATCAAAAATTTGAACAAATCATCATGCCACGGTCTGCCACTAAAAGTCAAAAAATGTCAAAAAAAATTTAATGTCATAAAAAGTGCCGAAAATGCCTTCTTACAGCATGTTGAGTGAATTCATTATGATGTCTGGTGAAAAAAGTGTTGGAAAAGCCATTTTTTAGGATGTATGCCAAAAAAGTCAAAAAAATGTGGTGCGAGCAGGGGGCAATAAACGTCAAGCGATTCGGACAATACACAAAGGAGTTATGGCCATTCGATGGTTCAATGTGGAAATCATGCCAAAATGAAGAGTGGAAACAAAATGTCCGACTTCCTGTTTGGAATAGACAATTGGTGCAAGAGACTTTTTTGTGCATCTGTCAAGACACACGTGTGTCCCGATTTTCGTGTTCCTACTCCATAAATACCCCTATGGGGTGGGTTTTTTTAAAATTTCAAGGGGGTGCCATGGAGCCATTTTGCCCGGCTCGTGGTCGTTGCCCCCATCAGATGTTAGAGGTTGTCACGCTTGACCTGTGTATCAAGTTTTACGATGATACGACTTTATTAAAGCCATCAAATGCCAAACGTATTTTCTTGGCGAAAAATCGGAAGACGCGGCGCCGCCATACGGACGCCGTTTATCATAGCTTCAAGGCGTTCGTTATGTAGCTTCACCAGCGTGTTGTGGATGTTTTAGAAGTGGAATGAAGATGGGGTCAACTATGTTGCATCACAACATGTAAATGTAAAGGGTGGCGCTGTGGAGGCATCTGGCCACGCCCCTTGGTGGGGACCACATCAGATGTTAGAAGACGCCAGCCTTGACCTGTGTATCAATTTTCAATGACTTTATTAAAGCCATCAAAAAGCCAAACGTATTTTCTTGAAAAATTGTCAAAAATTGACGCGCCACCACACGGGCACCGTTAGCCGTAACCTCTCAGTGTTCAGACTGTAGCTTCACTGACTTGTTATTTATGTCTTAGAAGTGGAATGAAGTTGATGGAGTTAATTATGCGACACCAGTAAATGTAAAACCTAAGAACACGTCACTTCCTGTTACCACCGGGGGGGCGCCATGAGCAAGGTATGATATTATTACATCGGATCGTTCAGGGCCAAGCCCCCGTCATGCTCAGAAAATTTGAAGCTGCTAGGATCGAGTATGTGAACGTGAGAGCCGTTCAAATTTAAACAGCGAACTCGCCAAAGTTTAGCGAGCACTAGCAGCCATGCCCTTTGAACTTTTGCTCAGCTAGGTCTGGAGATAATCTGTACCAAATTTCAAGTTGATCAGACGTAATCCCTAGGACGAGTTCGTTTTCAGCCGAAAAATCAAAAATTCAAAATGGCCAACTTCCTGTTGGAATTTCAGCTTCCTGCCAAGAGACAATATTGTTTGTCTGGGTATGCTTAACATGTGTACCGATTTTCGTTGAGGTATGCCACAGTTGCCAACTTTCCCTGTGGGAATTTTTCAACTTTGTAGGGGGTGCCATTCAGCCATTTTGCGTGTATCGTGTGCGAGCACCCCAAAATATCCAATTTCGGGGCGGGCGCCAGGAATGTGCCAATTTATACAACTTTTTAACGTTGGGAAATGGGCGAAATTAGGGAAAACAGATGTTTGGGAATAAGAATAACAAACACAAGGGTTTCATTCGGTCCCTTGCGGACCTGTTTGAGTCTGCTCGGGCCCTAATAATAATAATAATAAACATTACAGTTTCAATAGGTCCCTTGCGGACCTGTTTCACAGTCCACTCGGGCTCTAATAAAACTAAAGAAATGAGAAATGAGTTAACAATTATATATACATAATACATTGAGGTACGATAACTACACAACGACACAAATATTTAAAAAAAAAAAAAAAGAAAAAAGCATGTTTAGCATTTGTGCACATATTACAACCTAATGAAAAGTACGGATTGGACTGTTCCAAAAAAATAGTGTGTTTGCATGAGAATGGGTAAAATGAGAGACAGTTTGATACACTATATTGCCAAAAGTATTCGCTCAACTGCCTTGACTCGCATATGAACTTAAGTGACATCCCATTCCTAATCCATAGGGTTCAATATGACGTTGGTCCACCCTTTGCAGCTATAACAGCTTCAACTCTTCTGGGAAGGCTGTCCACAAGGTTTAGGAGTGTGTTTATGGGAATTTTTGACCATTCTTCCAGAAGCATATTTGTGAGGTCACACACTGATGTTGGATGAGAAGGCCTGGCTCTCAGTCTCTGCTCTAATTCATCCCAAAGGTGTTCTGTCAGGTTAAGGTCAGGACTCTGTGCAGGCCAGTCAAGTTCATCCACACCAGACTCTGTCATCCATGTCTTTATGGACCTTGCTTTGTGCACTGGTGCACAGTCATGTTGGAAGAGGAAGGAGCCAGTGATTGGAACACCTGATTCTGATTAATTGGATGGGTGAGCGAATACTTTTGGCAGTATAGTGTATATATCTTGTATCTACTTCTTTATATTGCTTAATGTCTGTCATGCTTCCTTATTTTCTCTAGAAGTGGTTGGTGGTGCAACATGTGGCTCACTGCTCCGTTACAACATCTAACACGCACAAGTACAGTAAAATAAGTTGACTTTCACATGGGACATGAACAGCGGTCTCCCAAGTCATGAAAAATAGCTAACATGGCTCTGTCGAAAGTAAAAAAATAAATAAATAAAAACAAGAATTGAAATAGATGGCTGGCCAGTGTGGTTCATTGTGATCACACTGTGGTTCATTGTGGTCACTAAAATTCAAGAAATTTCAACTATTTGTCATTCTGCTCTCAGAACTGCAACCCTGAAAAGGAAGGATGTATATAACGTGAAAATCCATTACTGAGCTTTAGAGATGCTAACAGGCAGATTTTTTTCAGGAAGGCATTTTCCACTTCAGTTTTATACTCTCACCTAAAGGTACAGCACATCTTTACTGCATCATTTAAACCTTTCCAGATGTTCCTGTCTCTTTGCCAGATGTTTAGCTCAAAACTGATCATCAACGCTTGTAATCAGCAAGTGTCTGACGTCTCGCTGATAATGCATCATGGCCGACATCCTGTTATAGCTTCCTCTTTGTTCACATTGGTTCTAGTGAACATATAAATGTACCCTTTCTGTTGGCTTCAGATCATCAGTCATGGATAAAAGTGTGCTGCTGGTTCTGTTGTGTCTGCAGGCTTTTCTGCTCATCACAACCTTCACTTCTACTGATGCAGCTGCTCTGCCGACAGATGATCAACACCAACAACAACAGTACACTGACCTGGTAAGAAAACACTCTGCTGGACACTGACTGCATGGAGCTTTTCCAAAGTTCTATGTGTAAGAGAAAAAAGTAATAGCTCTGTTTGGAACAATTGATGGTGATATTTTTTGTGTGAAATAATTTTAGTTTATTTTGTACTTCACTGTAGGTGAAGAGAGGAGGAAAACAAAGTGGACAAAAGAATAGAAAATGCCGATCCAAAATTGGAGCACGTCACATCCCGGTAAAACTTAACATCCTTGATTTTGGGTGTATTTTCATTCCATATTGCAATTAAAAAAATCTTGTAAATCAAACCAAAATCAACTTTTTTATATCATGTAAAGACAACCTAAGAGAGAGCAATTTTAAAGATGTGAATTATTATTTTCAGTGATATATAGGCATACAGACACTTTCAATGAAGAAGACACCAAAACAATTAAACTTAATTAAGCTACTTAAATTAAATTTATGAATGATTTAAACCATGAAATATTCTATATTGAGATTTGAGTGATTAATGATTGATTTTTTTTAAAATGTCCCTGTATTCTGGTTGGCAGCTTTATTCTTTGTTAAATTGCAAAACTGAGTTGTGCCACGCATGACATGTAATGACAAAGGAAAAAAAATAACTGTAATGAACATACAGGCGGCTAGTTTCCTCTAATTCAAATTACAGTAGTTTTTGTGGTTAATAGTTATTCATTAATCTCCATTTCCCTCTCTCCCTGTCTCTAGTACCAGTAGTATCTTGGTGGTACACTGGTACAATATACCAGCACTTGAATACCAGCGTGACGAGACTCAACGACCCACGAACAAACTTCAGCTGCAACAATAACTTCCTGCAAAATGGTCGCATATGAAATTTATTTTCAATGCTTTTCAATGACAAACAGAGGTAAAATTGTTGTACATTTCAGCCAAGTCTACAGGAGAAATAAATTTGTTTTGTAATGCTTATGACTAATTTGCTCTGTTTATGGTGCAGAATGTGTGTGAATCCCATGTTGTATGACAATGTGTTTTTGTCAGTGTGGATAAAAATAAAATTAATATACATCATATTTGGAACAAAGTTGTAATTAACTGTTTGATACTATATTTATCACTCCTTGTAATTCAAGGAGGACCATTTGCTTGTGCTCTATCCTCAACAAGTTTGCCTCTAAATCAATAGTCAATGAAAGAAGCAGATCATAACATTTTTTCAGTCTAAAGGAATGTTTTGGCATTTTGGGAAATGCTCTTATTAGTATACACTTCAGCCAGCCATTTTTACCTCCGCCAAGTAGGTTATGTTTTCATCTGCGTTTGTTTTTTGTTTGTTGGTTTGTTGGTTTGAAAAATAACAAAAAAAAGTTACAGACGGATTTTGACTTAATTTTTAGGATTGGTCTGAAGTGGCCTAACTTAAAACTGATTAATAGTTGGTGGTGCCATTGAATCGGATCCGATCACCACCAAAAATTAAGTTACTTTGAGTTACTTTGCAGACTGACAAACCAACAAACAAACAAACAAGCCCCGGTGAAAACATAACCTCCTTGGCGGCGGGGGTAACTTAAATTAAAAAGTCACGGCTGCCGCCTTGGCGAAGGTCTGCGCTCTCTGAGTGCTTTTCTAGTTTGGACATATTTTTGGAGATAAGCACACATTTCAGGAAGCTGTTATGATGAAATTAGATTTGTGAAATAATTTAGGGACGTAGTGGTTAGCACTGTCGCCTCACAGCAAGAAGTTACTGGGTTCCCCTGGCCCAGGGCCTTTCTGTGTGGAGTTTGCATGTTCTCCCCGTGTCTGCGTGGGTTCTCTGTGGATACTCCGGCTTCCTCCCACCATCCAAAAACATGCATGGGGATTAGGTTAATTTAAATTGTCTGTAGGTGTGAATGTGAGTGTGAGTGGTTGTCTGTCTCTATGTGTCCTGTGATGAACTGGCAACTTGTCCAGGGTGTACCCTGCCTTTCACCCTAAGACAGCTGGGCTAGGCTCCAGCCCCCCTGCGACCCTATGAGGATAAATGGTAGAAAATGGATGGATGGATGGAAATAATTTAGTTTGACCAAAGCAGGACATGTAAAAGTTTTGATTCAAATTAAGTTTTCTCACATGACTGATTCAGGCTAAATATCATGTTGCCTAGAAAGAGAGAACTGTAATGTCAGGCACAGTATAGATTATTACTGGCCACTTTGAATTACACATTAGAGCTGTAGACGTAAAACACGTCTAATTTCACCTGAATCTGTCAAAGAGAGGAAATGTGAACAACAGAGAAAAGAGCGAATCAAAAGGAAAACAACAAGCACCCAACTGCTGGTTGAAGCCAGGTCGATGTTCACACATTGAATGGGTAAACAAAATTTGCTGGATATTTTTTTTTCTTTTGGTATGTGGATCGACTATTTCTGTGTCACAATTGCCCCCACTTGTGCTATGATCGAGTAATTTTGGACATCCTGGGATTGTTGGATGGCATGATTATAACATTTACAAGTTATTCTAGCTTTGATGGGATCAGATTTTTTGCAAATAACGAAAGGAAACTATTACTTCCCACATGTAGGAAAATAACACAAACTACTTGAAAGTAATGCACCCTACGACTTCTCTCTATATCAAATTTTCCAAACAAACATTTTGAGGCTAACTAGGATCAAAAAGAATTTCATACTGAAAAGGAGAATCCAGTGTTTATGTTTTCTGTTACTGGGTGGTACCACTGAGGGAACAGGAGATGGAAGCAGTTGTTTAAAAAAGAAACAGCAAGCCCTGCTGCCAATTCTGGGTGGATTAAACAGGAAGACAATCATCCACATTCCTTCTGGCTTTAGTTAATACGATGGGAGTGGGTGTAAAATGAAATAAAAACACCATACATGAGTTCAGTTAAAGCCCCACCAAAGCACTTTTCCACTTTGATCCCCCTGCCCGTTAAGCAGAATTGTCCATTACCACTGTCATAAATAATTTAGCATACCACTACCTTATTTATTGTATTGTTGATTTATTGTAACCTATGTAACTGAGGACAACAATAGCCACTTTCACACTATGAGCCAAAGCTGAGCCAGCCCGGGCTTGGCGGTGCTAAGTGCTTTCACACTGCAGGGCCAGGTGCTAACTGAGGGCCATCCCCAGGCCGTCTTGGTGCAAATGGCCCGCGATTTCTGGCCCCACCTAAACCATGGGCCAAAGCAGGGCTAGAGGTGGTGTCAAGAAAAAGGAAAAGCTACGTCAGTTCCATGCCACCTAAAGCAGTAACGCAAAGTTTCTTAGCTGTTAGATGCGTAGCCTGCTACTATCAATGTAAACAAATAGCCTATCAGTTAGCGAGCTATCTTCTATACAGCCTTTTGAAGATGTGGTATAGCTGGCATTATGGACGGATTGTTTTATCACAAAACAATCAAAGCTGTTACAGCTGATCACGTGATTTTCTTTACATTCGCTTTCCTTCCAAGATGGCACTGACACCCAAAATGCACAGCGACGCGACGTCATGTTCACATTCTCTATAGGTCCATGTATCTCTTGACAGTGATGACTACAATATTATATATATTTTTTTTAATCAAGCACAAACAGAACCGCAGGTTAATTTCCTTTGATTTCTTGTGTGGTCCAATTACTTTTTTTTATCTGTTCAAACATCTGCTTTTGCCTCAGTGTAAACAAGTTCATTCATGTTTAAATCACAAAAATGCTTTTCTCAGTAAAAAGAATGGTTGTGACTTGGTTTCTGTCACTTGACTGTCTCTGAGTCATCTTTCTCAGAAGTGTGTTCACAGAGAGCGGAGCTACAAGACTGGACTGATTCCCGGATCTCTGGCAGGAGAAACAAAGCTGACGGTAAGACATGGTTTCTGAACTGATCTTTGGATTTATTCACATTACAGATATGAGTCGAATCCTGCATCTACTGTAACTCTGACATATGGTAACATTTACAAATAATTTTATCTTTGATTGGATTAGATTTGTAGGACACTTGCCAGCATAGAATGAAAGGAAAATATTGCACAACGTGAGTATTTTCAAGGTCTCAAGTTACATCTCAGGTTTATATAGTGTAAACTGTAAACTACTTATTTGTGTTTATATTCATCTGTTGCATAACATACAACTAACTTTGCTGTTCGAAAATAAACATAAAATAAATAGGTATATTAACTTTCAGTCTCAGGAGAGCTGAGTTATCTACAGTTACTGTATAAAATCACAGCTCAAAGCAATAAACTAAACTAGCAGTGGTACAAGGGGCAACCGTTTTTCATCTATGTTACTTACAGACTGCCCTTCCTTATTGATATTGGTTGAAACTTGACAAAAAAAAACTTTCCTGCTAGCATTTATTCATAAAGTTAATGGGCTGTTCTCCTGAAAATACACTAGAAATGAAAAAGAGATGCAAATAGACCATTAAATTTCAGTAGAAAATAAAGAAAATGGAAGTTTGTTATAAGTTGGCTTGGGTCAGTGCATTGCTTATACAAATACATATTCTAAATAGCATTTCCATAGTAGTGGATTAAGTACTTAAGTGTAGTATTTAAGAAGATCTATTACCAGAAATGTAATATTATATTATTTATTTATTTTACAATCAAAAGATAAGAATTGTGTTTTGTTATCATAGGATGAGCCGTGTATATCATTGCCATGTTTCTACAGTAGCCCACAATGGACAAACCACACATTGGCTCCAGATAGGAACATTCCTTTATCATGTTTTATGACATGCTAGGCACACAAGAGAAGTTTCAACTGGTTGCAATCTGCAACCGCCAAACCGAGTTGTGGTGAGGTGCTGTTAAGTCTGCATGACACGTTCAGCAACACAGGACCTTATTTTAGGACATTACCTCTCATTGTTACAACTGCAGTCGCAGCAAGTGTTTCAACTCCTCCTTGCAGTGGGGTAGGTTTACTCTTTGCATTTCATATTAACTCACATTAACTAGTAGAACTCAATGTGAGTTATATTTGTAGTGGACTAAAATGCGTAGGTCTATGTGTAAGTTTGAGAGAGAGCTATCTTAAATGCTGAGTTAATGATGCACAAACACCCTGCAGCCATCCACATGCACTGGGATCATCATGTGACAGAAGGACGAGGGACAGGTGCTCCAAAGGACATGAGTGTAGTGGTACAGTTCAGGTACATACAGAGCAACAGAGAGCAGGTTGAGGAAAAGTGAAGAAATGAGCAAATATGGAAAAAGAAGCAGCACCTGCCTAACCATTTCAATCACAGACACTGCAAAACTGAAACAAAATAAAAACCTGCAACCAAGACTTTTATCTAAAGTGTCATAATGTTTGGCCTTTATTAATTTGGTAATGTTTGCTCTGGACCTACGTTCAACTGTTCATTTAAAGGTTTGGTTAAAATGTTCAACAATAGCAACTGTGAATGAGGAGCCGTTTGGGAGCCGTAAGAGCCAATTCTAAAGGAGTCAAGCCAAAAGAGTCGGATCTTAGAAAAGAGCCGGACTTCCCATAAGAGCCATTAGACTGCAATGTTTCACTCCCCCTCATAAAACAAATCTACAGCTGAACTTTGAAGGCTATAATCAGAAGGACTATTTATTTGCTCATCCGCTGGTATATCTGTGAGGAGGGCTGAAAAAGCTTTTTATCTTGTAAACTCGTTTTGTTTCTAACACCGGGCATAAAACTCCAGTCAGGCAGTTTTTCAACGCCCCGCCCACTTGTGCTGCGCCGGTGTCACATCCAACGAACCTTCCTCCGCTCAGAAGAGCAATGTGAAGTTTTGGTCTCGGGACAGATGAATGAAGAGGAGAATAAAACACGGTGAGTCTTTAGCTGTACCTTCATGCTCTAGTGGAGCGGTGAGAGACGGTCTGGTGCTTGCAGTTATTTTAAAAGCAGCGGCTTCAGTAGCCTATGTAACATCAGAAAGAAATAACCTACCAATGCATTATTATTACTGATGCATTAACATATGAGCACAGCTTTTGTTGCTTGCCTTATATGTGCAATATTAATCTGCATAGTAACTGTAGCCCAGTATCAAAAGTGCAATACAATACATTGTGCAAGAAGTATAAAGAAGAATAAAATGGTAATACCACAAACTGTAGCCTACTTAAGAACAGTAGGCTACTTGATAAATATACTAAGTTTCCACCGCAGCTTTTAACATATGGTCATTTATGGCAAGCAGTGATTATGTATGGAGAGGCGTCCATTTTCAATGGACAGACGTGGAAGAAGTACTCAGATCTTGCAAAAGAAATGCACCAAAGTGCAGAAATACAAATGTTTACATCAAAATATAGCCTCATTACAAAGGGTCCACCTTCTGTGTGTATTATTGCAATGTTTGAATATAATTCTTGATGCACTCATCACTTCAATGCTGCAGCTGGTAAATATGGCTTTGACTTAAGATGGTGAATTTACTTCTGAGACTCAATAAAGTTTGATCTTAGGCCATAACATTGCACATCATTTATTTGTTTATTTGTTTGAATATGTGATGAAATCAGTAATATAAGTTTTCAAAAAAGTGAAAAGTATACGTGCATAGCAGTAGAAGAACAAGGTTAGTTAAGTACTTCAGTATGTATACTTTTACCCACAGAAAATAGACAAATTCTTCATTTCAGTCGTGGGATCTCTATCAGAATTTGATCGAAACTTGATGGGATGTATCTGCTCTGTCCTCAGCTCTGATCAGTCTGCAGAGGCAGATTATTTATCTCAGCGAAGGTCGAACAGCCCGGGTCAGGACACAATGTCTAGATGTCAATGTTATCTAGACAATAACAAAATTATTAGCAGACTGTAGTGTTTCTTGTTTTGATGTGTTTTTTTCCCTCCCAAACCAGATGATTCTTTTGTGTCCACATACAGTGTTTTCCTTTTTGTAGCCAAATGTATTTTAGCTGTAGAACAAAGACAACTCATTTCTGAAAGCTTTACTCTAATGAGAACATTAAATACAGACTCTACAGTTTGTGGCTCTATTCATTAATTGTCATTATTATTATGACAATTGGCAATTTTATATCTGCTCCTTTTTATTTAAAGTAGTTCCTCTTTCAATCAAGTCTTCCAAACTGAATTTTAAGTGTTTAATTTATTTTCAGATTTCAGTGATTCAAGTGTTAATTGTTCATGTACTGTAAAATAAAAAAACAACATCATTTTAAAGTATTTTATATCATTCTGACTCTCTTTTTTCTTCCTGTAACCTCTTGAACTCGTGGGTGCTTACATTAGTCAGCTGTGATTTGGCGCAACCAGCTAACACCCATCATATAAAGAGCCGAAGATCTGTTATCCCTTCCTGTCTAGCCTCAGTTCCACAATCTCAAATTCAGCATTTTATTCATCTGTCTCTTTGAAATAAATGAAAATAGTGTGCTCCTGGGGATTACATATGATTACTTTGTGAGAACAGAAAAAACTACAGCTCCCATCAACATTTGCAAGTGTGGCAGTGTGGACACTCATGTCAAGTCTAACATTGTTTCATCCATGTCTATAAAACCAATGCTCTCATTAATGTCGCATACAGGGTTTTAGCATCATATGAAGGACTGTGGATTATAGGAGGTGGTGTGTATTAAAGGTGGCTAAAGATCCATAATTAAATCAACAACGATACAGCTGAAGCAAGCAAAACATGCTCTTCAGTAATGTTGAAATGTATGAGATGTTTCAAATGTCTACTGGGATCGTCAGTGAGGTTTTCTTACTTATGCGACAGTGCACTGAAGTTCGGTTTTTTTGACTGCGGCTCCCTATAAAACCACACTTGACTGTGGCTAGCAGAGCAATAATGTAGTTGACCTCTGCATCAAATCAAAGAGTGGGGATTTGATTCAAATCCCTCTTGTTGCTAAATCCTGCCAACACATCACATACTGTTTAACTCTCCTCTTTATGCAACAAGATAAAAAATATTTCAAAATATCTTACCTTACAGTTTCTGATCTGATCAGCATGGAGGATGATGACTACTTCTACCATGACAACATCAGCTTCAACTTCAGCTACGACGATTACCCGGCCCTCTGCGAGAAGGGAGATGTCCGTTCCTTCGCAGCCGTCTTCCTCCCCATCATGTATACTGTGTGCCTAGTGGTGGGATTGGCAGGAAACGGCTTAGTTGTGGCGGTCTACGCCTACCATAAGCGCCTCAAGACCATGACAGACGCTTTCCTTACCCACCTGGCTGTGGCTGACCTGCTCCTGCTCTTCACACTGCCTTTCTGGGCTGCTGATGCAGCGAGGGGCTGGGAGGTGGGTGAGGTCACCTGTAAGGTTGTGTCAGCCTGCTACACGGTCAACTTCACCTGCTGTATGCTGCTGCTGGCCTGCATCAGCCTGGACCGGTACTTGGCGTTAGCCAGGGCACAAGGTAAAGCGCACAGTCAGCGGCTGCAGAGGATCTTCACCAGGAGGCACTGCTGGAAGATGTGTTTAGTTGTTTGGGCAACAGCTTTCGTCCTTGGTCTCCCTGATTTAATACTCTCTGAAGTGAGATGGGCGTCTAATAGGAGCACCTGTCTGGCGATCTACTCTACGGCAATGGCTCGAGGGGGGAAAGCTGCTCTGGAGATAGTAGAGGTGCTGCTGGGATTCCTGCTTCCACTCCTGGTTATGGTGGTCCGTTACTGGAGCGTGGGCCGGGCACTGAAGGGCCTCCCTTTGGAGAGCAGAGGTAAGAAGTGGAGCGCTCTACGTGTCCTGTTGACAGTAGTGGGGGTGTTCGTGGTCACTCAGCTGCCTTATAACGTGCTGAAGGTATATCGAGCAATGGACTCCGTCTACGCATTAGTGACCCACTGCGGGACGAGCAAAGTGTTGGATCAGGTGGCTCAGGTGGCAGAGAGCTTGGCCCTCACTCACTGCTGCCTCAACCCGATCCTCTACGCCTTCGTGGGCTCGTCCTTCAAGCAGCACATGATGAAAGTGGCCAAGATGTTTGGTGAGAGGAGAAGAAAGAGGAGGAAGAGGAGGGAGAATCCTGCAGTAGAGGAAGAGATGGAGATGTCATTTAACTCCCACAGTGCAGAGACGAACACATTCTCAATATGAGTCAACACTGAAAAATCACAGTCAAGTCAGTGTAGTAGAAAAAGAGTAGATTGATTATTTTATTGATTTTCTCCTCTCCTCTTAATACTCTTGCTTGCAATCAAAGACCAAAGAAATTTTCTGTGTGACAAATGAAAAAGGGATTTGGATTAATTTTTGTTTTCAGTGACCTGTATTTGTTACCTCTGCCAAGGAGGTTATGTTCTCACCAGGGTTTGTTTGTTTGTTGGTTTGCAAAATAACTCAAAAAGTTATGGACGGATTTTGACAAAATTTTCAGGGTTGGTCAGAAGTGGCCTAACTTAAAACTGATTAATTTTTGGCGGTACTCAGATCCGATTCAACGGCACCACCAAAAATTAATCTGTTTAAGTTAGGCCACTTCCAGCCAATCCTAAAAATTTCGTCAAAAACCGTCAAGAACTTTTTGCGTTACTTTGCAAACCGACAAGCCAACAAGCCAACAAACCAACAAGCAAACAAACAGGCCCCGCTGACATAACCTCCTTGGCAGCAGGGTAACTTTAAATAAAAAAGCCGCCGCCGCCTTGGTGGAGGTCTGCGCTCTCTGAGTGCTTTTCTAGTGACAGCTGTCATGACAATGAACACTGTGACTTAAAGTGCTTCTACAATGTTCAAATCTGTCACTCCTTGTGCTCACAAGCTTCAGTTTGGTTATTCTCATTTTGTTCATCCACATCTATGAGGTTACGGCCATTCCCCCAAGATTTCATGAGAAATATTTAACATTCACCCCATTTTCGCTCCCTGCTGCCCACACAATACAGAACATCAGAGGAATACTTGAAGTAGATACTCTTCATTACATACAACTACTAACAGCTGATGCTGTTTGAGATTTAATATAATCTTCAGAGTAATCAGTTGAAGTAAATACTTCTGATTCCTTTGATGTTACAAACCAGATACATGCCTGCACCACTGATATTTAACTCTGTACTTTCTAATCATGCATTTTATTTTGCAGCTCAAGACAGCCTAAAGTTAAAGTTAAAATCAGAAAATTAATTTATCACATATGAGCTTGTTTGCACTGTTGGTGTTGTTTGCAGAGTTGCGTACCAACTCTATGCCCAGTGGGATTTAACTTCCTTTCATGTGAGAAAGCCACTGATTATTTCCTGAATTCCTAACATAAGCGGTACATTTACTGCTTAAGTACTACACATTTTTTATCTCTGCAGCCAAGTCCGCACAACACACTGAATGTTGCGTTTCTTTAAATTTGCACCTACTGTATATAAAAAAAAATGTCACTGATATTTTTGCTTGACCTTTTCAAACTGAATAAAATTTCCCTCGTTCTGGAATTATGGCACATCCAATCACTACTCATTTCTTGTAAAGAACTACAGAAACCATTAATGAAGGAACCTGTCGGGGATGTGCAGAAATAATAATGGTAAAAAATATGTTAAAATATTGTTGTGGTTTTCCATAATAGATAAAAGAGACAGAAGAGGTCAAAGATAGAGCCTTGGGGAACTCCTTTGGGATTTTTTGTCCTGATGAGTGACTGTAATCATTTCCACATTGGTTTAAGCTGCACATGTTTATTGGGGATTCTTTATCTGCAGCTGTTTTCTTAATTTGCTGAGCTCTCTGTGCCATTGTACTTTGGATTTCAAAGAGGATTGAAACCAGTTCAGCACAGCTAGAAAGTCTTTTCCCAGTACTCTAGCCTGTCTAATATACTGTGGTAAAATGTGTTGAATTTTAAGTGTGGTTTAGTTACTGAAGTTTTTGGGCTCTGTGGCAAATAGACTCAGTAGTAAAGGAGTTTTGGCAACACTTGATGTGGAGGAACTGACAGCTTGTCCAATTTCGTAATAGAGAACTAGGCAAATTCATTCCATTTGAAAATTAGTCATAAACACAACACTACATAGTTTCAATAGTCTGCATTTCTGTTTTCCTGTTGGACAAATGTATGCTGTTGATTTGTCATGTATTAATCTTTCAGAGAAAATGTAAACACACTGAGTGTCCACTGAGTTTTAAGCATTTTATACATTCTTCAAATTTGAGATTAAAGTTTAAAGCATCTTCCTAATGATTTTTCTTAGTTGCCTTCCTGTATCCCAGCTGGTACAAATCAAATGGTGCTGCAGGTCATGCTCTGTTATGAGTGCTTCCTCATGTGGAAAACATCTGACTGAGATTTGCTGTCTGTTAACAGAGAAAAACAGTTCACTCATGCAACAGAGCGCTCCAACCTGGGGCTCAAACTGATGGATACTGTGTGGATAACAAAGTCTTTGATATGGTTTAGGGCGCCCTCCACGACTCCCAAAGAAAGAAGGCTTACATGACAAAAAGCTGAGCACATGTTGCAATGACTTTTGATTGTTTTCTTTCCCTTATTTTATAATTTTGTACCAAACCTAGATCATTCTTTGTCAGAAACCTTTGTAAATAAAGATTAATTTCATTTATTGAAAACAAATTTTCAGAAACATGCAAATAAACAACAAGATGTCTCAAAAACACTACCTTCTCGTAAAAAAAGACCATAAATATACATAACATAAACATAACATCTTGCCATTTGATATTTCCAGTCAAAAATATCACTAATTCACTTCTTATTACAATTAAGGCAGTTAACCAGTTTCAATATGAACAAACTAGAACTGAGAATATTTTCTTCTTAAATTAAAAAAAGTAGTTATTCAAAATATATAACTATTTATATAAAGCATTAAAAATAGAGACCTAAAATGGCAGCTTTTCCACAATAATTTAGAAAAGAAATATTTCTGGCATGAGAATAAGGTCACAAAACATTCACTCATACAATATGCCCTTTTGTCAAATAAATCTGTGGAATTGGGTAAGTTCTTACACAATATGCTTTTTTCAGAAAGTTCCCTTAACATACCCTGAAGCAAATCAACCCTTTATCACGTTAGAAAGAAGCCAACACTGAAATGTTATGAATTACTGTGAATATTAAGTGAAGGAAAGCATCCTCACAATCCCAACTGCTCATAAACAGAAAGTAAAGCAGTCATAGTCTCTGTATTTCCACTGGATGTGGAAAAATACACAAATATGTACAGTAAAGTGCAGTAGGAGGCTGAAGGTTCTGTTCTGGCTTACTTTCACCGGGCAACTAATTTCCATGAGTCAAACTTACCTAGTAAAGCATTAAATTGAACACATAATGACTGGTGGCTTCATGAATTAAATGAAGGCTGTGTTGAGGCCTGAAGTAGACTGACAGAGGTGTTTAGATTATTTTGTTTTAAAGGTGTCAATGTATGTGTATTTGAGTATTGGCTGTGCAATTCTAACAAAAAAATGGGGAGAAAGCATCTTTGGAGTGTCCTTAGCAAGAGGCAGAAGGTGCCTCCTGAGCCATCAGTGTTAGCCATCAGTAATTGAGGATCTGTACATCAAACAGGTCACACACTCCCTCATTGTCGTCCAGATTGAAACTGTAGTCTATTCCTGTGGGAGGAGATAGGAGCATCAACAAGACAACCCACTGTAAAACATGAAGAATACTACTTCTAGAATATTATGCTTGCAGCATAGCTCTATGAATATTAACAATGGTGGTCAACCATTTTGGGCCAGTCTGAAATATCTCAGAAACTGTCATTAAACTTGACAGAGACATCTTTGGTGCTGAGTGGAGGTCCCACTAACTTTTCACCACTACTACCACCTTTAATTATACTGTAATTATGATCAAATATTTGCAATTGCTAACACACTAAACTAAGACGTTGCACATTTCTTCTGCCAGACACCAGCATGTTAGTATGGACATTGTGAGTGTGTTAGCATTTAGCTCAAAGCAAAGCTTTGTCTAAGTGTACTCTCAGAGAGCCGCTAGCATGGCTGTAGACTTCTAGTTTGGCTGAAGTTGCACTGTTGCTTACCGTCCGTGGACATTAGCTCGTCAATCAAGTCGACAGCATCTGCAACAGGATTAAAAACAACATGTTTCCATTTCGCAGTATAGTGAACATATAGTGAACATTCAGTGCTGCAGAGTATAATTCATGACCACCAAAGCTGGGTAAAAGTAGTATATTAAAAACAGTAGTATATTAATTCAGACATTTTATCTCACATGATCTTAAAACATTTATAAAACCATAATTGACACAAACTGCCCCAGAGCTGCGTTCACATCCCTGTGTCTTACCCTCTCTGTCGTGCTTCATGTGGTCTCCAGCAGCGTTAAGCTTCAGCAGGCTGCTCACATCCAGCACAGACTGGAACTCTGGGCCCACCAGGTCCATCTGCTGTTGTTGCCCCAGTCCTGCTGCTGACTGACCATGACACCCTGCAGGGTCAACAGCAATATTTAGTTTCACAGTGAACCAGCAACATTACACGGTGTCGTTATCTAGAAGAGGACATGAAGCACTGGGACAGAGACGACCTCGGCAATCGGCTGGTATTGAAATGAAGTCTGGGAGGGTCGCTGGGTAGCACTATGACACAGAAAATCAGACCTCAAGTGTTTCCATGGAGATTAATTTATATTCTTGACGCTGTAACTGACTTCAAGGTATTTTAACAATTCGTTGGGGTATGCTGGCAACTAATGCATGATGTGTGTGGGTCTGCTGCATTACATAGTAGCCATAACAGATGTGATCAGTTTGAGCAGTTTTTCTGCGACACATGATATAAAGACTCCAGGGATTCATTGTACCCGCACGCACACACACACGCACACACACACACGCACACACGCACACACACACAAAACCCCCTATTGGCATCATTAAAAAGTAATCTCTAAAGCCAAACTATGTCCTGAAAAGGTCATTACATCAACGCACAACAGAGGAAATAACTAAGTAAATGTTTATTTTGTTGCTGGTGTGGCAATTCCTCATTTTTTTCCGTTGAAGGTCTGAGTTTCGTTTTGATAATGACAGTTTGTTAGCCAGCTTTAACTGTGCTGACACATCCTGACTCATCTTGGCCTTATGAACCTTGATCCAGATAAGGAAGTGCTTTGTCTTTCTCACAGACTAGAGTCATTTCATAATGGAAGTGTATTTCTCACGGTTTGTCTTGAGGATTTGATTTCAACATGGTTCAGCGAGTACTTTTGGTTCTTGGATATGAAAGTGTCAGACAGGAGGTGTCAACTCTTTATGAAATTAGTGCATATTTTAATCTTGCAGAAAAGTATAATAATATTTCTGTGCATGTGCGTGACCGTCACCAGCTCTCTCTGGAAACAAATCTGTCTTTCTTTATTATATTTTCTTATTAAGAGCCAGAGAGGAAAGTGCTGCTCTATTGTGAATTAAAAAGGTAACAAACAAATGATAGGCATGACTAGATATGACGGGTGGGGAAGGGTACAAGCAGGCAGTGCCATTAGAAATCAAGAATGTGGGCTGCTGTGATAATCCCATCACCCAATGTCCCTGAAATGAGTAGAGGAGACAAAGTGGTAATTGAGTAATCCAGCAGAGATTTGTGAACCGAGGGGCACATGTGAAGTGTAGAAATGCATAGAGAACATGAACATAGAGTAAAGCCTGAGGAGTGATATAGCCCAATCTGGAGGGTCCCATTAGTACTCAACAATGGGATACAACAGATGCTTGTACACCCTGATCCAACATGCATGATTGACTGACACTGAAACCCAGAGCTGCCAAGACGACTGAGCAGGGTCCTGCTGGCCGAGCATCCATTCCGCACAGGCAACAGGAACACCCAGGAGGCATCGCCCAGAAAGCCAACCAGGGCCACAGAGAAACACACAAACCCAGGGACCAAGAGGAGGCACAGCCAGACGCCCCACAGCACCACGAACGAGTCCAGGGGGGGCTGGGGGCAAGAGGGCCCACCCGCCGCCCAACACTGCAGACACTGGATCCCCCTCCCTGCTCATCCTCCTTCACCTTACAGCAGCATATGACACTGTCGACAACCACATCCTCCTAAACTGCCTCCATACTGATATTGGACTCTGTCATTCCACATTGGACTGGTTCACTTCTTATCTTGCTTACAGGACTGAGTAAGTCAGTCTGTGTTGTGCCTGGTCCCAAACAGCCCCCGTCACCTATGGAGTCCCTCAAGGATGTGTCTTAGGACCACTGCTATTCATCCTTTACATGCTGCCACTGGGGCTTGTCATCAGCCAACATGGCATCTCTTTTCATTGCTACACTGATGACACCCCCAGTTGTACCAGAGGACCGACTCTAACCTGGTCTCTTCATCATCATCATCAAACTCGTCCACGCCTTTATTTCCTCCAGGTCGGAATCTCACAAAAAAACAAAACAAAAAAAAACCCCAATTCATCCAAAACAGTGCTGCCTGAATTCCAATGGCAATGCCCTAGAATACCTCGAAGATATCATTACCCCTCACTCATCCATCCGCCACCTCTGGTCCCACAGCAACAACCTCCTTTTTCAGCCACGTACAAAACTACGCGCCATGGGAGACCGGGCCTTTTGCTCTGCTGCTCCTCGGGCCTGGAACTCCCTTCCCGACAAACTGAGGAAACCTCAGACACATTTTTTAAAAAAGGCCTTAAGACTATTTTATGCAGACAGGCAAACTGTTTTTATTTACACATTCACTTCCACTATTGTTTAACTAGTTTTATTTGTTGAATTTGCTTTTATTTAAAGTGCTTTTATTATGTATCTTGTGTTTTATTTTCACTTTGTAGCACAAATTTTATTATGAAAAGTGCTTTACAAATAAAATGTATACTATTATTATTATTATTATTTTTATTCATAGGATTCATTTTTTGTGAAGCCTGTTTTTTCCATTTTGTCATACCTAATGACTGAAAGGGTGAACAACCAACCAGTTTTGTAGACAAGCATTAAAAACCCTGAACCCATCCTAAAAGTCCCTGTGCTTACCCATCTGCACATCAGGTGGGGTGGACGATGGCGTCAGCACATCATCATGTTCTGGCAGCACCATCTGGTGGTCTGAGCACAGAGAGTCCTGGCTGCAGTAGGAAGAGGTGATGTTGGAAGTGGAGCACAAGGACGTGGAGAGGGGGAACCTCTGCATGCTGGCAGGGGTGTTGGGTGGAGTTGGCATTGGACAGATGTCGTCAGTGGGCGGCACAGAGAAGACCACGGGTATTGTGGAGTCTGAGTCCATGTTGATAAGCATGACCTGGATGGGAGCTGAGTGGCTGCGTAGGTTCACCTGGTACTTCTTCTGACCACTCTGGCCCTGTGTGAAATGAAGTTCATCATCATTATATCAGCTATAATCAATCAATTTTATTCACACAATGGATTGCAGGACTATTTGGGAAGGGTATCCTTTGAAAAAGAAATCCAGTTTGCCTTCTGAAGAGTATTTTTGGGGGGTCTTTATGGTGTTATCCATGCCTTTATCTCCTCACTGTTAAAAGCTTATTTCTGCTTCCCCCAAGTGGTTGCGGGTTCAGTTTCTTCACAAGAATAGTAGTAATAGTAAAGGGAATAGTGATTCAGATAAGGATGAGAAACAAAGCAAATGTACAGCACCTCTGGTGTTTCTTAATAGAGTTATTTTGTCTGGCTCCATGTAATAATTGATGACAATTTCTTAATATGTCTTAAAATTGCCTCCCTAATCATTTAATGACACTATGTTGATCAACATTACAGCAAACAGCGTGTATGTAGAATAAGCAGCCAGATCGACATTGCTGTCCCTTATGCGCAAGTAATTAATACATAATCAGGATTCCTATGTATCCTGGGAAACCTAGAAAAACTGGAAAATTATTGACTAATTTTCCAATCCTGGAAAACATACGGGAAAATAAAAAAGTCAATTGTCCTGGAAATGGTTAAATTTTCTTGAAAATAATTTATCCTCCCCATCCCTTGTGAGCGAAGGCAAACAATTTAAAAGTTACTTTTTTACTTTTATTTGCATAAATAATCTTCCAGGATAACATTACTGTTTCTAGGGCATTTAACTGTTTTTCTCAGTTTCCTATATTCCATGACTGGAAGTTGGTCAATAATTTTTCCTGGTTTTCCAGGACGTGTTGGAACCCTGATAATGCTTCTTTCTTACTGGTGACTATTAACGTTAACAAAAGCTCGTAAGAAGCGACCAACCGTTTCAGGCAGTGGTACCTCCAGTTGGGTCCCAGCAGGAGCCACCACAGCAAGAAGAGTGTCTCCGATGAAGGCGTTGCAGATGTCTTCATGTGTGACAAATTTGTAAGTGGAGAAGAGCTAAGGAAACAAGAGCTGGATTACTTGTGAGGGGAAATGGAGACAATAAACTGGAAAAACACGACTGTGAGCATTGTGCGAGTTAGGATTAGCCTGGCTGTGATTTCACAACAGACTGACAATAGCAATTATATTTATAATCCTCCCTTTATAGCTTTTTTTAAAATAAGCAAACAACATTAAAAGCACTGAGTTGTTTCCTTTGAAATTAATAAACTGGGCCTCAAGATGACTAGAGTTACAAACTGTAGGAAGAGATTTAAAAAAAAACAAAAAAAAAACACACACACACTTGACACAACACTAAAACTGAACAACATCATCATTTGATGCCAAATGCCATGAAAGTATATGTGCTGGTGATGGGGTCATGGTTCAGGTGTCTGATGTTCTCCTCTAGCCATGCAGTCTGGTTGTCCAGCTCTTTCTCTTGAGCCTCCAACTCAGAGATCTGGGCCTTCAAAACCTTCACCTGCTCCAGCACCTCCTGAGTTTGGCTGCCCGAGTTCTCTCCCCTGGACACAAGGAAGATAACAGATCAGAGGAGCAAGCATGAGGTATTTATACGAACAATGTTTTGCTCCATTGTGACAGATTAACAGGTAACTCCAAAGTAAATTTGGCTGCTGTCAAAGCGTAAAAATTGTAAAAAAACAGAGGAATGAAAATGATACCTTTCATGTAGTAGCATAATAAGTCATCTTTTACACTGACAACATTCACGAGTGAGTGGCTATTACTTAAACAAGTAAATATTTCAACATATCTAAACTACAATTTTTTCCCAAACCTCCACTGGATTATGTTCTTGTTTTTCTTCTCAATCAACCCCACTCCTTCCAGCACATTGGTGATGTCGTATATCCTCCTCTTCTGCTTCACTGCCAAACTGTCTGCAGCCTGTCAATTCAGTCAGAAATTTCCATCAAGGGTCTTATTGAATAGCAACTTAATATGAACCCTCAAAAAATATACAGCACAGACACTTATACAAGGCTTTAACAGGAGACCAGGAATTTCTGTGGGAAGGATTTCTTGTGGAGAAGAAGAGAGTGGCTCCTGAGCAAACTAACAAATTAAGCTGCGCACACACAGAAAATAAAACCCCTTGGCAGAGGAGGACAGTTACAATAGCAGAGGAGGAAGGTGGAGGGAAAGGGTCCAAGAAGCCTGCTGTGTAAACATTACCCAGCTTTGGCGCGCAAGAAGGGAGGGAAAACTACTTATCAGTGATGAAAAGAAGGCAGATTTGAGGAAGACACCAGGTAGGTCTGACAAATACACACCCACAAGTCTAAACAATAAGGGCAGCTACGTAGATCACAACAAGCTCTATGACAACCTTTGCATTCGAGGGGAAGAGTTTAAGAAGGGTTAGTTTCCAGCTGGTAACAGACATCCCTAAGAAAACCATAATTTCAGAGAAACTTTCAGAGGAGCATGTACTGTATTACAACTACCAACATGTTTCATTATCAAATAATCTGTTGATCATCTTGATTATTTAGTGTTTAGCCCATCCCAGTTCTCCCACTGTGAAATATTACAATAGGAATGCAAAAAGACCAAACACTGTATTTCTATATAACTCCACATTCCTCTTTAGTGTTGCATTTTTCCCCATATGTGAATTATTTTGTTGTTTTGCCATCTCAGGGCCCTAAAATCAAACATAAATGGCTGCATTTTCTGTCGCCCTGCTACTCATGGACACACAGGTCAGAGTACTGGGAATCACTGTCCAAGACAGATGGTGTAAAGTAGTGGTTAACCAAAGATTAGTTACCCTCTGGGGACCACCAAAGATCACTGAAATGGTTATAAGGGGGACTGGGATAACATTAAATTCCACTAATTTGATTAGGCTAATTCTATTTAAGTCAAAAGAGGACAACATGTCTGTTAGCTACTTTATAGGGGAGAGGATGCTGGGGCCCTCGCCTCAACTTTAACGTTCAGTATTAGCAGGTTTACTTGTATTAACTACAAACTGGTAGCAGCACCTACCCTCTGTAAACAAGTAACGTTACAGCTTTTACTGCTACTAACCCACAAACAAGGAGGTAATGGCGGCTAGCTAGCCCACCTGTTAAGCAAATCAATGCACCTGACTGGCGTTTGTGATTGACAGCCCTTTGTTCCCAAGATGACACAAAAGAACAACGACTAATTCTCCTCCATAACGAACCAGAAATACAATCACTGACCCCTTTTAAATCAAGGACGCCGTCCTTCGCCTCTTGAAGCAGACTCACAAACTTCATCGTGAGGAGCCCCAAACTTTTCTCGTGACGACTCGGTGTTGAGCGAACAGTTTCTGTCGCCTCAAACTCCATCTTCTTCCAGTGAAACAGTCCTGTTTATCTCAAATCAGACTTTCTTGTTTAACTGACGTTTCAAACAACAAACATCTCTCCCCAGTATAATGTCCTTATGACCTCAACAGGACGGCAGCAGTACCTGTACGGTTCTTAAATCAACGGACGGTACGTTAGGTTACAGTTGCCACGGCAACCCTGGCCCCCTCCCCCTGTAAGTGGTGCCCCGCCCAGAATCAGCCAGAAAAGACGAACGAGCACAAAAGTAAAGCAATTAAAAACACAGCAGGATCAAATTCATAGTCAGCATTCTGACTCATAGTCAGGGTAGTATGTTTGATTATTGTTGATTTCATACACAACACAAAAGTATCTCTTTCTTTTTGACACATTAAGTCAACATTTGATGTAAGAGGCTTTTGCTTTATGTCACATTTGTTATAGTTTTGACATAAATCTGAATGTGACATGACTTTAACACCACATTTTATTTAAAGTTAAGATAAAGACAGTCATGTTCTATGCTTGTTTAAATGTTGAAGATTCATTGCATACATTTCTAAAATTAAACAATATAAGCTATCCACTGTCCAATCTCTGTTTTCACAATTTAGTTAAATCATAAATGGGACAACCTCATGAAATCATCAAACAGATTTATATTATTCACTTAATTAACTGTTAATGAAATGAGCGTTTAAGTCTGCCTTTTCTTTTAAATTCTATTGAATGAACCTTATGAAAAATATGCTCAAGAAATAATTTATTATATGCATCGTGAAATACTAAAATACAACAATAACTTAAAAAGTAGTAAATTAATTTATTTAAAACAAAAAATAAAATCACCCTCTAGTTTTTCAAGTTACATGTTGCCGTAGTTGCAAAGAAGCCATATTTCATTTGTTAAAAGTCTTTTAGTACACTTGTGAGACGTTTCATTTTCTCCTCCATAATTCTCTTGTTTGTTTCCGTCTCCTCCAGGAGCTGTCGCATCTCCTCCTCCACTTCAAATACCTGAAAAGGACATACATGTACAACTTTTTATCGTATTGCTGAGTTTCAGTTAAATTTTTTCTTAAATTTGAAGACAACAATCTGCCGTGTCCAAAATGTAACAACTTTAATATAATTAATTCATTAATGAATAATTAATTTAAGATACAATTATCCTTATCTACACTAGATTGGAGGCTAAACTTGATTTTGCTAATATTTGTCAAAAATAAACACTGGTGCAAAGCAGCTCTTATCTTCCAACTATCCTAGTGTCTATATTTTACCTTCTGATTGGCCTGTTCAATCTGTTTCTGCTTCTCATTGGCCAGTCGAAGCAGCTCAGCTTGATGAGCAGCCTGGCCAGACTCCAGCTGACGACGAAATACATCATCCACACGGTGTAACTTCTCTACTGCAGCTCTGCAAGATGAATGACAAAAAAAAAACAACATATAATGTACATATATGACTTGGATGATGTTGTTTTAACTGCAACTAGGAACAGCAAGCATTTCTGAGTGGACAGTGCCAGAAGAGAAGCACTGACATAAACATGACAACTTATGTTAGATGTAAAATTACATCACAATTCTGTCTCAATGGCACTAATGATCTGAGCCCAGACTTTATGAGTGATATGTTATTACGATTAAGAGCCTTCAGAGGACTGTAGCTTTTAGGCTTGGGAGAGTGATGTATTTAACAAATAGTACTCACTGCGTCGGACTTTCAATGAAAAGCATTTTATCAGCTTTCTTGACATAAGAATTATATTATTAGACTAAAATGTGTCTGGTAGATATGGAAATACAGAATGAAGAACACTTCTTCTTCATTGTGACTTTTATTCTTTCTACAAAACTATGCCTACAATTAAAAAAACAATTTCAAACAATTTGAAACATGCATTTAAAGGGCCTATGCATACAATTTAGATGGATCTACTGGCAGAGAAGGAATTTAATATTCATTATTATATTTTCATTTGTGTTCAATCGTCTGAAACTAAGACACAGTGTGTGTTTTTCGTTAGTTTAGGTTGACCCATTCATATCTACTGTACATAGTGGGAGGATCCTTGTGCATGGAGGTTTGTAAATATTCCTTGGAGAGGGAGGGTTTAGGACACTTGTCCTTTAATTGAGCCCTTACTTTGTCTCTCATGTAATGTTGTATCATACCTGTGAGCTTCTGTTGCTTTATCTCTTTCCTCCAGCAGCAGACATTCTTTGGAATCAAAGTTCTCCTTCATGCGCTTCACCTGGTTCTCCAGCCGTGTGAGTAGGTCTGCCTTCTCCTGCCACTTCTTACTGGAATCACTAGTAGAAAAAAATAGATATGGAGAAAAAGAAAAAAAACACAACAAGCCACGTTTACATGATGTTTTTTAATTCCAAATTAATTGTTTGGAATTAAATAGTTCGGAATTAAAATATTCTCCTTAGAGTTTACATGGAAATAATAATTCCGAATTGAGGTTTACATGGAAAACACGTAAAATCGCCTTTATTTAATTACGCTCAACGTCTGGCGGTCGGGAAGGGGTCTGATTGGACAGTGGGCGCACTAACGTAATTACTGTCTACCGGAAGAAAACACACTCCAGCTGGCTCCTGACTTTTTTGTCATTTTGGTTTAATGTTACGCCATGGACACAAACATAATACATGCAGTCAAATATGCCTACTCTTTAAGCAGCAGCTCGAGAATATTATCACGCTTCACGTATGCCAGCTGAGGAGGAGAAGAGAAGAGTGTTGGAGAAGGGAGGAAGAAGACAAAGGATTCCTTCAACCCACTCCCGTGTCCCACTCGCAAATCCAAAGAGCAGTGGATGAAAGTCCAAAGCAAAGACTGAATCTTCTTCTGCTGCTTCTGCTTTTTCTTCTTACGAGCATGCTTGAACAATCAGAATGACTTTAAGAAGAAAAAAAGGTTTACATGAAAGAGAATTAAAGGAATTCTGCTTTAAAAGTGGAATAAACCACCCACTTACTTCGGAATTAAGTTTAATTCCAAATAATCATTTTCATTTGGAATTAAGTGTTTACGTGTTCTTTTTAAAGCAGAATTAATTTTTATTAAGAATTAAATTTGTTTTATTCGGAATTAAAGCTCTCATGTAAATGCAGCAAGTGATGGTGAATAAACTTTGACCATGTAGAAGTTAGGGAGAGTTATAGGTCATGAGCTGTAGAGGTCTACACTCTAAACAATAGAAAAGCACCAGCTATTCCAAAAAGTAATGTATGTGTGTGAGGGGATGTTTGCCTGTAAACTCTTTTGATCTCCTCAAGCTCTGCCTCCTTGTCCTCCAGCTGCTGTTTCAGCTCCTCCTTGCGCAGACTGAGATGCTCGAGCCGCTCCCTGAGCTCAGCCTGCTGAGATGTTTCCTCCTCCAGCTGCTGCTGGAGCCTCTTCTGGGCCTGAACCCCCTCCTCACGCAGCCTACGGATCTGATCGTCACGCTCCTGCAGGGCCTAGACAGCAGGAAGGCAGAGGAGAAAGAGAAATGGCTTTAGTGTATTTCAAGATAAAAACCAGGACAAGACATATACACAAGCAAAGAAGGATGTTTAAGTTGTGGCATGTTCTGGTATGATGGGCCCTTTTGTTGATTTGCTTTTAAGAAAAAAAAAAAAAAAAAAAAAACTAGATCCAATAATCAAAGTATCCCACTACCTCTTTGAGTTTGCGGATGGTCTCTGTCTGGTCATCAATGATTTTGGTTTTGATTTTCAAAGCATCATTGTCCCTCTCATTCTGTTTCTTTTGAGCCTCCAGCTCAGCGCCCAGCACCTCTATCCTAGCCTCCAGTCGTCCACGATCCTGAGCCAAGGATGCTCCTATGAAAGGAAGATACACACACTTGTAGATTGGATCTTATCTCACATGATATCACTTTAATATCTGCTATTCTTTTGTATATTTTTATCTATTTGATTCATTTTTGACTCATTTTATTTTTCTTGTTTTAGTGCATTTATTGCTTTATACAAAGCATTTAGTCAGTCGTTCGTTTTTCCATGGAAGGCTTGCTGTTTATTGAGTGTGTTTCTCTCAAATAACCACTAGATGTCAGGCTTTACTTGATACAAAATAAAATATCAGCGCATAAAAGTATTAAGCCCACAGCCAATGTCTTCTTCATACTGACTGACTTCTGTGGTCAATATGAGGAAGCTGGACTCAAGGGAAGGCCTCTACTAGTGCCTAATGATAAAAAAGTAAAACAGGTTGTCAAAGTATGCCATGCACTAAAATGAACAGGATGTCTCCCACCTTGCTGAGCGAGCTCCTGCCCCCAGATCCTCCTCTCCGCCCTAAGGCCGTCAATCACTGACTCCTGAGCTGTGAGCTGAGACAACAGTCGTGCTTTATCTTTCTTGAGGAGCTCGAGCTGCAGGCTGAGACGCCGGTCCTGCTCCACCTCTGCTTCCAAGGAATGCAGACGACTCTGGCAGTGGGACAGACACAGAGAGGGAGAGTGTTAATGATCAACGGCCATCTGTCATGGCTGACAGATGGGAAGGCAGCTGGACCATTCAGTAATCATAAATGTCATAATCATAAAAAGGCTAAGGCTGAATAATTTTTAAAGGCAGTGTCTGATTCCAAGAATGGGTCATCTCTATTGTATATTATATACAGTGTTTGTCAGTACTGGTGGTAGTGTCATTAACTCTTTTACAGAGCAAGTCACCGTCATGCGAGCTGCATTTTCCTCAGCATATCTTAAGTTCAAGATAAAAAATAATAGATAAAGTACTTCCCTCTCATTTGGAAAAATCCAAAAAGATTGAGTTGTTTTTTTTTTTCCACCTGGCATTGTATGCTCTGCCGTTTCTCTTCTACCACTGTAAGTGTGTCACTTAGTGTTGATGACACATTACAGATTGCCAGTCCACGGCCAGGCCGACAGACTTGATCTGCATGACGGTAACATCACGTACCAATCCTTGGACTGATGCCCACAACGTCTCTGCTGCAGGGAATACAGACATCTAAGTTTGTGTTTACTTGATGGGAAGTTGGCACAGGGTGAGGATGGAAAGGAATTGATCCTAAGGGAGGCACTGTGACTGTAGGACTACACATATGGCCATGAACATACACATTAATATGCTAGAGACAGTGGTTTGTAGAGTAACTGGTAACTTGGCTCACTACACTCTCCAAGTACTAGTTTACCAAACACTGCTAATATATAATGTGATTTTTTTTTTTCAAACCCGATCAGGCAAGTTACTCTTAATAATTTAGTGAAATCTCTCCCTTTTACTTCATTGCTGTACCTTCAGATCAGTGACAGCGTCTCTCTTAGCTTTGATGAGATCAGTGATGCGGTTCTTCTGTTCTTTGACCATGGCTGTGAGCTCCTGCACCAGGGAGCCTGATTTCTTCTCCCTCTGCTGGGACTGGGCGAGTGTTGCTTTGAGCTCCGACAGTTCTGCAGTCATCTGCTCACAAGCCTCCCTTACCTGCAGATGCAGAGAAAGACATGGCTTTGAATGTGAATTAGAGGTGAACAGAGTGAAGCACTTTGGTTGGAGCATTACCTCTGCAATTTTATTAATCAATGTCACAAAAAATAATAAAGTAAAAGGTCTCCAAGAGTGAGCGTTTGGCTGGCAATCTGTGTTATTCACACTTTTCTACAAAGTCAAAGGTTCAAGACCTCAAAGTAGAAAACTGCAAGTGGTGGCAATCAAGACTAGATTACATTTTGTGCAGAATGTATGAACAAAATCTTTATCCACTGAGAGGTTTGATTCAAATCCAATCCTTTTGTACAGATTTTCACCTATGGCAATCAGAGACTACTTGTCCGGAGTCAGATGACTCTCAATCTCAGCTTTCACCATCAGGCTGAAAAAAAATCCCCTCAACCTATTTAGATGGGGGTAACTTGCAGTTCAATCATTTCTCTTTTTACTGGACACAGTAATAATTCAGCAGCTGGACTGTACAGAGAGTCACAATTAGGACAACACTGCAGGATTACAGGCCATCACTATGGCATGTGTCCATCTATTAGCAGACCTCAGAGAAGCGAGCAGCCTCGATGGTTAGCGCCATGCGGAACTCATCCTCCAGAGCAGTGTACTGTTTCCTGGCCTCTTCCAGTTTCTCCTTCAGCTCCACCTCCCTCTGGCCGTGTCTCTGTTCCAATGATGTAACTTCTTTCGCCACTGCCTCTCTGAAATCTGCTCCACCAGGCTGCAACCGCAAATCCAGCTGTTTTCTGTGAAACAACACAAACAAGGATGACACACAGGCCTGTACTGAAGGCTGCTGAGGCCTCATCTCAGCATAGCCAGCAAATTGTAATTTGTAGGTCAGCACAAGAAATCCCAACTGCACCATTAAAATACATAATTTAATTACTACAGTGAGTATTTAGGAATCAACAAAGTGGAATGTAGCAGATCGCTAAAGGAATTTTGCTGCAATCAGTTACCACAATAAAATATTCTCCAGGTGTACCTGTGCTCTTGTTCCCTGGATGCCAGCAGTTCATGCAGCTGCTGCAGTTTGTCTTTGTGCTGACGCACTGAGGCTCTCAGGATGTCTGACTCTCTCTTCAGAGCAGCTGCCTTGTTCTCCAGCTCTTGGTGCCGCTTTATCTGAGGAAGGTCAGCACATATTTTATCATATACTGTCAAAATTAAATGAACCCTCGCTGACTCCTTTCATCTGGCTGCATGTCTTCACTCTGCAGGAGAGATCACTGAGTGACTACACCGATGTAATCAAGAAAGACAGGAACATAGGGAGTTGACATGTCCAGTGGCAGGTCAATAGAAACAGGAATGTATTTTTGACTCAATCTACAGTATTTATTATGGAAATAGTGATTCAAGATTTCTCAGGTAAACCAACTACTGTACCTCCTCAGCCTGCTGGCGAGCCCTGAGTGCTTCACCATGGGAGATGCTTTCCTCCAGTCTTCGCAGTGCAGTCTTGTGTTGTTCTTCATTGCTGCGGGCCTGTTCCAGTTGCTGGGTTAGGGACTGACACCTTCCCTCCAGCTCCTCAGCACGAGTCTGCAGTTCAGAGTGTCCCGATCGCTCCTTTAGCAGCAATTCTTTCAGTCTGTATCGGGAGAACACATAATAAGAGAAGCATGAGTTATACCCAGAATGATTGCTTTTACCGTGTATGGAAACAGATGAAGGCAACCACTGCAATTTCTGTGATGCCCTTGAACGTCCCCTGTGTTTTATCGCTTGCAGTTAAAAATGTCATAACCTGTGAAATTGAAGAAATCTGACATGTGACTAGGAAAAAACATTATAGAAAAGAAAATTAATTTGAAAGAACAAGCTTGGAAAATTCAGGAAACACGGCACAATCTCTGAAAAACTGTAAGACCACCAACCGCTGGTCCATCTTTCAATTAGTCATAATGAGTCATTTAAAATAACCTGTCTCCTGATGAGTGAGGCAGTCTAAAATAGCAGCCGTGTTCAGTGTCATTACAAAGTGACAGTTAAGACTGATTCATGTAATACACCTGACATATGGTTGTCACCAGGCCTCTAATTACAACCATAATGCAGATGTATCTTAGCTGGGTGTGATGCATGCAAGAAGAGTGCACAACATGGTTACACTCAGCTCTATCTGTGCAGTGCCACAGCCAAATGGTCCCACAAATACTATGGGAACAAAGTGTTAGTTAGAGGTTAACAAGCTTCACACTAAAATTGCTATATTATCGCATACAGCTGAAAGCATACTTTAAGGTTTTGTAGTGATGGATCCAAAATGTATGCTTGATTTCATGAGAGGCTACAGGACAATGATAGGGAGGATTGTTAATGGTGGGATGCACTCATTGTTCAAGAATGAGACAGGCAGTATGCCCTAGTCTCAGAGGAGAGCCAATACAAAAGATAAAGAGGGCTGAAATAGATGAGAATCCATTATGCAGTTGACAACTCAAATCCACAGAGACAAGCTCAATTATCCCTTTTCATCATGATATCTGCTTTAGCTCTCTGGCACTGATCCATGTGGAAGTTAATGCGCAAACGTGTGCATCTGTGTGTCCAGCCAGCTTTCCTCTAACCTGTCGGTGGTGTGCAGGGCCATGCTCTGCAGATCTTTTTCCTCGCTGACCTTTGTCTGCAGACACTTCAGATCCTCTGTTAACTTCCTCACAGCCTGCTCAGCTTTCCAACGCCTTTCCCTTTCTTGGTCACGTTCTTCCACAATAGTCTGACACATGCACATACACAAAAACACAAATAATTGACCAGGTGATGGACAAGTAAACCACATTTTTTCATGAATCATGGCCCTACCTGTTCTGTTTCCCCTCAGTGGGTATGTGTGGGTGGGAAGGTGATTACATATTACTGTACATGCATCTAAATATGTATCCATAGTCCTATTTTATTTTATTCATATTAGTTTTGTGTGATCTTACATTGTATGAAAGGTACTAGGCATTCTTTTGGAGTTACTGACTAGTTTTCTCAAGGTTTTTGTTATTTTCATTGTGTTGTTTTTTAATAGTCTTGTGTAAAATAAAAAGATAGACAAACAAAAGTATGCCTCCACAGAGATATGACTATAAACACCCTGAGGGTGTCTATTCCTTTTTCATATCACATTCGCTCAATAAAAATAGAAGCTGATGCTCAGACTGTCGGTGACCTCTCAGTGTTGTACCCTGTAGGTTTCCTCCTCCGCAGAGGACTTGGTTTTCACATCGTCTGAGGCCTTAGCGCCTCTCACAGGTCCTCTTCTTATTAGCCCCGCTGAGGCTGTATTCCCTGCGCCGCCAGCTCTCCTCCTGGGGCCTTCGGCACACTTTGAGCTCCTCTGTTTATGATGTTCCTGATCACTGCACATAAAACAAATTGCAGGTATTGAACCACCTTTAAAATTTATTATAAACAGGCTAGTCCTGAAGCTAAAGTCTGACTCAATAAAGGTGAAATCAAGGAGTCTATCCCAGCTGTCTTAGGGTGAAAGGCAGGGTACACCCTGGACAAGTCTCCACCTCATCGCACGGCACATAGAGACAGACAACCACTCACACTGACATTCACACCTATGGGCAATTTAAATAAGCCAATTAACCTAATGCCATACAAGTTTTTGGAAGGTGGGAGGAAGCTGGAGTACTCAGAGAGAACCCACACAGAGATGGGCAGAACATGCAAACTCCACACAGAAAGGCCCCGGGCCAGGAATCAAACCCTGTGCCTTCTTGCTGTGAGGTGACAGTGCTAACGTCCCACCCTGTGTCATGAGATGACAGTTGATGACAGTAATTTCTAACAGAGCGGAGGAACATTTACCACATCACTAGGATAAGAAAATGTATCACTGGTAAAAAGGATTTCCTAATTCATGAAGACACCTGATGATATTATTACATTAGGTTGATGCATGCTCAACAAAATGGAAATGCATATCGAGTTTGATTATTATGGATGCAGATTTTGTCAACTGCACCATCATAAACACTACTGTGTCATCAAAGTGTGTATGAATGTGATTATCTTTACACAAAATTACAGTCCCTGAGTCCACCAGAGTTTAAATATATTCACACAGTTTTAAAACATTAACAGTGATTTTAGAGGGATTGTGGGCTTTGTGAGGGTGGCAATTAGTTACGATAACAAAATCAGGGAGAACACATTTAAACATGGCAGAGCAAATTTTAAGTAATTAACCTGACAACTGAAACATTTTTGCTTTAATCACCTGTCTGATCTTCTTCCATTGGTCTCCTTGGAGGTTGTCCTCTGTGTTATGCTGTTACGATGTTTGGGGATCCTGGTGCGCCTCCGGTTTTCCTTTCCGCTGTCACACTCACTCTCTGACGTGCGGTCCGTGTCCCTCTTGGCTTTGCATGCTGTCACCAAAGAATGAGTAAAGCTACTGGATTTATCACCAGCAGGGACCTAGATAAACAACAGAAATATTACAATTTTGTGGCAGAAAAAAATAGTCTACCTGGGTAGATGGGTGTATTTTGGATAAATACATATGGAATTATACATTAATAAAACATGGGATGTATTTGAGAGACATAGCCTCGACATGAATTGTAATACTTAAAAAATGAAGATACATTATAATACATTCATAAATCTAACTCCAGTATAAGGACTTCTCACTACACGTATAGAAATAATGGCAATGATGGCATAGATGGGATGCTGCTTGGATATACTGGACTTAATCTAGACCCGACAAATTAAGCAGATGCAACAGGCATATTTAGGGAGGGATGCTCTCTTGAATCTGAAAATGCTAAAACACTCCCATTTTCTAATGTTGTATGTGACCAGGTTATATGCAGGTTAGCTACTGCTGGGTTTCAGCTCAATATAATCCATCAATATCAACTTAATGGCTTTCAGCAGTGTTAAATAAGCACCTTCTGGATGAGCTGGGACACCTGGTGCTCCAGTTTCCTTATGCGCTGTTCATTAACTGGGTCTGCTGGATTGGCCACAGCAGAGCAAACTTGTGCAACCGGATCTGGCATTTCTTCAGATGCGATTCGCTGGCGAAACTGTGTGAGCACCTCATCGATGCGGGGTGTGTTAAGAGTGGCATCATCTTTAACCTGCAATGACAACTTGGAAGCTTTTTTTTTCATCTCGATATGAAAATGGATGGAAGAAAAACAGATTTTGCTGGTACAATCCTATTGTCCTATTGTAATCCTAACTTTCACTATCTTGGTATAAATCAACTCATAACATAAAATTCCAGCAATTCACTGACCATTGGGAATCTGGTATTTACATGAATTACTTGGGCTAAAGGGTGACAGAGTGGTTAATGGCCAGCATCATCACTTCACAACAAGGTGGTCCTAATTAATAAATTAGCCCAAATGCCTTCAGTAATACAACACTGACCTTTTTTTCACATAATAAGAAAAGGTGAAAGGATAGGCTCTGCAGTGGAAAGTCACACATTTCCCATGTGTGTATATTTATATCCTGACATACAGATGTCAGATGGAAAAAAAGTATATTAAATTTGGATTCTGGATTCAACAATTTTGGAATCAAAATGTCACATCCACCAACAAAGACAAACCATTTATTTACATATTTGAGGTCTTAACAATGCAAAATATTAAATTGAAAATGTTGAGGAGCTTTTTAGTAGTCTATTAATAAAGTGTTATTCAAATATTTGACCATAAGTTTATACAGTAGACATAGTGTCTGAGCTTGGCTCACAAAAATTACTTTTAGTACTATGTACTATTTAAAGGCAGGGTTGTCAAAACATGTTTTGTTATATTTTTTGAAATTCTAATTACATCCAACAACAAAGTGACTCAAATTTTTTAAAAAAACACTTAAATTCAGCTGGACTAAAATATGCTAACATGTCTGTGCACACTTCACCTGTGTGACTGTGTAATCAGCTTGACAGATTTAAGTACTAACAGTAACCATGCTTGTTCTTTATATTCATAATGATAATGATAATGACAATGACGACGATGGTGATGATGATGATGACGATGATGGCTATAGAGGGTTAACCTGGTGCTGCAGACGTTCTTGTTAGATTTAGAGACTTTTAGAGCCAGTGCTGTCAGCTTAAGCTACTTTCATTGGGAAAGATTTGGCAACACTGTGCTGGGTTTCTCAGTTGGACTATTAATAAAATCTATATATCTATATATATATATATATATAGATATATAGATATATATATATATAAACGTATATATACATATACATATATATATACACACATATACATATATATATATACACACATATACATATATATACATATACATCTATACATATATATATACATATACATATACACACATATATATATATATATACACACACACACACACACACACATTTATATACATATATGCTATTAACTGTCTCTCCTTTCGTTTCAGCTTTACACCTTCCTGTTTTTATGTCTGTGTCTTCCCCCAGTTCTGTGCCAGTATGTCTTGGGTGTCAACCAAGCTATTTCAAGCCAAGTTTTCATATCCGTGTCTGTCATTGTGTTGAGCTTGTTTTGTTACATTGTTACTTTGTTGTTAGTTTAATTAGTATAGCCATCCTCTAAAGAGCGCCTTAAGTTAGCATCTAGCGTGAGAATTTAGTTTAGTTTGTAACGTTTCATAGCCTTGTGCCTGAGTATTTTAGTTCATTAGTTAAGATTTATATTTCTCACTGCCCTAGTGTTTAGTTTATTAATTATGTTCCCTTATCTTGACAGGTTTTGAGTTCCATTTGTTTTGAAATGTGATATTATTTACTAGTGTAAATAAAAACCTTTTTCCTGTTGATACTTTGTCCTGTGAGTCGTGCGTTTGGATTCAGTGTCAAGCCCTGTTCTAACATACAGAATGTGAGCTAGAGGAGCACAGGACAGAGTTAATTTAGCTCTTAATATTATATTCAATTACTCCCATTTGACACCATTAAGAGACTTCCTAATTCAATACATGCTGGATTAAAAAACAATTGAACTGGAATATGGTCATGAAATATAAAATTATGGCTACTAATGGAGGTATGGCATCAAAAATTACCACTTCTTTGTGACTGTTGTCTGAGGACAGCAGGAGGTCCACATAGTCCTCCAAAAGAGGAACATCACAGGGACTCCCTAGACCTAGAGGAGATGGAGCTCCCAGTCGGTCCAGACCGTCCAGAATAGAGATCTGTGGCAACGACTGAATAATAATCTCCCTGTAACCTGTAGAAAGACAGAAACTCATACATTAGAAAAACCTAACCAGGCTAGAGCTGTGAGATCATCCACTATCTGTCCTCATGTGCAGGGTCACTGATGGGGCTCACTTAATTAGAACTGAGCACTAGAAGTGTACCTCCGTATATTGACAGCAAAGACTGTAAGAATGGTTTAAGTGTGTCCTCATGGATTTAAACACATATCTTCAACAGCTATTGCTGTGAATTAATCATGAACTGGGAGATACAGATAAAAGGTGCACAGCAAGGAAAACACATTTGTATAACTGCAGTCAATCTAATTACGAAAAGATGCAGACAAAATACAGAGAGAGATAAATATGTCAGCCATTACTATCAGTGGCTGTCAAATTGACTACCACTGATTTTCAGAGTGCTTCAATTATGGACAATACAATGGGAGAGTTATGAGTCTATGAGAGATGCATGAAAAACAACAAAAAGAAAGACGAAAAAAGTCACCCGATGTCTATTATTACACATAAATGTCCATCACGTGGTGTTGTAGAATTGAGAGTTGTCTGCCCTCGATGATATTGATGTAGTGGACAGAATAGCAAAATATACAGCTGACAACAGGACCATGAAGTTGAATGAACAATTATTCAATAAGTCATCAGGTATTGTTTTATGTAGGGCTGTTGACCATATGTCATTATATTAGTTTAGCAGATGTATATGCAGAGCTAGACATCTTAAAAAATTGGAAACAAAAATCTACAAGTTTGCTCAATGTTTTATCTATTTATTTTCCTTGTAGAAATGGGGGCAAGGAATAATTTAAAATGGAAAAGTTGACTGACAACAAATTCTATTAAATTTAAAATAAATTAGTAAATTTAGGACCCCAATGCCAGCAGACTTGGTATGACTCCTCTTCTTGATGGGAATAGCAGAAATGTAAGCTCTCTTTGTTCTATTGTACAAATTTATTAGACTAGACTACCATTCCTACTTGTCTCAAAGACCATCCATCACCATGTAGCACTGTAACTCAGTGAGGTCCCTGTGTTAGCGCTTCATCATTTTGAACAGGACTGAGGAATTTCAAACTGAATTCACTTTTTTATACCCAAATGTCAGCCAGAATTGTCTAAGAAGTCAGAAATTAATCGAGAATAACAAACATGCACTAATACACATGTTCAGGAATGCAAGTAAATAACCGCTTTTTTCCGCTATTAACCTCTATTTTCTTCTGCTCTTTTGTAAAACAATAAATTTGAAAATGTATGCATACCAACAATAATTATATTTTAGCATAACAAACATAATTAAATTTCCCACTGAGACGGTACATACCGGCCAACAGTCACAGATAATGTCACATTCCAACCACTGGTTACAACTGTAATCCAAAATAACCCCTTCATGTCTTACCTGGTGATCTACACAAAGCATTGTCTCTGCCATCATGGCTCAAAGTGACCTCTCTTAAACTTTGCAATCCCAGCAGGCACTGCAGGAGGTGATCGATGCTGTTCAGGTGGTTGCCATGGAGACTAAGGTGCTTTACCTTGTATCCCGTACCATGGAGATATAACAAGCCTGTTCAGGATATCAGGAATTAACATCACTGACACATCAAACACTTATTTGTGTGTAGAAAAAGAACAGTTTGTTCAGTCTGTGTTCCACTCACCACTGAGGTTGTTTATCTGATTGTAGGACAAGTTTAATTTTGTTAAGCTCACAAGGCCATTCAGTCCTGATGGAAAAGCAGTGTATATTAACAACTGAGTGACTTTACAGCTTATGGAGTTGGAAACTAAGAATTATTACTTGGAGAACATCTACATTTATCATCAATGTAAAATGGTGACAAAAGACTCACCTTCAACCTTGGTGATTAAGTTACAGGATAAATTCAAAGTCCTCAGGGAAGTAAGGGAACCTAGACCCTCAATCTTAGCAATGCAATTGGAGGAAAGGTCTAAGTGGCGAAGGTGCCATGCTGAAGTCAGGCCCTCGATTGCTGGGATGTGATTGCAGTGCACATTGAGTGATGTTACAGTGGGACTCAGGGGGACATCCAGCAAGCTAGACAGAAAGCAACAAGGTAAAACACATACACCATGCATCATTGTTTCATGCATTTCTTTTTACCTATTTGCTCTGAAGTGGGTTTTTTTTTTCAATTTACAGCAACAAACCATATTGTTTTTAATTAATGACCTTTTCAGCATAAAAAGTGAAAAATTAGAGCACAATTTTCTTCAAATATCTTGTTTTGTCTGATGCACAGTCCAAAATATATTATTAAGTAACATTATTACATTATCCTCACATTTAACAAGAAACTAGTCAATACTTGACAGTTTTGTTTGAAATGATTAATCAAACTAATTGTTTGTTTAACTAACAGTTCTTGGACAGTAGTTCCCAACATTTTGGGATTGTGAACTAAAAAGACCTACTTATGATCCACCATCACAGGTTGTGGCCTTAATGTGATGATGAACTGTGAGTAGCTCAGGAAAAGATCAAGGATAGTTTCAAGTGTTTCCAGAGGCCCCAGAGTTGTTTGAACGAGTAATAATTGGCGAGCAATTTGATCATTAATAAAAGATAAGTACTGTACAAATGCCAAACACTCTATGGTCCCGACAATTGGCAAAGAAGATTACATACAAGCATGTGACGTGAACAGTTACTTCTAGACTTTTCTATTCAAGTGTTGTGATAACACTTCTGCTAACCAATAATTTAAAGGGAATCAATACAACGCAGGGCATACGTTTTCAGTGTCTGTCGAGCAAAGGTTAAATCAAGAAGAAAGAAGAGCTGTGATTAGTCAACCCTACCTTATTATATTTTTGTCAATAAGACACAACTCCTTGTCTCCCATAACGACAGCACAATGCCAGCGTCAAACGTTGTTTGCCAGTAGTTAGCGAAGTCGGTAGGTTAATAAAAGTGACAGCGTATTCGGCTGGATGTGCAGAAAACTTGGTAACACATCCCGATAAACCTTTAGCTAAGTTAACCTAGCAGCCTAGCTAAAGTTCACTAGCGACCGAGTTCAGGGGGTTAACCGTTTACAAAGCACAGTTACAAACTCTGGAATAGTCAGCACGTCTTGTGTCGTATTTTTAGCAGGCAAAGCAGCATTTGTAAATTAAAATATCGACTTAAAACATTTGCTGTTGTTGTTTTTAGCCTCTCTTCTGCCTTGTTGAATTAGCCGCTTCTAGCAAAGGACTTCCTGTTTACATGACGTAGTTAACGGTAACATCCGGGAAACCCGTGCCAAGCTTGGCAGCCTCTTTGACGTCACTTAAGTAAAGGTAGCAATACAATAGCATGGTGTAGAAATACTCTGTTACAAGTAATGTTTATACACATCACAGTAATGTTACAGCTGGTAAAAGTCGAGCTGATTCCTTGATATAACCTACTGTTAGCTGGGTATCTTATTCTATAATAATATATGTTGTTGATAATAGTTCTGTAAAATTGTCGTCATAAATAGTGGCTACTCAAATAAATGTAGTGGAGTAAAATACAATATTTCACCTGTGTAGTGGACTTAAATTAAAGTAGCATCACCTAGTGTAAATGTGGAGAGTCGACAGATTTCACAAAGTCAGAGCCACAGGGAACTACAGACAACTGTTCTAGAGCTTTCAGTCATATCACATGATCTTCATAAGCAGACTAAGAAGCCACTAAATGGACCTTGAGATGAGATTTCAAGCATGCTGTATCAAACATGTTTTGAGTACATTCATGCAAGATAAAATACACAGCAACATCACTTTTTCATATGCCGATCATATACATTATACATTTTACAGCATTTGTTATTATAAATGTGTACCAGCCTCACCAGTCTCAGCCTGTCAGACAACCAGTTAAATCATCCCTGTGTCAATCACTCCATGTTTTTTTTATTCATGGTATGTTTAGACAATATTCATATATATATATATGAATGTTGTTTTCATGTCCTACTATGTTTTCATAGTAGGAATACATGCATAAACACAAGCGTGTGTGGTTATATAAATGGCACATTGCAGATATCCTGTCAAAGGTTTTTGACATATGACATACAGAGCAGCACAGGCCAGTGAAACAAAGTATGCTGTGAGTTGTGCATTCTTGAACATGTGTGGCTAATCACAGATGTATTATAAATATCCTGACCCCTATTATAAACACAATTCCTCCAGCAGCAACTACAGGCTGCTGATTGATTCAGTTCATCACACACTGAACATTGTCCATATTAGAGGAGCTGCATGACTGATCATTGTACTCACTGGCGGCTGGCCAGTGATAATAGAACCAATTATACCTGCAACCCAGCCAATGGCCCTCCTTAACCTGTGAAAATGATGGTCTGGTGCTAATGAAGTGAGTGGATTTGAAATGCCATCTGCTGCTGCCTCACTGCCAATTATCGCTTATAAGTTTTCAAGGGTACTATATTCAAAAAAATGTGATGAATATACTCATAGGCAATTTAAGAACAGGACTAATGTATAGAAATGCTATAATTAAACTTGAGTGGAGAATTTGTACATTTAGCATCACAATATGCTGTTATCTTCACCCTGCTGCTGACATTTTTTTGAAAATGGGTTGAAGGTGGAGAGCATACTTAGAAGACACTCAGAAGGAGGACTTTAATTTGAGTAAGGCAGCACATTAGCTACACAGCTAGTGGGACTGGGATGCAGTTGGTGCAACAAGGACGATACTGACATACTTATGTTAAGATATGATTACCATGTTTACCATTTTAGTTCAGAGTGTTTGCTGGAACACAGAGTACTGCTGAGACTGAACAGCAATGCTATTTTTGGTCATAAACCAAGGTATTGGACAAATTAATCATATCTCACTTCATCCTGAAAGACACTGAATGTGTGGTGGTGGTGGAGGAAGCTCTCAGAAAATAAAGAAGTTAAAGTACCAATACCACAAAGTATCACGAATAAAAATCCTGCTTTGACAATGTTGTTTATGTAAAAACCAGTATAATCTGTAATTAATGCAGAAAAAATGTCCCATGTGACTGTTATTAAATTACATCAATTTATTATAAATCATTAGTGAGCATTTAACTGTTGGTTGCAACTAATGGTTATTTTCATTATGGGTCTGATGATCGTTTTCTTGGTTATTCATTAAATGATTTGACTTGTGAAACTTCAGGAAATAGCCGGAATAGCACCATGTTTTGTTTAGTTCCCCCCCTCCCCCCTCAAAAAAATAAATAAATACTAAAACAGTAAAAAAAAATACAGCAACAGTATAGCATGACTGAATTCTAAAATTGTTGGTAATTAATTTTCTATCAATCAACTGTCATCATCAATTTAGGCTCTACGTATGTGTATATATATATACAGTCATGGAAAAAATTATTAGACCACCCTTGTTTTCTTCAATTTCTTGTTAATTTTAATGCCTGGCTCAACTAAAGGTACATTTGTTTGGACAATTATAATGATAACAACAAAAATAGCTCATGAGAGTTTAATTTAAGAACTAAGGATTATTCATTTTCCATGGTTTTCTTGATAATAACCAAAATTACTTAAATTCTTACATCAATAGCTATGGCATTGTACCGCCAAAAACACTACTTTTAAGCATTCCATGTTTTCTTTTCTGTTTGCTTTAAACACATGATACACACAAGAGTTAATACTTGATTGCATAACCATTGTTTTTGATGACTGCAGCCATGCGTCTTGGCATGCTCTCCACCAGCTTCTGACATTGTTCTGCTGTCACAGCAGCCCATTCCTGTTGGACAAATTCAAACAAATTTTCTTTGTTTTTGGGCTTGTGGTTCTCCATTTTGAGTTTGATGATTTTCCACAGGTTTTCAATTGGATTAAGATCTGGTGATTGAGCAGGCCAAGGCATGGTGCGAATGTTGTGGTTCTCCATCCAGGCTTTAACTGACCTTGCCGTGTGGCAAGGGGCATTGTCTTGTTGGAAAATCCAGTCATTCGAGGCAGGAAAGAGTTTTCCAGCTGATGGAAGAAGACTGTTTTCAAGGGTAGTCCTGTACTTGACCTGGTTCATTCGGCCTTCACACAATTGCATTTGCCCTGTTCCACTCAGACTGAAACAACCCCAGATCATGACTGATCCACCCCCATGTTTTACTGTAGGGGCAAGACAGTCTGGGTTGTGAGCTTCTCCAGGCTTCCTCCTAACCAGTAAGTTGGCTGGAGTGGGCATCAATTCAAAATTGGATTCATCACTGAAGAGAACCTTAGCCCAATCATCAACAGTCCAATCCTTGTGGTCTCGAGCAAAGAGTAACCGGGCCTTCCTCTGCCTTTCATTGATGAAGGGCTTCTTGCATGCTCTGTGTGACTTCAAACCAGCTTCAACAAGTCGGTTTCGAACTGTCCTTGCCGAGCAAGTCACATTTCTCGACAGTGCCCACTCATTTTTAAGGTCCCTGGAGGTCTGACGACGATTCCTGACACAGGAACGGATGAGTGCACGGTCATCTCGTGGGGTAGAAAGACGTTTCCTGCCACGGCCAGGTAGCAATTTGGTAGTGCCATGTTCAGCTTGTTTTTTTGTTGGAATGAACGGCTGTCTTGGAGATCTTCAGTTTTTTCGCTACCTGTCTCTCACTCATGCCAATTTCCAGCAGTGCCAAGATGGCTGCCTTTGTTGCTTCACATAATTCTTTTGTTTTAGGCATTATGTGAGAGCTGACAACTTCTGAGTTGTGCTACGGCTTGAATGTAAGCAGGAAACCACTCTAGGCCTTTGCATGTGCAGTGCTGCTTGTGACATGAAATGGCCTCTTATATACCCTGGGAATCAATTAAGCTTAAGAATGTCAAATAGGACATAAAGTATTATGTGACCAGCTGCATTTTTTGTTGTGTTCATTGTATTATACGTTTAGTGGTACCAGATATTAGAATGAACAAGAAATTGAAGAAAACAAGGGTGGTCTAATAATTTTTTCCATGACTGTATATATATATATATATATATATATATATGTATATATATATACAGTATATATGTATACACACGTATATATTTACGTATATATGTATATATACATCCATATATACGTATATAAATATACGTATATATATATATATATATATATATATATATTTACATACATGTATATATATGGGGCGGCACGGTGGTGTAGTGGTTAGCACTAACACTTATGGTTAGTGGTTAGTCGCCTCACAGCAAGAAGGTACCGGGTTCGAATCCCAGGCCCGGGGCCTTTCTGTGTGGAGTTTGCATGTTCTCCCCGTGTCTGCGTGGGTTCTCTCCGGGTACTCCGGCTTCCTCCCACCATCCAAAAACATGCATGGGGATTAGGTTAATTGGCTAATTTAAATTGACCGTAGATGTGAATGTGAGTGTGAGTGGTTGTCTGTCTCTATGTGTCCTGTGATGAGGTGGCGACTTGTCCAGGGTGTACCCTGCCTTCCACCCTAAGACAGCTGGGATAGGCTCCAGCCCCCCCGCGACCCTATGAGGATAAGCGGTAGATAATGGATGGATGTATATATATGTATTGTGCAATTTAATAATAATGTGGCCTATAATTTATCCCTTCAAAATGTTGTGGAGTAGTCACTGAAACTCAAGTAAACACCATATTTCCAATACATTTTTGAAAGATTTCAAAACCACAGACATCAGTCAGATTCACTTAAGTTATGGGATCACCAAAGTCAGGGAACCGTGAATGGCTGCACAAAATTTCATTCATCCATTAAATATTCGTTGAGATATTTCAGTCTGGACAGTCAGACACACAGCCATGTTGCCAGCGAGCCCAAAATTTTTGTTAAGGCTGAAGGAATAAGTTAACTTTAAATTTCAATAGTCAGGTAGAAGTTTTCCCATTGCTTCTCTTCATGTCACACAAGGTTAATAAAAAGATTGTCAAAGTTGTTTTTCAAGCAGTAAGTAAAAATGAAGTTTTTGTACTGAGCAAAAAACTCCCACAGAAACACTGTGCATCTTTTTTTTACCCCCGATTGTTTGAGAAAATGAAAGCCACAACATTCAGACAGGCTGTTTTTCTCCACTCTTTTTTGGGAGGAACAGGTTTATTTCAAAAACTGCTATCATCCATAGCTGTACAACAGATGCAATGAATGCAAATGTGTGCATAATAATGGCCACATTTTTAACATGCTGAGAGTAAAAAATAGCAATCTTTTGTTAACCATAAACAGAATGGAAACCAAATTCAAAAACGCATGTCTTCATGTATAATGAACAACAAACATGATATCTATACAACACTGTGCGGAGGCATTGTGAATTAATTACATACAGTGTACATTTCATCAAAATATAGGAATAAAGCAAAATCACATAATCAAGTGTTCCTCTTACATTCAGATTTAGCTCTCTGCCAGCGCCGTGGCTCGTCACAGTTTTCAATGCACAGAAACAGAACAAACATTACAACAGAAGAGTGCATTTCATGGTTCATCTCATTCATCACATAACTGCATTTTTATGCACAATAAGACCATAATATATTAAGAACACAATATATTGTCCTTGTTTTTTTCAGAAAGGCAATCATCTCCGCAGGTGATCTTGCAGTAGGTCTGGAGGATATTTATAACCAGCATTTAGATGAAGCACACACCAGGAGTGTCATATTCTAATGAGGTAAACAACCAAACAAAAAAAATAAAAGTTTGAGAAACTTCCTTTGCGGTCAATCACTCCCATCATTGCTTTCCTTGAATTTCAAATACACTGTCTTGATCAAGAAAGTTTTGCTGGCATCTGTTCACACAGCTTCTTGTACTGTCGGCTTCATTTTTCTCCCCAACTTGAAAAAAAAAGCTGAAAAAAATAAGAAAGACTGCAGTGAAAATTCATTATTATTGCCAGACTGTCTTTTGCGGTAAACCTGTGGCTACATTATAAGCTGCTTTATCTGCAAGATTTCCCTGTAAGCTGAACAAAAAAGGCGCTGCAGAGGCTGCAACTAACATTAAAATAAACTAATGCTTCTGATAGTACCTCCAACCACCTGAGGACAAAGAGTTCATCATCTTAAAGATCAATCATGTTCGGCTGAAAAAGATTTCGTGATCGGGCACTTGAGGACAGCAGGGAGGAAACGTCAGCCAAGAGGCAAATTAAATCTCAAAGCCATTTGTTCAGAGAAAGAAAAACAGGGGATGTAAATGTTGTGTGATGGGAGGCGCAGATGAGACTGAGTCGTATCTCTACGGCTGTTCAGACAGTCGTCAGTGACAACTGCAGAGAAAGTGCCTTTTCCTCATGCTCTCAGGTGGAGAGAATGATGAGCCGGTTAGAGGATGGGATGAGCAGCTTTTCTCACTCTGCTTAAAAGTGGAAAAAAAGCAGACAATCTTCGGAGCTGCTGTTGCTGCTGTTACACGCTGCTGGGCACTGAAAAAGGTTTCTATGGTCCAAATATCTCTTCCACATGAAATGCCAGACAGTTTTGTTCCTTTAGAATTACGCCTCTTGAAGCAGAGAATAAATACTGACCTCACTCAGTTGTCAATATCCGATATGTGGTTTTCTACCTGTAATTAAAAGAAAAACATAGATGCAGCAATGAGAAGGACATCCGCTCCTACAACTGACCTTTCTTTAATTGCTAATGACTTTAATTTTTCAGTTAAATATCATACAGATTGCAAAATATCAGATCATAGATGAATTTAGTGCTGCTTTTAATGTTACTAAAAAAAAATAAAGAGTTACAGTTAATTTTGCTGGATTGTTTTTCACAGTTCTCAAGGAAAAATGGCACAGAGGCACTGATGAACACTTTTTGTGCTTCAGATTTTTGTCACTGAAGAGCAGTGACATGTTTTTTTTTCACTTTTTAGTGAGACTGTAAGATCGTACTTAACCTGCTCACCATGTCGCTGGTGCCTTCATTTTCAAAGTCGTCTTCGCCGCCGTCCGTCATTTCCCCGGCCTCCACCTCGGCTGTCCCCTCTGCCTCCTCTCCACCAGAGAGGTCTGCTGCATCACCATGGAGACACTCGCACACCTCCTCTTGTTTCCTCTGCACGTCTGTGAAAAGAGAGACACCAGTTAACATCAGAGCGTAATAGATTTACTGATGTATCTTTTTTTACTAATTGAATAATCTTTCTCTCAGACAAGCTGCTCTGAATGTTTTCTGTATCTCTTTGCCCTCCATGTGTGACTTTCATTTCCACGCGTATATCTGCATGCTCCTCCAGCAGACACACCCTCCCTTCCCCTCGATTAAAGCTTACCGCTGTCAGAGCGATGTTGCCTCTCAATCCTCTCCAGCCTCCCCAGCAATGAGTCGATCTTGGTCTTGATCTGTGACAGCTCCTTCTTGATGGTTAGGAGCTGGTCTGTCTTCACTGTGAGCATACATTAATGAAGTTAAAAAGCATAATTAATGTGATGCTTGACAAGGAGACTGACATGGTTACAACAGCTACTGCACTGCTCAGACAGTCTCAGTCTCAGTGGCCAAGCTGGTTGCCAGAAATGTAGCTGGGGCACATTCAGAGAAAAAGCAAATGAATGGAAGCCTGATATATTTTACTTGTTTACTTGAGTTTGACATTTGTTTTAAATCTGCATATTCACTTTCTGGCTGAGTGATTTTGTAGGTGCTGTATAATTTGTGCAGACTGACCCAGGCTACTTGTTATCTATGCTAAGTGGGTACAGCCTTTTTTAACATTTAACAGACCCACACGAGGATGAGATCAAACTTTTCAAATAACTATATACACGAAAGCAAATAATATCTTAACTATTGATTGATTTCCATTTTGACATATGTAAGGTCTATATTCTCTCTCTTTTCTGTTTTTGTTCTTAATCAGTCTCTGCTACATGCTCCATACTGCTGAGCAGGTAGTGTACAATTGGTTTTAGAGCTTGTTGGCTGAAAGCAGCTGTCTGTTGTTGCTAAATAGCTGTATGCTATTAGAGAGGAAAGCTGTTGACATTGCAGCCAAACAATGACAGGGCTGAGGGAGGTGATACTTCTCACTGGCTTGATCACAAAGAGCGACACTTTTTACATGACACTGAGACCTTTTAATCATTTTAATATAAATACATTGATTAATGCAGCATGTTAGGGGAATGGCACTCACTGTAAGAGAATGAGACTGATTTTAACCTCAAAGTTAGCCAAACCTATCTGTAAAACTAGTAGTTAACCTTTCTGTTCTCACTGTTACATATAGTGGAGGATTACTAAAATATTTCAGGTAGATCACAAGCAGTTACAATAATATATCCTGATTGGCTAATCAAAAATAAAAAATTAATGAAGTCATATTTAAAAAAGAAACAAAAAAATGCCCACATTCAACCCTCTTAAATGTGAAAATCTTTGTCTTCAGTTACTGCAAATATTCTGTGGGGGGGCATGTGGTTGGCACAGGTTGCCATGGTTACGTATCGCTTTCCAGTCTTAATGCTAAGCTCAGCTAACCAGCTATAGTTACAGTACACACATTAGAGTGGTGTGGATCTTGTCTTCTGACTCTCAAAAATTAGGCTGAGAGAAACCCTGATGGTTACTTTTCACTCTTTTTAATCAAGAAAATAATCGGCAGATTTATCAAAACCTGTTTAATTATGACGTCTAACTGCTCACGTTTAAGACGCTGCTGCTACCTCAACTTTACCATGTTTCCAGAACTCATCGATCACGTTGTTGTCTACATTCTCAGCACAATTATCATTTATAGAAATGATGGACAAAACTAAAAAACAATATCCAAATTGCAATTAACTGGATTTTTCTTTTAAACAGAGTGTGAAAAATGAATTAGAGGAACACAAAAGCACATCGAGAGACATACGTTTAGGAACTGTGATGGAAGAGCCGACATTAAGCACTCTGGAGGAGGAAGAGGAGGAGGAGGAAGAACAGGCCCTGACTGGAAAGGAAGATTTGGCTCTTCGTGTGGACGGGATGACTAGCCGCGAACGTTTAATGGGGATTACAGCACGGGTCGGGGGCACAACACGACCGTGGTACTCAAAGAGTCTGAAGAAGAATTAAGAGTAGAAATGTTACTAGAAGGTATTACAGAGCAGAAAAACATGTTTGTGTCATAAAGCTGGTGTTTTATTTTTTTCAGGAGTCACTGCTATGGTCTCTCCATACAAAGCACCTAAGAGACATGCTGCAAAAGACATTTGAATGATCCAGGTACATACTAAACAAAGCCACGGCCATTTAATCAAATCCTGCTCCCTGTTGCCTGCAACACGTCAAATTGCCAAAATAGCGATAATAACTCAAAGCTGAAGGATTCAGCTCTCATGAGGGATATTGCAAAGTAGAGGAAGTAAACAATCCAATGAAAATGTCAGAACAAAGATACATTCTCTGTCTTGCCAACGCAAACGACCAGCCGGGGGACTGTCTGACATTCAGTACTCGCCTATGCGGATAAAAGCATCATTAGCAAATCCAACAGAGAGGAATAAAAACCTCCCCAATATGACATTCATTATGCCTATGATAATGTGGTTACTTTGCTTCAGATGGAAATGGGGCTATTCTGTGAAAAACTCATCTTTATCTGAGTAGCTGTTCCTGAAATATGGAAAAAGGAGAGTGAGCAGTGAAAGGCAGAATACCAGGAGGAAAAAAGAATAAGCTACAGCCAAGCTGTGCTGTTGTTTACTGCCACATTATCTTTTTTCACATACCTGCTGTAGAAATCATCTCTGTAGTAGTCATAGTCAAACTCGTAGCCACTGTTGAGATAAAAGAAATTATTGAATAAATTGTTCAAAATTGCCAAATGCTGGCACAAGGCAGTTTTCTGTTTTATAAAACAGCTGGCACTCAATGAGTTAAATGCATACTTTTTGTGTGTGCATGTGTGTTATCAGAGAAAAAAAGCAACATCCTGACACAAGACTGAAGACACTAACATTGGACGGGAAATTAAAACAGACACTGATACACACTAAAATGAATAATCTGCTCTGTACTTATATAATTCAACAGTTTATGAAGGGCACTTTTGATACCACTCTGATGGCTGCACTGTAACAGTGTGTTAGCTTAGCTAACTGGAAACAGGGGAAAACAGATTCAGAATACTTTATTAGTCACAGAAGGACAATTCATTTCTGCAGTCAACCTGACCATAGCAAAGAAATACAACACAACAACGGTAGACAATACAGCAATTAACACCCACAATAAAATATCCTTACAACCAGTGACAGCACAACAGAGTGGAAAAATATAATCATAATAATGACAACAAGAAGAAGAAGAAATGAATAAATATTCCACAGAGGCTCACAGTTCACAACATGACACTACCGGCAAAATGGCCCATAGTTTGCTTTGCAACTGAGCATTTAGCAACCTTATGGCAGACGAGACAAAATAATTTTGCATAGTGGTTTGTTTTCCGCACCGCCGGCACATTATATCGCTGATCTGAAGGCAGGATTACAAATTCCCTGCCCACAACATGATGAGGGAGGGATAGTATTCTGTGTGCTTTCTGGACCACCCATATTTGTCACAGACTGAGGAGGTCCTTCAGCTGGACTCAAGTGATTTTAGAGCTCACTGTGATGATGTCACTCAGATATTTCTTGTCTTTCATAGATAGACCACCAAACCACCATACAAAATGTTAAGAGACTCTCAATAAAAGTATCATAAAAGGTACATAAAACATTTCTGTTACCACTGAAAAAATTAAGCTTCCTCAGCAGATGGACTCTTTGCTCACTTTATGATGATGTTTGTGTTTTACTGAGCCTCAGTTATAAGTCAAATTCAGTGATCAAATATTTGTTTGTAATATTTGTACCTCTTCACCATGAATACTGTTCGCTTTGGGGTCAACACTGGATTTCATGCTTGGTTTTTGACACGTTTTGGTCAAGACAGCTATCATCACACCATCTAACGAATTCAGGAGGGCACAGCTGTGATTTGATTGGTGGCCCTGAAGAAGAGACAGTAAGTCTGAGAACTTAACAAGACAGCTGTTTGAGATGATCTGCAGCTGTTTGTGTAAAGAATAAAAAGCAGTGGAGAAAGGACACTTTTTGTTTGAAAGTATGACCGAGGACATATGTCCATTCACAAAGACATGCTGCAGTCTGTTAAAGTGTTTAAAATCATCAATAAAATCTGATTGGTTAGCAGAAAATGAGAGGATTTCAATTAAAATATGAGGCTGCATCTTGTTAAGGCAGAGCTATCAACTATCTAAACAATTAATCGACTAAAACAGGCAAAGTGCTGATAAAAATATGATAAAAGTATATTTTTTATGTAAAAATAGCAGCAATAAAAACAAACAACAAAACAACCCCAAAGCTGTCGACCTTCCTCAAAAAGAAAAGTGCATTTTGTGTACAGTATTCTGTAGTGAACAGAAGCTGGATCCTTAAAGGTGTCCCACACGCCTCCAGTGTTGTGCTAGTTACTTCATTCAAAAAGTAACTAAATTACATTGTTGATTACTCACATCAAAAAGTAATGTGTTACTATTAAAAGTAACTTTTTAGTTTAGTTTATTTTTAGTTTAGGACCCTGGGGAGTGAGAGTTTACCAGCGATGCTTGTCTCCTTATGCTGGGAATGTTGGTGGACAGATCAGTGTCACTATGAGGGGACATGTCCCCCCCTGTCCATAGAGACATTTGAGAGCATGAATGAAAGCAATCTGAATTCATCAATCAGGAAATCACTTGACAAGTAACAGCCAAACAAACCATTCTGTAACGGTAACTGCTGTTCACTTCTGGCTGGAAAAAAAAAACAAGCGATGACATCAATGCCGACAAAGGAATTTGTCGGCAGCAAATTGATTTTTGTTGACTACGTCAACTAATGGTTGCACCCCTATTAGATACCTGGTATGTGCACTATAATTCAACATAGTTACGTATCATACTTAGTGTGAATTAAACAGTAGCACACTGAGCAGAAATTTACATTTCATGAGAGCCTCCTTGCCATCTGCAGCTGAACACTGCTAAAACCAAGGAGACAGTGGTGGATTTTCAGAGGTCTCAGCCACATCTGCAGCAGATAGCAAAGAGCTAACTGCCAGAAGCTGTCTGTGAACCTGTCACTCAACGTAACCACGCTCTAATTTATGCAAGAATTTTAAGCCAAAATAACACTAAAATGGTTGTGGTAAAAAAAAAAAAAAATAAATTCACTCCCCTCACAGTGTTCACGGAGGTGGAAACTATCGGAAGAGACCAAAAAATTAAAATGTACCAGGCTGTAAATATGTTTTTTAAAGCTGTAAAGTCAGCTATTTTAACATGGCGGTCAATGGAGAATTCATTTAAATTCAGACCAAGTAGGAAAAGCACCGTAAATAGCAATATATCCCTAACTTATTGTGAGTAGTGTAGGTTATCTTCAGACTAGGGGTGCAACAATTAGTCGATGTACTCAATGAAAATGCATAATAGAATTTGTTACAGACAAATTAATTTTCTCATTTTGAATAAACTGTGAGTGAAACATAGCCTCATGTAGTTGCTTGCAACATATTCTAGACCACACTTTTTATTAAGAGAAAATGATTTTTGTTGTTTATTTATTGCTGTCACCTGGCATGTCCCGCACTTTGCCAGTTATGTGTTTTAATTGAGAAAAACTTCTGTTCACTACAGAATATTGTACAAAAAATGAACTTTTCTTTTTGAGGAGGCTAGAAAGTGTCGGTGTTATTTTGTTGTTTGTTTTTACTGCTGCTATTTTGACTGTGTTGAGATAAAAAAATGATACTTTATATTTATCAGGACTTGCCCGCCCTTGTTTTTAAATGGATATAAGTTTAACAAGTTATTTTTACTTAACCCAAGGAACAGAACAGTCCATAAATACATATTTCTGAATGGTAGTAGTTATCTTTATTGTCTTTATTGTTAGTTAGCTGATGCCTGACACTGTAACTTAGCTTAGCATAAAAACAGACCAACAAACTCAACTAACACTCAGCAAGAAAGCAACCAAGCTAATTTTCCCAAATTCCTTCAAAAGCCCTTATAAACAGATACGTGGTATTTCTTTTAGCCTGTTAAAATGTTAGACATGTCACTTCTTGTGCTCTGGATTTTCTTTGCTTCCAACAACACACTAAAATGTCAAGAAAGAGTGAATGTACAATAACAACAGACACTGATAGCACCGTTAGGGAATTGGCTGTTCCTCCAGAAGTACCCGACCAGACAGCAAAATATAAGTACAGTGGGAAAACTAGGTCAGCCAAGTAATATCCGACTGCCACAATAAAATAAGACATGGGTGTTTCACACAGACCTGTAGAGGGATGAGAGAGGCCTCTTGGAGCCCATCTTTGGCCTGTATGGTTTTGGCTCTCCTGCCATGTTGATGTCTGCAAACAAAATGAGAGTCGATGTTACCATGTAATACAGTAGCAGCTTATAATGAAAACATTTATATGTATGAATATGAATTCAGCAGCTACAATGAAATTGGTGTAAAATATATTAACAACAGTTTTAATACCTACACAGAGCTGCAAATACCTGAAATGTAATTTAATTTGGAGTTTAAATTGAGAACAGAAACTATACCTAAATGCAGGATATGTTAGTTACTTCAGGATCACTGGAAGATATGAAAGTTTGAATTGAAAAAAGTTTTGTTTCTGTTTAATTCATGTTATACCTCATTTCGTCGAGGAGCCAATTCAGTATTATGTCATTACTTTAGAGCTACAATCATTCTAGTAGCTTGTGGGCGGCAGTAGCTCAGTCTGTAGTGACTTGGGCTGGGAATCGGAGGGTCGGACCAAAAATCTGGAGAGTGGACTGGTAGCTGGAGAGGTGCCAGTTCCTCCTCCTGGGCACTGCCGAGGTGCCCTTGAGCAAGGCACCGAACCCCCAACTGCTCGGGGCGCCTGGATAAGGGGCAGCCCCCTCACTCTGACACCTCTCCTCTGATGCATGTGCATGTGTTTGTTTCATGACTTGTGTGTGTAATGTGCAACTGAAAAATATATATATACTAACAGAGTGAAAAAATGTAATTTCCCTCATTTTTAATAAAGGAATTCTTCTTCATTCGTCGGATCACACTGAGTGGATCGTATCACCATTCCAAGATGGCGGCCCCGCATCTTGTCAGCTCCTATAGGCAGTTATGTTCAATGCTACGTCTGTCAATATAGGATGTCTATGGTTCAGAAGTGAACGCATCACTGGAGTTACATGCTTTTTAATCAAAAAGTGACACATAAATCACACATAGAGAAACTTTCAGTATCCAAACTTCGGGAGACGAGGGACACCACAAATTAGAGGGTCTATTTTTAAGGAGCAAAACAGTGAAAAAATCAGAGGAAGAGTAGCACTGACAAACGGTCATTAGACAGAGTCCTCACTCTCTTCTACACTTCACCTTTTGGCTACCCTCATATGAAAAATAGATTTCATGTGGGCACTCCTTTGGGTTGAATCTTTGCATTGAAGCACTGAGTCAATGTTAACAAGGCGTCTCATAAACAATACAAGAAGAGACGTCATCGCCATGCTTACAGCTTTCTACTCAGCACTCGGAAGGTAATATTGTAAATAAAAAGCTTCTGATCACGTTGATAGACTTGTGTCTTTGGCTAATAATATTAGAAATTAAGCCGGGTTCAGTTCAATGTTTTACCTTGTTTGTTACATTTTCCGCTCAAAGTTATGAGCAATTCTCTCCTGTAATTTTACAAATATATTTGAATTCATTCGAATAAATTGCATGTCATGTCAAATTCGTTAGAACTTGATTTTTTTTTAAGTGACAGCTCTACTGCTCAGAGACTAAAGCAGAACGAGACAGGCAGATACATTAATGTCACTGGGGTAAATAGTGAGTCGCCACGGGTTGTCTTTCTCACTGCAGCCGAGTCGAGCTCAGCCAAGCCGAGCTGATAAACTCCCCGGTCGACTGGAGGGCTGTTCGACTGCAAAATACTGCATCAACCCTTTCACACTGCATGAAAATCCTGCATTGACTTGGGTTTTTGGTGCAGTGTGAAAGGGGCTTAAGAGTGTCTGAGAAGCCTACTTCTTATACTACGCATGCATAACACTATACTTTTTAAAAGACACTCAATGAAATAAAAGTAATAATGAAGACACTGAAAATGATGTTGCCATCAAAAAACTGAATCCTTTCTGTTTTCCATTTTTATGTCGAAAGATCTACATGGTTTGATTTACTCCGTTATTTGTTAACCTATGCATGAATATATCATTTTGTCAATTCCAATTATGCATTTTTTACTTTATACATATTTTAAACATTTCTACAAATGTATTCATTCATCAAATTGCAGATTTAGATGAAAAAGCAAGTCATTATAGGACAATTATTCACAAAAAGCTGAAACTAATAACAGATACAGACATTCATATAGACATTCATTTCGTCAGCAAGTTGCAAAGTAAACATTAAGTATTTTGTGGTTGCAGTTTATCAAATAGAAGAGTCCTTGGGTTCAATATTATTTGACTTTATTAACAGTTAAGTCTGTAGATAAACTTTTACTGAAAGTAACTGGTAGTTGGAGCTCTGAAGCTGACAGAGGCTTGTCCTGTCTGAGCAGTGTGAGACTAACCAGGTAAATTAAGGCCAATAGGATCGATTTATTTAGTGATTTCACTTCAGTCCACACAGACAAAGATGAGCAGAGAGGCTGGAAACCTTTTAAGAGTTTCAAGGGCCTTGAGACAACCAGGGCAAAAAAGAGGTGCAAGTCAATGTTAGGACGGTCTTCATCTTTCACTTAGTCCCCATGAAATGCATTAGCAGACTACTGTGACTCATCTCTGCCAAGAGCTGCCAAGAGCCCTACTGTGCTAAAGCAGGCTGGTATCACTGCATTTAGTCTGCCAGCTTGACAGTGCTGCTTCTGCTCAAACCCGGCTCAATCAGCCTTAAGTGCTGCTCAAGGTCATACACAAAAACACACAAATATCAAACGCCTTCACACGCACACACACACACACACACACACACACACACACACACACACACCCTTGTCTGACAGTCAGTCACCCAGGACAGTGTCAAAAAGTTGCTAGGATAAAACATCAGCTTTGCATCAACTGCCTTATGGATCATGCAGCAGCAAATTTCATGACAGGAGCTGAAGTCGAATTGTTTCTGCCAAAAGCGCTGCATTTTTAGCCTTTTCCCTTTTTTCCCCAACTGGTGGAGATGATAATGAAATCTCGAGTTGCAATGTTAATGCAGCGAGCTTATGAATTAAAGAATGCAAGATATCTCAGACTACATCTACTATCTAGGTTGCCCTCTTCCGTCACACTTTTTCTCTCTGGCACACACGCACACACCAGCAGCTGCACCTGGATCCTCTAGCATATTGTCTGCAGACTAAGTGCGATGCTATGTTTAGAGCCCAGATTTTCTCCTGCTCTTTATTCCACTTCTTTCCTTCCTCGCTCTCCCTAATGGACTCATGGATTGAGGATCTCTCAGCAGGTCTCCGGTGCACTGAGACGGCTGTATGATTATCATTAAGGCTCCAGGAAGGCATGAGGAACAGTTCACATCATAAGGTGTGCTCCTCTCTCTTTGGTCCCCTGTCGTGGTCATTAATGAGAGTGCGAGGCACTAAAAAGCACTCTCACAAAAACACCACCAACCCTCCACACTCCACCCCTCAGACAGACACACACTGAGTCTCTGATTAATTACAGTCGTTATATTAATCATATACAAAAATGGAGCAACTGCGTGTGTGTGTGTGTGTGTGTGTGTGTATGATTGACTGACTTGTTTGTACGTGTATGCATAAAAAGGCTGAGGCTGGGAACGGGCACATTGTGAAACTGTGTTGCTAAGCAATAACCAGTTAGAGCTTGATTGATACTGTAAACTGCATGCAGTATCCCATTGAGGGGGAACATAAAAGTTGCTTGATGCTGAAGTCATGAACAAGTTGGCTGCAGCAGAATAACACAGACAGAGGCAACAACAAAAACTAATCAGATAGTGAAAAAAAAAAAAAACACAATCCATCCTCTCAACCCATGACAGGCCAATCCAGTTCAACGTGGGTAAAACATTGAATGTTGCCAGATAGCGTTATAAAAGTGGTGTGAAATGGTAAAGTTCTTCACTGGGCAACAGTGGAAAGGAACATACTGTCTGATTGTTTACAAAATTCTGGCTAAATGAAAGATTACATGCAAATAGGAATACAAACAATACAAAAAAGGATTTTGTATGTACTTCCTGGGTTAACGTGGGTTCTCTGGCTTCCAGTTCAAAGACATGGATTATATTAAATAAATAAAGAAAGAAATGAATAAGAATGTACAAAATTAAAGTTCTAATCCATAAAATTTCATTCCTGGTCCTGGTGACACCTGTGGTTACTGGTGGTCAATGTGAGAGCATTTTAATGGAACAGGTCCAAATCCATGGTTCTGTTTGAAAGATCTATGGACCACTGAGAGATGGACCTTCATAAAGTAAAATCCAAAGCTTACAGCTGCATTACATGATCTGTGTATGACCAAAACTAGCTCCAAACAACACTGACCTATTACCAACCTATTCACACATTTAGACAACATGGATCACCAGCATTCATTCAGAGTCATGGTGTTGTCTGCGTGACAAAGTCAGGTCCAGCATTCACTCTCTTGTCACTCCATTTTTGGTCTTACTCTTTAGCTTCTCCAGCTTATTGCCCACTATATTCACCAACTAGTCTTTGTAGGCTCATCACTACAAGCAACCTCTTTTACATCACATTTTCTTTCTCTGGAATTTAGAATTGCTTCACCCTTCATTATATATCTAAACCAAAGAGAAATTGATGAAGAATAAGACAAAACTGGAGCATCAATAAAAATGGATCCTGATCCTACTATGTATCCTTCTCAAGACACATTCAGAGGGTTTATTCTTGCACAGTCTAGTTTGTAAGTCACACTCTGAAGTGAGTATTTCCTCACTGCCTCCCTGATCTGTGTACAAGATGAGTGCGTCCATTGTGGGTTTTACCAGACCTCATTTTAACTGAGTCTATTCTATGCCAAAGATGTGGCTGAGTTCAGTGACTGCTTTATTCATCCACGGTGGGTGCTTCAAGAATACAATACTAACCACCCCTGACTCAGTTCGGGTTCATTCATATTAATGAAGCTGTGCCAAATTACCTGCGAGTGTCTATTTTAGTCAGATACAGACCCCTCGGCTCAATGTGCCCTTGAGCTCTTTGTCTCTGGAGGTGTGGACGAGTCATTATAGCCAGAGCAGTGCAGACAAAACTGTGAATTAGTCCACTGGGATCAGCTCAGTTTAAAAAGGAAAACACAGCTAAATAACTACATGGCCCTTGTGGTGCTTAGCCAAGTTAAATTATAGTTTATTAGCAATTTTGGCTGTCCGTGTTAAAGTAGTGCTTGTTGTCCAAATACAACAGAAGAGGTAAGCGAGGTGGTAACACAGCCTGAGAAAAGCAATGAGAGAATACATTCCCTCCTGGCACTATTGTCTAAACCTATCTTTGGCAGGCAAAGCGTCACTGCTGGCACAGAGCAATCTCTCCATCTCTGCAGTTCCATGCATCCTGAGAGCAGGTGAGCGGTATTTGATTAAGAGATCATCCAGGCACCTGTGTGAATACTAACGCGTGACTAAGAGACATCCTGCATGACAGCAGTCGCAGATTCAATCTACACTGTGTTCTCACTCCCTGTAAATCTGACAGGAAGGGCTTGAATAATCTCTGATCTCGGCTCAAGGGCACAGGCAACTTCAGCTTTTTATTACACCTGAGAGAGTGTTTCTTCAAGCAGGGCAGGGTGAGGAGGAGGAAGAGGAAGAGAGGATGTCCGGGTGTCAGTCATCATTGTGTTACCTTACTTGGCGATAGATTTAGATAAAACGTGACTCATCAAAATGTACATATATGATGCATTAAAGTTTTGACTAATCTGAAATAACCTATTTTATCTGAAACCTGTAAATACTATGCATATACTGCATGTTCAAACTGATTGTCACATACACAGGGGAAAAGACTATTGCCTTTGTAAGCTACCTGACATCACATCACTTAAAATGACTCTGTCAACTCTCTGTGAGCTACATGCACTGACCCAGAGTTTATCACGTCCTGACTGATTCCAGCAATCAGGATGAGGACTTTGCAGCTTTAACAGTTTTTGTTATGGTTGGAAGGCGATACATGGATTAATAGCTGTCCTTCCTTAATGAATTCCTTGTACTTTGCTCTTTCGCCCTCTCAAGGAAAATGGTTACTTGGCAGCACATACATTTGGCAGCCAGTCCCTAAGCTGCTGAGGAGCTAATAAAATTATTTCCATTAGACCTGCAGAGCTGTGGTCCACCAAGGACAGCCTGATGTGGGACTGCTAAATTTTCAGGTTGACTGTGCTATTTATATTGCATTAGGAATACAATCATATATGAGTGTATCATGTTCCTCAGACCAGCAACACAGATAGTAATACAATACATGTGTTGATTTTTGCAATAATCATAATGAGCAATTGCCTGAGCTTAAGCTCTAAGTCTTAAGTCTTTCATCTCTACTGGGCTGTTAATGCACTTTTCCTCCTTTTCTATTTTGTCATTTCTTTCTTATGATGTAACTATGTAGCTCTTAAGTGCAACCCTTTGAAACATTTTAACCCCTGGAGCTGGTCCATTACTTTCAGCTCACCACATGCCCATGAATCTGTGCAAGCAGCTGGAAACCAAACGGGCAGCTGCCACCTGCCTGACAGCACTCACACATCTGCTCTGAAACTTGGACTCTTCCTTCAGGACATGACTGCTGAAACACTGAGCAGCAAGTGATTCCACATCAGCTCAAATAAATGATTAGTGAGGTACATAGGAGGAACCACGAAAGGTTGACAAAACATGTTTCTGATACCCAAAATATTTTATGTTTTTCTGATGTCTTTTATTCTTGTCGCCACAAGGAATGTCTCACGTGTTTTCTTCAATGTGACAAAATTACTTTGACTTAAGTCACAGTAAATTGGACTTTGGAAATTTTGGGCACTTTGGAAATCCCCTTGGAAGCTTTCACTGCTTTCTCATGTTAAAAAAAACTCTGAATGAATTTTCTTCTGTCTTTTTAGAGGAAAACACTGTCATGTCACAATAGGGAAAGCACCAAATTCCTTCATCTATGAACAACAGCCCTGTGGACACTGCAGTGACTTGTGTGGCTCTCAATGTGACGACAGCTGAGCTGATTGGCTTGCAGCAAATGGTACTAAGAAAGCTAACACTGAAAACAAAACAGCAGTCCAAAGTGGGTACTACACTGCCACAGCACTGCAGTCACTCTGGAGGGCCTTATCAGCTGTACCTGACAGACATGTGTGTCTGACTATGTCAACAAAGCACAGAGAAGCTTAGAAAACAACACACACAGGGAGGGTGACTTAATCTGGACAGATTTCAATCAAGAAAAGCACCAACATTACAAAGCAGCCTGGACACAGCAAATGTATTTCAAAAATGAATTATTGTAAGCAAGTTTCTCAAAAAATTATCACTATTTGCTAGTGGAAGAAGAAGCAGCCTCTCTGATTTTGAAGTAGAAGTAACAATAATTAAATATGAATGAAGATTCTGCATTCAAGTAATAAAATGAATATAAGCTGCAAATTGAAGTAAAATACACAACATGCAAAATACAATATGACTAATATTTGAATTGCATTTCTGATTGAACACCGTCTAAGTAACAATGTGAGCTAATTTTAACTGTAATTTTAACTGTATATAGACTGCTGCTGTGTGTACACCAGCACTACATATTATATACGTAAATATATGTTTGACTAGCTGTCAGATAAATGTAGTGGAGCAGAAGTATTAAGTAGCAAAAAATGGAAATCTAAAATGGGTGAGAGCAGGTGTAGTGACACCACCCTTCAGAAACACCTGAGTGAATTAAAAAGAGCACAGACATGATGTAGACTGACAGGATTTCCTACACACAGGATGAATATGTGCTAACTAGCAGAAGTCCATTCAGCGACACCATAAACTCCTTCTTCCTGAGTGATGGACGCCTCATACTCACATCTCTGGTTGCGACGCCTGCCTTTGTACATGATCATGACAGAGAGACACGGCTGAAGAGTCTGCTGTGGTTGGAGGCACTTGTGCTTCTTTTTCCCCCTCTAACAGCAGCCTGAGCCTGACTGCTGAGCCTCCACACTGAGAGAAGAGCCGCTTCAGACCGTACCATTATCCAACTATTCCAGGGGGAGCTCTAGCCTCAATATCTTCCTCTGCTCCAAATACAGGAGTTGAACTAATAATGTCGGTTTGCTAATACGTCCTACAGATTAGACAGTCAGGAAATAAATTCCAAAAAGTTTAAATAAGATCCTTAGGTTGGTAGTTTCAGACTCCCAAAGGTTCCCTCTCTCCCTTTAAATACAAAATGTATGCGAGCCGAGAGAAGCAAACTACTGAAGTTCCTGAAAGAACTACAACTATAACTACCATTCAGTTTGTTTAAACACTATACACTCACTGGCCAATTTATTAGGTATACCTGCTCATATATCAATATCTGCAAATATTATCTGATCAACTCAATACTCATCAACACTCAACTCAATACAGACAATGTAGTCATAGTCAAGACGACCTGCTGAAGTTCAAACTGAGCATCAGGATTGGGAAGAAAGGTGACTTCAGAATTTCACAAACTGCTGATCTCTTGGTATTGTCAGTAACTCAAATAATCATTTCAACAAAGTTATGCAGTGGAGCATCTCTGAGCGGTCAACACGAAGCAAACAGCTCCTGTCAACAGGAAACTGAGGCTGCAGTTCACACAGGATCACCACAACTGGACAATAGAAGATGGAAAAATGTTGCCTGGTCTGATGAGTCTTGATTTCTGCTGCGACATTCGGATGATTGGGTCAGAATTTGGTGTAACCAACATGCAAGCTTTGACCCATCCAGCCTCATATCAATGAGCTGCTGCTGGTGTCATGGGGTGGGGGATATTTTTGTGGCCCACCTTTAGGTCCAACTGAGCATCACTGAAACATCACAGCCTACCTGACTATTTTTTTTTTCAACATGACACTGAGTTCACTACTCCAATGGCTTCCACAGTCACTATTCAATAGAGAATTTTTGGGATGCGGTGGAACGGGAGCTTTGTTTCATGGCTTTTATCCCACAAGTGTCCCCTCAACTAGACACCCACCACCGCCCTCAAGGAAATTAGACACTAAAAAAACAAGGCATTCACTATTTTCAGTTGAGGTGAAAAATAGAGATAATCTTCTGACCTGAAAGAAATCAAATATGTAAAAACCCATCATGTCAAGTGTATGTGGCTGCAACTAATGATTAGTTTCATTTTACAATTATTTTATCAATTCCTTATGTAGTCGCTAAATGTCAAATGTTGTGGAAAATCAGAAATGTCTTCAAATGTTATTTTAATCCAATCAACAGTCCAAAACCAAAAGGTATTAACACAGCACTATGTTGTCATGTATCATTATTGAAATTTTGGGTACTGGGGGGAAACAATAAACATTATCGCCTAATAAACTTGCTACAGGTTGAACACAACAAACACAGACCAGCATTAGCAGCACTGTTTGATGCTCTGTCAACTCCTGAGGGGAGTATCTGTCTCTTTAGCTGCTCAGTGCTCCGCTGTGTTCGCCAGGTAGTTGTTGAGTTGGTGCTGGGCAGGAGAATGACGTGATGTGAGAATCAAGATAATTACATAATGACACTAACAACTTATTTCGACCTATTGTTAATATGAAAATTCACACATTTCTGCAACTATGTCAGTATCTAGTTATGCATAATAAATATGTTCACACACACAGTTGGTATGTATGGTTTAGTCCTGAATGTGTCTCATCAATTTCAGTTATAGCACAAGGGACAGGGAATGCAAACTAGTTTATAACATGTTAATTCTTTTCTTTATATGGCTTTATTGGCATGATCAAAAAACAATAAAACAAAGAAAAACAACAATTAAATATATTTTTTTTAAAAATTGTGGTGCATGTTATAAAATCTGAACTTGTTAATAATACAAATATTAAAGTGAGAAAAGCTCAGAAAAAAATAATACATAAATAAATTAAGGCCACATTAAGGCATGTCATGCTTTCTGAGTCCCAGACTCAACAACACAAATCAACGCTCACATTATGAAAAGAAAGCACCTAATCCAGAGAGGCATGAGTGTGAATGATTCCTGTTTTATATTCAAAGGTTGTTAGGAAACACATTCATTTAAACACAGCAGAAAAATAAATGTTTGACCTCGCTAGTCAAACACCATGCTTTTATCCACTGTCTCCATCTCTCTCTTTTCATAAAAACATATTTAAAGTGGCTGGGATGTGGACTTCAGAGACAGATTGAAAAAGCAGAGCAGGGGGTGGGACTGCCTACTGATTACCCAGCTGTTGCAGCATTGGAGCCCTGCTGTAGTTGAAGCCTTGTAATTGTAATATCTAATTACACTGACAAGGGGTTTGCACACACAACCTGACGTCTTTATGGTCCCACAGCTTCCTTGTTCTCTCTGAGAAAAGACAAGAAACTAAAAGAAAGATGGAGGCTGAGTGTGATGGATTCAAGGACAATCACTGTAATCAATACATCAAATGTCCCCACTTAGACAATTTTGGGAAACATATTATCAATACATTGTTAAGTATCTGATGCAGTTGACTAAAAGATGCACAATGTACCTGTCATATTCATATTTATTCAAGAAGGTTATTCTGGGATCATTTTGAAACACATAGCAAATATAATCGAGACAGCCCACAAGACAACACTACTATGAAAACAGAAAATGGACAAAAATGGAAAAAGACAACTGCTAAAGATGCAGATTTTCACAGCATAAAATGACTCATAAATGTAAAAAGTGTGGTTGAATGTTGTGTACAGGAACCCTGCATGAGTTTGACTACCGAAGGTACAAATGAAGCATACATGCTTAGGGACAGAATAAGATGTCCCAGTTTTGGTGGCAACGTCCTCACTAATATTCTCTCAGCACCATCTAGTGCATGCAGATGGGAAAGTCATGAATGCCGGAATAATGACAGCCTGCATGGTAGACAGAAGCATAAATCCATATGGCATATTATTAGGTTATTTATACATTAGAATTTAATGTTTAATATTTAATAATTAAATTAACATGAACAATATTACATTAACATCAATAGATCCAATCTTTTTTCTATCCTTATTGTGATTTATATATTTATATTTATGTATTCTAAGTCACTTTATTGTCAATTGGTTCTTATCTCTGCACTGCCTTTATATGTTAATATGTCATGCACCAAGATACCAAGTTAAGCTCCTTTATTATGGTGTGTTATTATGGTGTTCTGCAGTAAAATGTTCAACCACAGGGAGGCGCTCAAACACTACCAGAAGCAAAGCCTGCACACACTTTGAACCAGAGATGACTGGAAAGCAGATACAATCACACTGAGCTCTGATTATAAGGAATGACCCTCAAGGTATTGATACATCTGCGTACAGATTTTATCCATAAAAGCACAAAGCACAAATGCTGAGCCGATGAAATGAGAATGATACTCTCCGCTACACACTTCATCACCAGCTGACGTCTTTGTCAAGCTCTAAGTAACTGCTGTCTGAGGCCAACCGGCGGTGTGATTGAATGTCACTTTTATTTTCATCAACTACTTAAAGTCATTGTGTCTACAAGCCAGTCATGTCCAAAGTTATTAAAATGAGTGAAGCAATCGCTGGAGTTGCAGTATCTCTTGGCTATTAAATCTATTCAAGAGAGGGACCGTACCACAAGCTGCACGCTGTGCACTCAGGACTCTACAGGTTTGAATCTGACCTTGTGACCCCTCCTGTCACGTGTCATACCTTTATACTCCTCCCTGCATGTGACTTAATAAAAGGAGGAGAATATATGAAGAATTCTTATCTTGTTCAGTCTGCAGCTATGTCTTGGCAATATAGTTCCAGACCCTAATCAAATATAAAGCTCATGTTTAAAACATGATGGGTAAAATTTCAGCAGAATAAAGATGATTTCTAAAGCAGAGGGAGGCATTATTGTGGGGACCCTCAGTATACCTCTGACACTTATGAGGAATTGCTAATATACTGAATGTGTGTGTGTGTGTGTGTGTGTGTGTGTGTGTGTCCACAGATGCTCAGTGTTTCAGTGTGTTTGCAGGGACTCTATGAAGTGCATCCAGTGGAGCTGCGATAGGCCATGCAGAGAAATACTTCACTTTTATTGCATGAAGCCTTTGTTCAGGAGACACATGTTCACCTGAGATCTCCTCAGCTAGATGCTCACATTCTCTCAGCAAACAGAGTGTTTCTCAAGAAATATATCACTGTGTTGTGGTTTGTCAATGTGCATAACAATGCGAAGAGCTCCTGTATGTGGATGCAACGATGCAGACAGGACGTGGATTTGTGTTGACAGCAGGGTGAATGTTTCTGTGGTGAGGCCACAGAAAGCACAGAGTATAGAAATGTGACTATTTTTTCTTGTCAGTAATCGAGCATACAGTTTTATAAATGGCACCCTTAAAATGATTAACCGTGCATTGTGCAAGATGAAATAAAGGAGTAATGAAACTCTACCCTATGATGCTTGTGAAATAAGACTTTCTTACTGTGCATTTGAGTTCTCATGTCTAAATAGAAATGGTAGGTAGTTAAGCTTAGCATAAAAACTGGAAACAGGTTTTAAAATTCTGCTGGCCAGAATGCCTAAAGACACACAAACACATAGAGACATTATGTGTCGTGGTTTCTAGGGTGGTTATTGTTATTTCAACGTATTATTCAGGCATTAGAGGTGCCTTTTACCTAATTCTTTAGAACATGCTAGCTGTTTCCCTCTGCTTCCAGTTTTTATGCTGAGCTAAGCTAATCACCTGCTGGCTGTAGCTCCATACTTGGCATACAGACATGAGAGTGGTATTCATTTTGTCAGTCAACTCTTGGCAAGAAAACAAAAATGAATATACCTATTGTTTGTTTCATTTAGAGATAAAAGAATTGTGTGAGCAAAACTACGGCAAAATCTGTAAGACAAAGTTGAACCAGGAGCTCTGTCTGTAAATGTGATAGATGATTATAACAATATATATATGTATATATGTAAAATACAGTAATACAGTATTCACTAAAGGGGTATCAATATTACAGTTCTACAATAATGAATCTTGAGATCTTGAGTCACAACAAATCACAGTGAAAAACCACGTGTAATTCCACAGCCAAAAATATCTATGAAACAGTGCAAACGCAGGACAGAATTACAGATGTGATCCCACTGCGCTCTTGTTCATATTTAATGGGGGAGCAGGGCACTGGGATGACTTATTTTCCATGGCGGAGATTGTGAACTAATCAATAAGTAATATAAGGAAGATTTACAGGGATCCACACAATGCCCGAGAGAACGGGGATCTGAATGTTTCCTCCTTGCTGCTGTCTGTCTCTCTGTCTGACTATCTGATCTTTTTGTTCAAGCCAGCCTCGCGTTCCTCACTGTAGCTTCGAAAAATGGCCTCATACTGGTCTGTACCTCTCCATTTCAGATATATATTTGCAGTTTCACTGATCAAATTGAAGCTTGCCATCAAGATACATCACAGAATGGACACCATGGACCAGATGGCATCTTGAGGTCTTCAGGCAATATTGACTAAAAATAAAAGTGTGAAATAATATGCTTGAAGGTCTCGAACTGACTGAATCTGTATCATATTGCCAGTTCTAAAACTTTTTATATGGACTTGCTTTTATGAAATTATCTTTTGTTATTGGTATTGACCCCCATCTTTTATGACTTGTGCTTTCTTTTTATCTTGTGTCATTTTTATTGCTTCTGCAGTGAATTTTACGTGTTTTGTATACAGTGCTTTGCTTATTTTCTTGACATATATAATGTAATATATTAGAGAACATTGTGAAGAGGGGTCATGTAGGAGATTTAATTGCTCGCATACAAATATACATTCAAAATAATGGGTATGGGTATGGGTATAATGGGTAACACCTAAGACTGCAGCCTGCAAATACAGCTTAATTATGTCTTAGTAATATTATTATTATTATTATTATTATAATACAAATACTGCGGTACAAGGGTGAAGGAATGAAAGGGTAAGACTTTATGACGGGGCATTTAAAAATAGATAACTTGATAAGAAAACCACTAAGATCCTGGGGTTCACTAACAGTGTAATTGGAAATTTAAAATTATGTTACTTTTTATATTATCTTTACTTTATCGTTGTTGCTGGGGGGGAGGGCAGGATGGGAAGTAAATTAAATTACTTTAATTTCATTACTTGAAATCCTGCATATAACACTGTCATGTGAGTAGGGATTTGACTTTTTAATCACTTTTTAATCAGGAAATATGTCAGTAAGCAAGTAAAATGTTGAAAATACAGTCATTAAATGTTGTTAAAATAAAGGTTAAAATCCAGAAAAACTCTCTTTTCTATTCCAACTGTTGCTCCAACGCTGCTCACCAGCTGAACAGTGTGCCGACAAAGGACCAACCACAGACTGCTAACGGTAACATAGCTGCTTAGTTTTGCTCACTTCTTGTTTCCCTTTTAAATACAGCCAGTATATCAGTTATGTGCATGTTTTAAAAAATATGCTGATGATCTTCCATCTAACTAGCAAAACTGACACTGGAGAATTACCTAGAATGGCTTTTAATTCCTGTCATGCTTTTTCCCACACTTTTGAACAGCATTACCTAGTGATTGTCCGGCGATGACCCTAGCGTTCTCCCCGGCCACGGCTGCCCTGGCGTTCCTCTCACTGGCGTACTGAACGAAGGCGTAACCCTTGTGAACCGAGCAGCCCACAATCTTGCCATATTTGGCAAAGATGGCCTCGATGTCGCCCTTGGTTACCACAGCCGTGTTGAGGTTGCCGATGAAGACGCGGGAGTTGAGTGAGCGTGGGTCATTCTTGTTGGTCACGTTGCTGGTCAGGGTCTTCCCAGTCATCCTAGTCCTGCAGCACTGCCTGCTGGGAGACACAGTTTCACACTGCTCAGAAAGCCAGGAAGGTCAGACTGTGGAGGTCACACACAGAGAACCAGAGAGGGAGCACCAGTGGGATGTAAACAGCAAGCTGGAAGCACATGCTGGACATGATTTCAGTTTTCTATGGGTTGAGAGAACTCAATCTTTGTTTTCGTGAAAGCCCACTAGATATTTTTACCCAACAGCTTGAATGGTCACAACAACGACTTAATTTATATAACTGAATTTTCTTCAGCACAAATAAACTCAAAGTTTCACTTAACTATACTATAATAAAACAGAGAATGCAGCAAATTTGTTTTTTCAATTAATTATCACATTAGTTGCCTGAATAAAAAAATTGCTGCAGACTTACTTGAAATTGTTGTTCAAGCAAATTTGATTTATTATCAGTAATTTTTTTGTAAGTTTTTGTAACAAAAAGAGTCTAGGAGGGTTAATCAATCATTGAAATTTACTCATCTGATAAGTGACTACAGTTGTGTGTCTCTACCTGTTTTCTAACATAGAACAGAAAATTGCCTGCAGGAGGACAGATGAACTCTGTTGTGGCAGCAGCAATTCAACGTGAATCTGAAAACTCTCACTGTATATAATGACTGTGATCCCACGTTTGAAAATTGCACAAGAAATCGCAATAGTCTTCACTCACTGTTTCACCTCATTTTTTCTCCACATGCAATCTGCCTTTGAAATGTCTGAGTAGGGCAAAAATAATCTAAATGGTGTCGTGAAAGTCTGCTCCAAGATGATTGGAGTCCCACAAAGAGACCTTAAGCTCCCTCTGGCAGAAACAGGAGGCCCAAAAATCAATCTGACCATGTTCTGACCAGTGAATTCACTGCAATGTCCTCTGGCCAGCATTACAATGTGCCCCTCAGGTTGCCTCAGTCCTTTATCCATCTTCCACTATCAGACTACTGAACACTGACAGTCATGTAAACTGAATTGAGTAAATTCTTTGTGACCCACTTGTTATAACAAAATGGTTTATTGTATTTACTGCTGCTGTTGTTTCTTTGTATTGACCCATGCACGTTCAGCCTCTGGCATTTAACTACCTGCCTGCATGTTTTTAAACTGTGTAAATAGACCAGCTAGGCTGCTAATGAATTGTTCCTCTTGCGATCAATAAAGTGTTCTGAATCTGAATCTGAATATTGCTCAAGCATCTTCTAGATACTTCATATACTAAACGAGAGGTATTTACTTGAGTGTTTCTATTTGATGATACTTTATCATCAACATATCAGAGGAAAACATTATTTTTTTTTAATTCACTGTACTGCTTTTATGTTACAGATTCAGAACAAAAACATGGGTTCACAGATCAAAATTTAATACATCATTAAAGATCAAACTAACCTGTTTAGCACCTGACCCCACACAACAAAGCGGTGTGAAGCCCTTGATTTTCTCACATGGTTTAATTTGAATAACTTTTTAGCATTTATAGTTATAAAGTTACAGCAAAAAAAGCAAAGATTAGAGAAAACACTCCAGTCAGATTCATCCTGTGGCCCTTTGGAGGTTGGGAACTGCTGTGCTAAACTAACTGCAGTAACATAAAGTAAAGTAGCTAAAAGCAGCTCCACCTTGACCAACAGAAAAATGCTGCTTACACATCCATGCATCAGTATTAACTTACCTGTCTATGTCTCATATAATAGAATATCAGGCACATGGGACATTTTTAATGCAGAGTACTTCAACCTTTGAAATATGAAATGTATTTATTTGCTGATTATACTTTGGTACTTTTACTTGAGTTGGAGTTTGAACACAGGGCTTTCATTTATGGAGTACTTTTACACTGACATTACGTTTACTTAAATACTTAAAGGGTATGAGAATTTACTCCACGAGTGACAACTTCATTACTGTCAAATAGAAACCAGGTCAACAGAAAGGAAAACAGGATTTAGCTGGATACAAATAAATTACAACGTCCTGGCAGACTCTGCTGTTTTTTTTATAATGCTTCAGTCCTCTGAAGGGATCAGGATGTGTCACAGTGGCAATATATATTTTGTTATTTGTCGTTGCTCTGTTGGTGGTAATTTTTCAGTGTGTATTTTTCCACAGTGAAGCTGTTAGACCCAGAATCCACAAAGTCTTCACACAGTATTATTTACAGGAGTAGCTCTAATGAGGCTGGAAGGCCAGACAGTGATGCTGCTGGCTTACAAAAATGAATCGATAACTTGAGCAAATTAAAATGTGATATCCATGTTATTCTATTTTGACAACAAATTAATTCTTTTTACAGTTACTATCACTGTTTAGAGGCTCCAAATTAGTGTTTGCTGATGATGTTTTGAGAATAAACTACACATTTTGGGCTAAAACAAGCATTTTCTTTACATTTTCTTTACTTAAATAGTTTTTTTTCCCCTCATATACTCACCATAGGTGATTAGGGCTGATGTTATTGCACTTCATTGTCTGTAATTTGCTGATTATTTCTCTCAATCTCAATCAATTTATTAAATTGTCGATAAAATGTCAGAAAATAGTGGAAAGTGCTGCTTAGAGTTTCATCAGAGCCCAAGGTAACATAGTTAAATCTTTTATTCTCATAGCTCTCATTTCATGATCTTGTGCTGCTCAGAGAATCAACCAACAATCAATATCAAAAACTATTCAATCTATTCAATTATATGAAATAAGAAAGCAGAAAAAAATCACATTTTCAAAGCAAGTACTAGAGCTTGAAAAACAAAACTGACAATAAGAATAGTTTCAATTAAATTTCTGTAACAACTAATCATTTAATTGACACAATTATTGTAGTTTCCTCCTGTAAAGACATGCTGCTAAAGTAAACAGCAGCCTCTACATGTGAAGGTATTTTAATCTGTGAATGGGGCCTAAATACAGATAAGTATAGAAAGGAAGGAAATAAGTAGTAGTATGCACATGTATTTAACCTATAAAGCTTTAATAAAGCTCACACATCCTGACACCAAAAATACATACTCCTATATTCTAACAGTCAGGCATGACTCACTAGTTCACTTCCCCTCCTAACACACACATAATGACCTCCGCTGCAAAAAATCACCTTTTTCACCTCACCCAATGGAGGATAATTTAATATGAGCCTCATAATGTGGTGATGTCGTTATGGAGTTGATTGACTTAATTATCAACATAGCAGGGGGGCTAAAAATTCCACCAGTCCAATCAAAACCCGATAAGTCCGCCTCCACCTTTAAACAAATGTCACAGCGCCAACACACTGAGTGACTGATGGATGTGAAGTGCACTAAATGGCCTCTTTTAAGGCAATTGTACAAAGGTGAAGCCATTAGATGGTTGATTAAGCTGAGCACATTTAATATCAGCATAATTAAAACCCATGCTAAGTTTCGAGTGTGGCCTGAAAGACAGGCAGAAGCAAACAAAGCAAAAAGTATATTCACATTTGGAAGCAGAGAAATGTGGCTGATTTAAAATAAAGTTAGTTAGTCTTAGTATTGGTGTTAAAAAATCACAAAGACCAAATAAGAACAACACTTAAAAATAACTCAATAAAGCACCCATATATCTCCATATATACACAGAAAAAAGAACATTTACCGGTATTATTTAGTAAGAGACTCATAAAAGGGCTGCGTCATAACTGTTGCTCAGCTCAGATCTTCAAACCACTGTGGAGAGCATGGAAGAAATACAGAAACAGCTCATGTGAAATAACTGTGCAGTTTCGAAGCAGCAACCTCCCTGTTTAACTGTTTCCAGTATTTATTTTAAAATAAGCTGTCGCCTGGTTGCAGTTTCATAGATATTATGAAAGGGCTATCGATCTTCTCAAGGATGCAAATAAGTGCATTTTAAAAAATATTGACCCACTGTTTTAAGTTGGTGAGCAGGAGTAAAAGTGAGGGCAGATGATTCCACTTTTATTGTTCACTTTAGCCCAACATTTCGTTTTTTTAGCAGTTTGATGATCCATTGTGTCCTCGGTGTTACGGCTAAAAAACAGTCCAAGCCTGAGGACACAAAGCAGACATGGACCTGAAAAAAAAACAGTAAACTGCTTTTGAATTGTTCTGAATTTCAAGGCTGATGCAAACATTATGGACACAACACATTAACCCAACTAATGGTTTGTAGTTTTCTACAAACAAACTTCTATTCCTACTTCCTTTATTGCTCTTAATTACGTTTTTTAAAAACGTGACAAGAAGGAGTCTGACATTATTTCTCTAGCTCCCTCGAAATGGCAAAAAAAAGATGATTCTTTTACAATATTCATGAGTCTCTAAGATCCTCAAAGCCTTTTAAGAAGAACGTGTGGCATAACTGCTGGCAGATGCTACTGGAAGCATCCCAGGCCAGAAAACTCACACTGAATTCAAATAAGCCTGATAGTCAAGACAGGGGGAAAGGAAGCGGTTTGGATTCCTCCTCACACGCTTAGTGCTTCAGAAATTAATGCCAAAGAAGATCTTCATGCTTCAATGACGGTGTGAACGCCTCCCAACTCATCACTGGCACGTTTTTTTCCCCACATGAAGGCATTTTGTTCGCCTGTTTTCTTATAAACAGCAAAGTGAGTGCTTGACAGTGATGTTTTTTCTTCGGGGCATCCTCCTGTGTTGTAGAGGCTCCAAGTGTAAGTATTTCGCGGATCGTCTTTGGTCCTTTCACACCGACTGTCAGGGGCCTGGGAGTCTGAATCCTCTGGAGATAAAGAGGCGAGGAACTAGTGAAAGTAATCATTTTAGCACTTCCTCTCTCCCTGATCTCTCGTCACTGACTCGAGCTCACTGACTGTAAGAGGAGAGAAAGATGAAAACTCCTCATCCAATATGACAAACACATATGGGATGTGAAGGATGCATTCAGGCCACACTCACTCTCCACTGCTTCAGCGTTGCATTGCAGCATTTTATCTTTAGCGATTTGACAATGTCACAGCTAACCTCAACTGTCGTCTAAGAGGAAAATAAGTTGTATTTGGATGTGTCACCTTCCTCTGGAGACAGATGTCTCCCAAACTCTCAACTTTTAATGCCTCCCTGGAAAAAAAATATGTCTGAATGAAAGAATGAAATATGGGTCTATAATAAGCCAGTTATTTTTATTTTTTTATTTTTACCTCTTTCTTTTGAATGACAGCCAAACCTATTACAAGGAAATAAATGTGGACTGAAATCTAATTACGTTTTTATACAGTCTAAATTTACGAACTACGCTGCAGTGCAGGTACTGTTATTTTCCCCCTTTCTGCTGTTATGTGAGAACATATGCACAACCAAATGTGAGGATTTATGAAAATACTGCTGTGAACACCATAAGAGCTGAAAATAGTCCTAAAATAACTCAGTGACAGAGCCACTGGGGGATTTTATGGTCAGAATAATGATTGTAACTGACATGACTCTTAGAATTTAACAATAGTCAGAAAAGAAATCATTATTACAAATGTAGAACTTAAACAAAGACACAACAGTATGCTTAAATATTAGGCTAAAATAAAATAGCATGAGGAGTGGAGGGTCACACTGTCTTATGGCTAAATGGTATTTAATCACAAAACATGATGAATTAAACTCATACAATACAATGGTTAAAATAAGCTATAACAAGAACAGTTGTCACCTAATTTGGTAAATAAACTAATATAGGAATCCAGAAGTCACCGATTCAGTTTGGTCAAGATCAGTAAAAGGCCAAGGTCATCAAGGTCAAATATGCATTTTTAACCATAACTTCATGTAGGAAAGAGCTAGAGCAATGCAACTGGTCTCAAAATATCCGGAAAAGACTTCTCAATTTATAATCTTAGACATTCTTGTAGTCAAATATAATATTTTCTGCAATAATTACAAAAAACTGTGCATAGAGGACAAAATCGCGGATCGGAAATCAGTCAAATATTGATCTTTTGGTTAAAAGCATATCGATGATCACTACCAGACAGAGGTCATGCCATTTAGTTTATAACCGAAAAATGACCTTAGAAGACCAAAGGTTAAGGTCATAATGACCTTTTAAACAAATATATACAGTATATCTGTACATGTCCACTCTTAGGCGTTGTGGGCTTGCAGGAGTATTCGCTCTCTCAGAATGCTGCCTTGGTGGAGGTCTGCGCTCTCTGAGTGCTCTTCTAGTTTTAAAAAGTAATTCTTTTCAAAACACAGCTGACGGGCTAACAGCAAATAGTGCCAGCAGCTGTCTGTGCTCAAAGCTAATGGTGCTAACAGTGCTAACAGTGTTTTCTGGAAGGTGAGCCCTATACTTGCTATACTTCGCGGTGCTTTGGGTCAGGTCAGGGTTATCATCTGCAAACACCATATGAACACAATACAGAGCAGCAGCCATGAGCTAGCCGCACTCACACACATTAAAAGATGTGTGTGATTCTAAAGAGTGCAGAGAATCTCTGTTTACAACACACACAGCTTTATATTTAACAGATGGACAAGGAATGATATCAGTCTCTATAACAAGCCTTTTTTGCTAATTGCCTCATTCTTTTGAATGACAGCAAAACAAATTACAAAGGGAAAAATGTGGACTGACCTTTAATTACATTTTTTGAGGCCACAGTCTAAAGTCATGGTCTAAGTTTAATTATGTTCCGTTGTTAAGGGACAAAATATGAGGCCTTATCAGCAAGTTACTATGAATAAGAAAACAGTTGAAAATAGTGCAAAACTCAATGAAACTGAAATGTGGGTGTGGGGGGTCAAACTGCATTGTGAATAAATTGAATTTAACTCAGACAAATTAGCTATAAAAATGGAGCATTGCACAGATTTTCGAGAGTTAACAGAAGGTGGCTCTGTAATAACAACATGGCACGGGCACTGATGTCCTTTTTAATAACACGTTCTCACCCTTGTTAATTTTTTCCCGGCTCCTCGCAGCCATAAATTACTCAGCTAATGCCTCAACAGCAGCAGCTATTGCTGAATCATTCAAAGACCTCAATTAGCAATTAAGGGCTTAATGAATAGAGGTCCTTGCTGGGCCATTCTGCTCCCAGCCCAGAGGAGCCCAGTGGAATCTAATCTCTCCTGCAGGACTTGTACAGTGAATACTGGCTAACTGGCTGTGCAGAAGATAGAAAATAGCCTGTTATTGCCCACATATAATGAACAACTTGCCTTGCAGTTTTGAGCCCCGTTTACACTTTGCACCTGGAATTTCTGTGGCTCTTAACAAGGACGGATGACTGTCGAACACTATTCTTGTGTTTTTCCTCTCTGTTCCTACACCCATTACTTCTTGCATAACACCTGTCTTGAGTTTGAATTGAAAAAGAGGAGGAAATAGCAACAAAGGGAGAAAGAGAAGCAAGGAGGGAAATAAAGGGCTGAGATGTAAAGAGAGGACTTAAAAAAAAAGACGTTTGCAATGCCAATCATCTTCAAGGAGCTCAGGCCTCACACCAGAGTATCAAAGATGGAAACTGCAGGTATACATCAGGTAGGTAGCCTATAAATTATTACTGTGACTACTTTTGTATTACTATTCTATCAGCCTTTTATCTCTTATATATTTTTCATACCTACCTAATGAAGTGTGAGGCCATGTGACACCACCCAGACGTACATTTATACAGAACTCCTGTGAAGGAAACACTCTTTCTATGGCTGACCCCTCTTACTCGACTAATCGACTAACATTTTGGTCTCAGTCAACTTTAATTTCTTGAGTTTATTAGTGATGTTTTTATTTTTTTTTCAGGAAACTGATGATCACATATTTGGTAAACACAAGATTTAAAGTGGTGCTTTAAATCATGGGAAGTGATGGAGGGTCACTGAAGCATAGCAGCTGAATGTAGTTGATCACGCACCTAAAATGAATTGCACCATAATCTGATCTGAGCAACGTATAGCCTGCGCCAGCGATGACAGCAGGGAGATAAAAGCACAATGTGACCTATACGGTGAGATGGGATGAAGCCATATCTCTGGAAGACATTTTATCTTGCATTTTACAATAACAGCAACGCTGATTATAATCTGTAATCGGGCATTTGTGCATGCTTGTCTTTGAGGTCGGTGTGTATCATTTGGACAGTTTAAACTATTTGCACTGTCAGCTTTTGTGGTACACAGAAAAACTTACTGGAGGGCTTTGAAGGCAGATGGCTCCTTAGATGTTGCTTCATTGATCGTTTTAAAGGACCACTTTTAACCCTTTTTTCTTGTTATCAGCAGCTTTTGCCAAATACTTTGCTTCAGAAATTCTCTAGTGCATCACAGAGTATCCTGCTGCTCCATTCTGAGCGCTATTAAAAGTTTGTCTTTTTAGTTAATTTGGATACTTTGATATTCACACACTGGAAAACACTCATGAAGGAGTAGCGCAGTGGATGACTGCACATGCCATCAGCCTGGGGAACCCGGGTTCGACCCTCTCCCAGTCCCGGCTACCAAAATGGGTGAGGGTTGCATCAGGAAGGGCATCCGCTGTAAAAAAAACTAACGCAGAGTCTGCAAGCGGATCATCCGCTGTGGCAACTGCGGGAAGGGAGCAGCCAGAAAGGACAAACACAAACATGTGCATTTGAAGGAGGGAGGGAGGAAAAAACACCAACTGTTGTAGCAGGGGAGTTCACAGCCCCACTCAAGGGCATATGAACATATGCCATGCTTTGTCATATCTCTTGGCACGGATATGTTTCTCCATTTTCTTAATTCTCCTCTTGTGTGACTGCCAAATTTAGCTTCCGCTTCACCAGGCTAAAGTATCTGGGTTACTAGAGCTGTGAGTAATTAGCTGGTTTCTGCTTTGTGGCACCAGGAGGCTGCAGAGAGAGGTGTGTACTGAGGTAACGATTCAGACAGTGACAGTGAAAGGTTAAAGTGGGAAAGAGGCAGCACACACTCACACAGGTTTGATCAAATGACGCAAGTTTATATGCATGAAGCCGAGCTGGATACGTGTGATACAGAGTGTTCTAAAAACAGGGCCACTAAGACCTGATTATATTTTCATTCTCGGAACAATTTGCAATTTAAATGGCAAAATAAATTGGCTCTGGTCTGCAATTGAATGTTACAAACTGGCAATGTTTTCAGTTATTTGTATGGTGGATAAGAAACAGATTTTGCAGACAGTAGAGTGAATTTGTGCCACATCTCATCTGGTAAACACAAAATAATGCACATTCACATGCAAATAAACATCCACTGTAATAAGTCCAGGACAGACCCAGAAAAAAATGAAACCGTTTTCTGTCTTGATGATTCAATGGCTCCCTAGATTCTATATTTGTTCACAGGCATTTCATAACGATTACATTCAGTGCTCACAGTGTCACAATGTTTTATTATTTTTCTTTGACATTCACTGAACTCTATGATAAATTTCGGGCAATATGTTGGTGGTTGATAAAACAACACAAAACACATATTTTACTGTCCTTACTATATAAAACAAGCTCCAATTTTGATTTACAAAAGTTATAGTTTAAATAATAGAATTTAAAACCAATAAATCCATCTCTCAATACTCCCTCAGCCTCGGTTCCACTACAGTATGACATCTTTACAAACCGGTGAAATACATAAAAACAAATAAACTGGTCATTCGTTGGGTACTACTTTCAGCTGTGGATCAATAAATTACTAACTATGAATACTGGTGCTGTATTTACAGCATCAACACAGTGTATATGGGTCTCAAAACAAACTACAGTGTTCAGTTTGGCTGTCCCGATACAGCTTTTCCACTTCCGATACCATACCGATATTGCAGCCTTGAGTACTGGCTGATACCATTATTGATCCCATACGATATCAGCACAAATCATACATACTTTTCTCACCTATTTTGTAGTGTGGAATATTTGAAAATGCTTGATCAAATGATATTAAGAGAGAACAATAGTCAGCAACAGTAGGTCTGAGAAAACTGACCCATTTATTATTACCCAATGAGTTATATAACCTACTAAACACAAGAATATTTTACAATTGAATAAAATAAATAACAAATAAATCAGAAGACCCTGAAAATGTTGTTTGTTGTTTTTCGTGATGCGTGTTGACTAGAACAACAGTTATTACGTAGCTGGGTAGGAAGCATGTTGCACGCACACAACACTTATTACGGTAGCTGGGTAGGAAGCAGAAAGCCTGATAGAGCATGTTGACGACAGACCGGTACATCAACAGCGAGCCGCTCGCAGCTGTGTTAAATGTTATCATCTCCAGCTCGGAGATAAAAACAGTTAACAGTCCTCTGAATTTACAGCATGTAACTGTTATTATAGCAGGAAATGTCCACGGATTTCATTTCAGAAATCTGGTCACTTTATATTAAACTCCTCGGTTCTTTGCCACCACGGGAAACTTTGCACTCAGCTACAACGTCGGACTTCAATGACTAATCCTACCACACGGCCAACATCACTCCTGCTCCTTGCTACTTTGTTTAGCGCCTTAGCTCAGCTGTTGTTGTGATCACTGGGCTCTGCATGCTGCTCTGGAATGGACTGCCGGTATTGGAGTGTTTATATCAGAGATTTTGGATGCAGTCCAATATAATCCGATACTCATTTTTTCGCTGATATCGAACCAATATCTGATATCAATATCGGATCGGGACATCCCTAGTGTTCAGGTTCATCATAATAAAGCCCTACCCTGGAACAGTTCATTATTGCGTTAGAACTCTTTTTGACTTCTCTGCTCACTTCTTAGCTAGTTTCCATGATCTTATTGGCAGCTGATGTGTTCAGGTGTCAAAACTGGCTCAGTTCAATGGAAAACAGGTGTTTTCTGTGCAGTCAGCCTATCAGATCTGATAGTTTATTGATTATTGAGATGGCAAATGCTTTAAACATTACAGGAAAGTGTGTAAGGAACATTTTCCACGTCATGAGAACGCATTTTAGCCTTTTTGCCTGGCATCTTTATGTCATGCACGCAGTTATGTTTAACAAAACCAGGTTTAGGAAGAAGTTCTAAGTATTTTTTTTTTTGCACATTAATTCATTCAACTCTACAGTAAATGTGGCTACTGTATTTTGTTTGTGTCCACTGTGTTCCTATAGTGTTATTTTGTTGAATATCAACACAAAAAACGATTGTACACCTATATGTTCATCCTTAAGATATGAAGTGTGTTCCAGCTCTGGATTTAAATGTACAGGAACCCATTCAGTGAAAGTATTACCTTATTTAGGATGAAACCTCTTTTCCAGCTCCATGAATGGGGGTTTCAGAGGTTGAAATAGCTTTGAATAAGATGTGTGCGATGGAGAGGGCAGAGGTTAGTGAGTGGAGACACTTTACTTCCAGGCAAGAATCAGCTCCCTCCAGCTGCCAGAGCAATAAAGTGCTGGCAGCTGTCCATGGTGCTGAAATCAAGCACTGTCTCTGTGAATGGAGAATAGAAGGAGCTGGCCCCAACACTGAGATACTGATGCTGTCCGGCTAATGGCATGTCTGAGCATCAGGTGCACGTGCATGTGTGCCATTGTTTATCCAAACCACTGCTTTCCAGCAGCTGGAAACACAGATGTATTACGAAATTGTGTTGAATGTGACTAATAAAGGCGTGGAACAAAGCGTGCAGATCCAAGACTTGAAGATCTAATGGGGAGCAGTGGGTATTACCGCATGCATAATGTAACACAGAACTGTTCTATGTGAATTGGATAACGTGTGTGCGTGTGTGTGAATTTCAAGACTCAGAAACACACGCTCACGTTGCAGCGGCGAGCATGCCATCTTTCTGTTTGTTTGTTTGTCTGACTCCCTCATCTGGTTTTCTCTTTGGTTATCTTTCACATGCAGGGATATAAAAAGACACAGAGAGAAGCCCCCCCTCTCCAATCTTTTTTGACCTATAGTCTGAATGCTGGAGCAGCTCTAAAATGTTTTTTATCCACATCTGAAAGAAGATGGACTGTGGTGTGTGGCTTCAAGGCAGCCCACATCGTACACCTGCTAGGGGTCAATGGTCATCCCGACCCACGGGGGCAGAAACATGAAGACAGGCCTCGACTGGACAGAGACAGATTACTGACCAGTCAGAAATGGTGGGTGAAACTTTATTCCCTCCTTCCTCCTCTCCTTTCTTATTGATTCAGTGCATGCGTATATAGGCTGGCTATTCCAGGGCCAGCCTCTCTCCTCATCCCTAGTGAGAGATAAGTATTGTTTGCGGAGCAGCACATTTCACGCTCGGCTTCCCCCACCTGTTCCCTGACCTGCAAAAGTCTAAAGGCTGGAATAGCTGTCAAATGCCTTCACCCGTATCTTTTGAAGATGACTGAAAGGAGGTTTTTGTCTTATCAATGTTTAGAAAGCATTTCTTTTTACCACAGACACAAACTTTGGTCAAGGATTTAAAGAGGTCATTCCAGCGGTCAGTTGGTTGATGTCTCTTTTTTGTCTAATAATTGCAGCAGAATTCATGTTTTGCAATTTGTTGCCTGCAGGTTTGCGGTTGAGTCCTGGCTGCATGTCAAGGTCAAACTACTAATCAAATCTATCAACCTGATTTGCATAATGAACTGCTGCAAAAATTTGCCCGGGCTTCAATGACCCCCTGCCACCCTCTCCATCGACTCAGTCAGCCAGTTTAAGTTTCCAAGCTTCTCAGTGCGATGCCTGATGCGTTCGTCAGTTATCACTCCCGAACACAACAAGGTTTGTGTGTAAACAAGAGAAGCAGGGCGGAGAAGCACAGCTGTGTCTGGTTAAATTGGCAGGAACCAGTTGTTGTTTCTGAATTGTTTTGCACAACAGAGATTTGCATTCATTTTCCAAATTGAAAAACAACTTTAAAGGAGACAAATCCTGCATTTTATCACTTTTCATCTGTCCTCCAAAACACAGGAGCATTAATTTAAGATGAGAAATGCCTTTAATCTGGCATGGTATTTGTTGTGTGTTTCTGCTGAGTCTTATATCAGATTAAAATATCAAATTTGACAATTCAAAACAAATCCAGTGAGATATCCTCTTGCAAAACAAAAAAGTTCCCATTTGCTCAATAGGGCTGCATAAAGAAGTACAAAGAAAACACCAAAACAAACTCCAGCGAAGTAAAATGTCTCACCTATTAGAAAAGCAAGATCCCCAAAGATGAAAATCAAAACTGTTATTTTCTGAGACTCAGAGACGTACAGCCTCCAACACCAGAAAGACACTGCAAAACCAGAGGAAAGCACCCGAAACCAAAAGCACATCAAAACAAGCCATGATGAAGGAAGGAAGAAAGGAAGGAAGGAAATAAGGAAGAAAAAAAGCCTGAAAATAAGCAAAAGGTGGGGATTATAACAAGTGAGCTGGTAAAGAAGCTGCTTCGTGAAGAGAAGAGGAAGAGAGGGAGGAGGGGAGGAAAAAAAGAGATCAAGAGCGTCCGCAAAGCACGTAGGTCTATTTTCTCAGTGGATGGACGGAGCAACACCACTCAGCATCCAAGATTTAAATCACTGCATGCAGAAAACATTCTCCCCATGTCGGAACACCAAGACAAGAAAGCAGGAAAAAGAGGACAAAAATATGCTTTAGAAAATGCCAGTGGAAAATGTACTCACCGAGTGGGAGTAACAGAGTTCAATTAAAAAGAAATTGGGCGTATAGCGGTGGCGGATTGGTGGTGTGCAGGCTTGTATATACACCGAGGCTCTGCGTCCCTTTTGCGCTCTCTATTGCTGCCGGTGGTTCAGTCACGTGACTCGGGATTGGCCAGAGTTTCTGAATCAGTCCAAGCTTTTTTTCTCTCTCTCTCGTAGCTACACACGAAGGCATCCAGCGCTGTAACGTTATTAGATTGTTTTTATTTATTTTTGGGGGGAGTAATGGCATTGATTTTATACCCAGGTGCTATTTTGAGTTTCTCAAAATAGAGTCCGGGTACTGTACTGACGGTGTCCCAGGAGGGTTCCTATATGACTTATTATTCAAATATGGCTTTAATAACACTGTTCACCGTTGAGAATGAATGCACACACTCTGACTAGTGATTATAATGGTTAATAATTATGACAGAAAAACACATTTCCTCCCTGTACTTTGTCACCAAAGACAATCAGACGTCCCCCCAGTAACACATTTGTACATTAACATAGACCTATCCTGAATTTAACCAGATAACTTACTTAATTATGATTATCATCAATATTAATTATTATTATTATTAGCAGTAGTAGTTGTTGTAGTCGTGGTAGTCGTAGTAGTAGTATTTATGTATATGATTTCAACTCAATAGGTTATTTTTGTGTAATTTGGGCTTTATCATGGTAGACATACTAGACAATGGTCTGATGATGATTAACAGGCACAAGCTGCTAACAGGTTCCTCTTTAGGACCCTGGGGAGTGAGAGTTTGCCTCTGTGTGTTCAGCTGAGTTGAAACTTGGAGCTCTAATCAACGTCACCTCAAAGTTTAATGCTCCCAGCTCTTCCAGCCTTACAGACGTACAACAAAACATGTAGCTACTGTTTACGTCAGTAGCAGATAGCATGAATTCTATGTCTGGTTGGTGAGATAATTACGACTTTCGAAGTTTCTCTAACACGTTGTCTGTAAAATATAAAATTAGACAGTGTTTATTAGCATTTAAACCACTCATAATCTAGTAACAGCATTTAATGATTAATATCCATAAATTACATGACACTAGAATAAGCACTAAGGCTGTGGCACAGCTTGTTCGTTTTGCCGTAATAAGGGGTTGGCAGCATTTACCTGCTAAACAGCGGCATGTGTGCATAAAGCCTTGTTAACAACATTTGCTGCGTAAGTAAATATGTGTGAACCTCATTATATCATTGGCGAGACAGTGTTAGTCATTGAAATGGTAAAGAATAAATATTCATGTTTATTTTTTGTTTATTGTCTGTGCGCTGTGTTGATTTGCTGTGTGCCGAGGACGTGGGAGCAGTGTGCAGTTGCGCATGTGCACAACTTAGAGGGAACACTGCCGATGTCGCCCTGGGCAATGACCCATTTCACCCATATCAAAAACTGCCCCTGAAGACAATCTATGATTTATTTAAATAGTTCTTTAATATAAATGTTACCTCTATTTACTGTAATTCAGTGTTCAAGTTACAGTATTCTGTTACAAATCGTCATAAAAGTTCTTCTCAATAAATACATTTTCTAATGTGACAACATGGTTATATGCATACTATGCAGGTATTTTTTGTTGTCCATCTGCAGTGTCCCATACGACAGCAAAAGTGAAAACCAGATTCCTGACTTGGCATTTCCCCCTCTTTAAATATGAAGCTTCCTCTACGATGCTTGCACTTGGGTGCCACTTCTCACCAAATGCTCAGAAGCTGATGCCCAGGAAGTGCCAAACACATCAAAATAATAAGAAAAGACAGAGAGCAGAGTCGCTGCAGATATATACACACACCTCCATCAGAGGTGTGTGGCAGTGGGTCAGAGGTGATGAATTACGTATTTTTATTAGTTCACATATTTTTTTTTATTTCTTACCTTTAACTTTAGGATAGCTTTAAACACAAAAACAGAGTAAAATAACAGCAACATTACCACAATACAAACAGGTGGTAATAAAGCAGTTTAGCCAGATTATCAGAATAAATTTGAGGCAAAATCAAAAGTGAGTGCACTTAAAATGTTGGCAAAAATCACTCATTGTGTAGGAATTGTGAAGTACAGCAGGTTGATCTGTAAATAGACAATTTGAGAGATAATTTGACACTTTGCCCTGGTTTTCTGCCTCTGTATGATCATCTTACTCCTTACATTTCTCAGCAATTAACTTGGTGCGGCTCAAAATATCACAAGTAACAGAGATGATGGCCAAAATGACAATAATTACAAATTACATAAACCAAAATTATGCCGTCACCTCATTTACAACATCAAAGGGAATATCTTGTCGCAATTACATCTATCAGTATTTTCCATTTTATGGCTCCTTGTAGCTCATGATGTTATGTACATAAATTAACTAACTAATAAACTAATTATCATCATTGCTGAAGGCTGTTATAATCCACTGAACAGTAGAAAAAGGTTTCCACATATCCTCACAACTTCAGCCTGTCTGTGCTTGCTCATTAAAAACTACTTACCAGATTAATCAACTGAGTTTATATTAAGCAGCATAACATTATTGATCATCAGTAAGTATTAACGCTCAGGGCACTTCTTAACAGAGTTTAAAGTTTGGTTTGTGTCGGATAATGAGTTCCCATACAGCCCACAGGTAAGAAGTAATACTGATTGAGCATATTCCAAAACACTAAAGGTGCAAATGTGCAATCTCCTCTGCCAAACAAATAGAATAATTTCACTTCTGCTGTTGTCTGCAGGGCCCAAGAGTGCTGAAACTCTGAGCTGGTTAAAATAACACTGCTCAAACATATGCGCAGCATTTGCGTTGTAGTCCAGCTGGTTGTAGTTTGGCTATGGCGGTGGAGATGGAAGTTAAGGAACCCGCTCAATCCGTTTGGCTAGACTCCCAAATATTCAGCAATCGAAGTTGGAGCAAAAGGAACGTTAAACCAGTTTTATTGCTGGCAAAGATGCCATAGCTTTACTCCCCATGGGGTTTGGGAAAAGTCTTATTTTTCAGTTAGCTCTATTAGTGGTGAGGAGTTGGCTAGCCTGAATGCTAGCGGCGCATTACATATGTCACAACCAAACGCAAAGTCAGATCTAATCGTTTCAAACTTCAACAAAGTTCACGCCTCTGTCTGAAATCGGTTCTCAATGGAGGAATGCCAAACCCTCTGTACGACAGTATGAGGGTCTGGTAAGACCAGGCTAGGTCTAAAATAAACAGGTTTCCAAAAGAACTAGTATCTCTAAGTTTATTTGTTGTGGAAACATTTCTCAACGCCATCCCCTCTATTTACATAAAATGGTTCAGTCTAGCTCCTCCGTCCGACAACCTGCACAGCACTACAGACAGACAGCGATTTAACGAGTGGAGGAGGAGATGGCAGGATGTTTCAAAAGTCAGGGAGGGAGCAAAAGAAAAGAAAAAAGTTCAGACAGGAGAAAGAAGGGAAGGGTCGACAAGGGAAGTCCTCCGGAATGTATGAAGGCCGTGGAGGTCCGGGGAAAAATGACTGGAGCTCCGGGCCGGGGGCTGGGGATCCACGGTAATAGTGGCCGCCCGGGTTTGACCCATTCCACTTACTGTAGTTCCAACCATGTTGCAATGCATGCAAAGTCAAACTTAACCACTAGATGGGAGGAAAAATTACATAGTGTCAGTTTAAATTAGCCAATTAACCTAATCCCCATGCATGTTTTTGGATCGTGGGAGGAAGCCGGAGTACCCGGAGAGAACCCACGCAGACATGGGGAGAACATGCAAACTCCACACTGCAAAAAATCAAAATCTTTCCAAGAAATCTTATTTCTAGTTAAATTATGTACATACACTTAATTTCAGACAATATCACTTAGAACAAAATTTGTACTTGCTTAATTCAAGCAAAAAAATTCAAGCAAAAAAAAAAAATGCTTGAATTCAGCAAAAAAAAATCTGCCAAATGACCAAGTGAAAATATCTCAATAAGATTTCTTGAAATAAGACACATTTTTTGAGAAACGAGGCCCTCTGTCTTAGTGCAAATTTTGTTCTAAGTGATATTATCTGCAATTAACTGTAAAGACATAATTTGATTAGAAATAAGACAAATATTCTTGGAAAGATTTCGATTTTTTGCAGCGCACACAGAAAGGCCCCGGGCCGGGAATCGAACCTGTGAGATGACAGCGTTAACCACTGCCCCTATGTATTGAATGTTATTGGATAGTATGCAAAATGGCAGAAACATGAAAACAATTCACCGCTACAAGGTTTTTTCAGGAGGAGATCAGGTTCAGGTGTTGACTGACTAGGTACCTCTGCTACAGCTGACTGCTAACTGGGATCCAACTTCTTCAGGTCAGCTTGTCTCCTGGTGGTGGGGAGGATAAAATAAAGTATTGTCTTGGTTCTGCTACTTTGGATTTAATCCAATAAACAAACTGATGTGGCCCCCGGGCAGAGTGGATGCTACAGTAGCTAACTATTGCCTGTCGAGGTGGGAACATGAACATAATGGGTCATTAACTCTCTAACCGTTTCACATTTTTTAAACTAAAATTCTGGCTCCATCTTACACATTGCTCTTGTAAGGTAACTTTGGGACATAAAAGGTGCAGTGCATTCTGGTCTGGAAAACTTAAGACTTCCGCCTGGTGTGTCATCATGTTTTATTTTATCCCTTTCTTTCAAGCTCCAGGGTTGCTATCTGTTCCTGATGGAAACACGAGTGGTCATGCTGTCAGTGTTTGTTGCTGCTGCAGCATCTGCCGGTCATATGAGCAAAAGGTCTGTATGGATCAATGGCTCTTCAAGGGGCTCATAGACAGAGACAGACAGATGTAAAGGCAATGCATTTCTTACCATGCCTCTTTGTTTTCCTCTTACAGGGACAAATTGCTTAATAGATTTTGGCACCAGAGCTCCTGTTTTGGTGCAGTTGTTAGTTTATGAGGTGCGATTTGGGATGGTGTTACTGCATTTCCTATTTCAACTTTATGTTTTTTGTGTTAAGTACTTTTCTGTGTTATAGTCTCAGACTAATGATTGATTAAATATTGTTTCAGCCAGAAAAGACATTCATGTGTAAAAAGCTAGTTGAAAACATCTATAGTTTCCTCCAATCAAAAACAATGTAACTGTGTTTACAGGAAGTTACTATCACATAACAAGATGGGACATAAATTCCAAATTATGTCTTTTATGAAGGCTATGCACTGATGGAGAAATTTTGTTCTGCAGTTAGTTGTAAACCTTGTGTTGGTGCCAGTCAAGTAGCATACAGGAGGTTCATCAGAGCTTTTTTGATGAATAGAAGCTGCTTGCTGTGACCAAAAATGGTGCTGTAAGAGCGGTGAGAGTGAACCAAAACACTAAAGACAAGAAACCCCAAAATAAGCTAAAACACAGTAACCGCTCCAAGCTGATGGCAGCTGCAGAATCAGGTGATAATTATCTGTGTATTATAACTAAGAGCCGCAACAAGTGATCATAGCTGCTTTAGTATTGCAAACCAAATTAAGTAAATCACTTATTTGAAATTGCTTGGTAGTGATGGATGATCAGCTGGAGCAAGCGGGGAAAAATGATGCTGAGGCTGATATCAGGTTGAGATGGTGGCATTGTAAGCCCTGTGCAACACATCAGAATATTCTGGGACTTCACTTTAGCGAGAAAAAAAAAGTCACTCTCTCCTCTCCGCTCAGTGTCTCAGTCTCCGAGCAGCTGCCACTCCAGCACTGTGAGGCCAAGGATTTCTGTATCTGTTCATCACCATCCACCTTCCTCTGCCCCAGTACACAGCGACTCTCTGGCTGGGATCCTGAGTTCTGTGTGGATAATCCAACAGTATCTGGCATGTGGCTCCTCTTAGCTGACACTCTGGCTCACACTTCCAGCTCAGAGCCATGCAGCTGAAGCATGCAATTGCAGACAAGGTGTCTATGTGTTTATGTGTGTGCGTTGAGAGCCGAGTCTCTTCCTCGTAACACCTGATTTATTCCATGCCTTAGGTCGAGTCATGTGTTCGCACTCAACTGTAATTATAGTGTGAGGAACAGGACATGTTAATGGCAAAAGGACTGATGCTTTCTCTACAGTGTCCCCTCTTCAAACACGAATAGTGCATTAGCAGCGGGAAGTCACTCTCCCCACACTGATTGGAGCTATTAAATGCAATTTAGCACATAGAAAGGGAACTAAAAGTGGGTGACTGAGTGGTGTATATATGTAAACCAAATAAGCTTGGTCCTGGTATAATGCTGCCAGAATTATTCAAGGTCCCCTGGAAAAAGAAAACAGTTTTTAATGGTGTCTAAGTTACAGCTCGGAGGAAATTTTAAGTGCTTGCCCTCTCTTGGCTTTTTTTTCCTATTCCTCTCTGCCCCATTTTTCAGGCATTTCTCTGCATACACTGCCATTTCTCACAGAAATTATTAGCCAAAGAAAAGTAATTTGAGTGTCTGCGAGATTCATGAAAACACCATTTGTGCTACTTACTCAAAAATAATGATTAGACAAAAGGTCATTTCCGGATGCAGTTGGTGTGTGTGTGTGTGTGTGTGTGTTTTCTGTATGTCTGAGCCTGTGCAGATCATGTCTGTCTGTGCATCTGCCTGTGTGCATGTAACTGATGAAGCGTAACCTTTTAATGTGTTTACACGTTGACATTTCCCAAGATCTGTTGTGTTCTTCTGTGAAACTAAAACCCTTGACATTTTTGAAGCTCACATTTCCCTGAGCTGCTTGTCCTGTCAGCGCTCACACCATGCAACGCCTGCATCAACAGCATAATTACAAAGGCTTTGCTACATCATCTGTGCCCCTGTCAAATACAAATTCAAGGTAATGTTTTTGCTTTAAACAAATTGACTGTGTGTGGCGAAATATGGACGTCTTGTGATCTTGAGCCGCTCACATGCATGGAATATGTTAATATCCTGGTTATCTTGTCCACTTTGTATAAAGCCCTTAGAGTTACATGACATACAGGGGCCAGTCTTTCTAAACAGACCTCATGTTTCACTCTCTCTATCTATGTCCATCAAATGTCACTGACAAAAATTAAAAGCCAACACTGACTTGATGATACAGACTCTTAAATGAGCCCTGACACCTAATGACTATGTGGGCTTTAGTCCATCTGTTCATTTGGCTCCACAGTATGGCTGTCCATATGTTGTGGGTCTCCGTATCATACTGTGAATTAACCTGGAAAACACAGTGATTCACCTCATGATGTTATTATTCTGGGCAAAAACAGAAAGTGAAGCTTTGACTTCTGTTGACAGTAATATCCTGTCTCAATTTAAGATTTTAAAGGTGCACTCATCAATATTTTTTTATCAACAATGGATCATATTAACATAGCGGAGCATTTAGCAGCTAAAGAAACAAATATTATGAGCTGATGAGCTAAAAAGGGAGGGAAATGCTGGACTTAGCATTCACCAGGTGCCTGGAACTGTGCTAATGTATTTTCATATTTTTAGTTTCACTTTAATTACCTTTAATTACCAGTCAGGGTTAGAAGAATTTGTTTGGAGTGAATGAGTTAAAGCACAAGAACATCATTTTTTTATACAGTAGCCTACATGTAGCCTGGTCTTACCAGACCCTCGTACTGTCATACAGAGGCTCTGGCATTCCTCCATTGAGAACTGATTTCAGACTGGAGGCGTGAACTCTGTTTAAGTTGGATCTGACTTTACCCAACCGCTAACGTTTGGTCGTGACGTATGTAATGCGCTGCTAGCATTCAGACGAGCCAACTCCTTCGTCACTAACGGAGCTAACTGAAAAATAAGACTTTTCCCGAACTCTGTGGGGAGTATAGTCACGACATCTTTGCCAACAATAAAACTGGTTAAACATTCCTCTTGCTCCGACTTCAATTGCTGAATATTTGGGAGCCTAGCCAAAATGGATTGAATGGGTTCCTGCACTTCCGTTTCCGTCACCATTGCCAAACTACAACCAGCTAGACTACAACGCAAATGCTGTGCATTCGACGTCATTGTTAACACCTGCCTCCCCCCACCCCCTACCATCCGTCGATTGGCGTGGTTGGAATTCTGGAATTCATCCTGAGAAATCGAGTCCAAGGAGAGCAAACCCAGACATTATCTGCAGGGAAATGATAATTGAGCAGATGATTATGGAGGGCTACGGCCAGGCTAGCCTACATGTTGAAAATCCAGCATTCAAAAAATAACATTAAGTCCACTTACTGACACAATAGTCTCCTCATTATGGCCATGGCCTTTGCTTTAGCTAAGCAAAACCCACCTTAAGTCACCCTTGAGGCATGAGAGCACATTTTGTTTGACCACTGCCTCTGAATGTATGAGCCGCAAAAGTAGCAAAGTCAGCTGTCTTCAGTGTTCAATCCAGATGTCAGCATTTACCTTCCCAGCTGTCTGTTTGCAGAGTGACGTGTCCCTTGTGTTTCCAATTTGGGAAAACATGCTTACTTTCGTTTGTACAGCAATGCTATTGTCAATGTAAATCAGGTAGGACTCTTGGGCCGATCGATGCAGACGTGTGAAAGGATTCACTCTGCACTCCCCGAGGACTCATCAATGACAGGAGTCTGTTACTCCGGAGAGTGAGCAGGCATGTGGGGGGAGCTGCTATGAATTGCAAATGTGAAACTACTGACTTGCCCGCTATGCAAACTACATGATGTATTATAGCCCACTTGGGAATGTATGCCTATTGCACAAAGCAAGGTCTTACTGCATGATGAGGACTCTTTCCCTGAAAATGCCCATTCAGTTAGAACAGACTCAAAACAGTGCACCCGCTCTAAAAACAGATGACGATTCATCGTGACTCTTATTTCAGTGGGAATCAGTTTGTACCTTTAACCCTAGTGGAAGCTACTACCATATTTTTAAATCCCGCCAAGCATTTGGCCTAAACTTGCACTCTGCTATGTAAAAGATAATGGATACACAGTGTTATTTTTGTCCCCTTGCTGCTTGTCTTTCTGTGGTGTTTAAAGTTCAATTAGCGACGGGCTGTGCTCCGAGTTGGAGTCATTAGACGTGACGCTAGCCTGCTCTGTGAAGAGTAGCTACTCTCAGGCTCCTGATTAATTCAGCTGATGGAGAAGTTTGATGCTCTCGCTCATTTCCTCCCTCTCTTAGTTTAAGCTCAAGGGTGATTATCAAGCCTCCCGTGGGGATTTCAAATGCCAACAAGTTGTCAAAACCTTGCAGTGTATCCTTTTGCGCACTAATCATTGCCAGTGAATGTTCTGACTGAAGAGACTTTCCACAGCAGTAACTCAAGGGTGCTTGCCACGATGCTCACAGACTCCAACACATTTCTGTAAATGAAATAACAGTCAACAGCCGGTGAAAATTAAATTTGAAGCTGTGGCACCAGTCGGTTAGCTTAGCTTAGCATACAGACCACAAACAGGGGGAACAGCTGGTCTGGTCCTGTCCAAAGATAACAAAATCCACCCACAGATGAACGTGTTATCGCCTACATCTCTTATTTACCAAAGTGTAAAAACAAAAATTTACTGTTTTATTTGGAATGGGTGAGTGCCAGGCATCTGGTGGAGACTGGTGGGCCTGGCACTTAACCCCCTGTAAATTATTGCTGATAAGCTTCTATTTTTGTATGGATTATACAAACAAGACTTTACATTAAGTTCATTACTGAGCAGTAGGTTAACTGTTGCCCTCTGTTTCCAGTCTTTATGCTCGCTAACCGCTTCAATAGCTTCATATTAACTTCACGAACATGAAAGTGGTACTGAGTTTTTCGTCTTACTATCAGTGAGAAAGGAAATCCCTTGATTGTCTAACTTCTCTTTTATCTGATGGAGCATTATATTAACATTAAGTCAGGGTAAGCCGCTGTCTTCTACCTGAATATCCACTGTGCATGCTCCAGTCTTCAGTTCCAAAGCACTTAGTTTATCTCTCTCTGCTCATGTCAGGTCATTTAGGTTCATTACCTGTCGGCAGCTGATGATGAGCTGCGAGTGCCTGGCTGGAGCTGAGCGTCGGAAGCTTCCCAGCCCTCTGGTCCAGTGCTTGAATTATTGAACAGGTTCTGCTGGGCTGACCTGACGGTGACCCGGAGTAGTGGCACACTGTGAGAGGGGGACAGATTGTGCGTGAATCCTTCTCCTGCAGGTTGCATGGTGCTGGCCATGATCATTGGAGGGTATTAGTGAGATCATATTAATAAATCATCAGTTACAACTAGTGGCAGGGCAGGGTTGGCTGAGGATAAGAATAGAGAGTGATTTGCAGGCATATTCATTGCATGCATTGTGCAGTCAAGAGGCGCATGCTTCTATGGCTGCTTGTTTCCCTTCCTGATTGTTGCTGCAGCTGATTATCAAATAGTGAAATAAGCAAAGCAAGTCCCTGTATGTATGTGTGTGTGGGTGTGTGTGGCATGTACTGCAAGCATCAGGTGGGTAATTTTGCAGTGTTGTGCCCGATCCTGCCTCTCTATAACAAAGACACAGCCTTGTTAATCCAGGAAGTCAGTTTTCTCAATGCCAAGCAACACAACAACAAAAGAAAAAAAAGAAAGTACAAGAAAATCTACAACAATTCAACCTACAGAATGAAAGAGAAGATAAATGCAAAGTTATTAAGCTCACTCTCCTCCGAATGAGCTCTGAAAACCAGTTTGTGCATGTAAGGATAGCTAGGAGGTTTTGGTAGTTCCTGAGATAATGGGAGGACTGTCTGCTAAGAAGCTGTTACTGTCAAAGATGAAAAAGTAGCTGAAGCCTCCCCTCTGTCTGTATGGAGCCATAAATCTCCAAACGCCAGTCAATACATCCTCCCAAAGAGAAACTGTTTCCATATCATTACACCAAACATAGCTTGGCCCAATTTTATTGTACATTTCTCTTCAATAAACAGGCAAAACTCAGTAATGTATGCAAACATGTTCCATGTGTGTCATATTCTTTTCAAACAAAGCAGCAGGAACTTCTCTGAAATAGTTTTATTTAACAGCACTGACAGCTTCAGACATCTACCTTTTCTACGTTCCGTGTTGGCGCCTCTCTCCTACATGTAGCCCTGAAAAGACGAGAGCTGGTGTTTTAGGAGTTTGAAAAGGCAGCAGGGCTCCACTTTAAGATGAACCTTGAAAATGATCATTTCCGTAGCTGCCAACTGCCTTCAATCTAAAGCAGGAAAGAGGAGTGAGTGTCACCTCCATTCATGACTTTGTTGCCATACCTTTGATACCCAAGTTTGTTTTTTGTCAACTACCCCCAATTCCTAAAATGTAACTGTAAATATATAATTACCCTATTTAACGCAACAATTTTCCACTTCCATATGCTATAGCTGAAAGGCATGTTCTCAACAAGCCTGTTAAACAGAAAGTGAATTCCTCCAGGCATGTTTTAACCTTGACATCTGCCAAACATCTGTTTCATCACGTCCGTCTCTGAGCTGCAGACTGGTCAGCTCCGTTTGCTTCAGAGACAGACCACATTAAAAGCACATAAACTCAGAGATAAAAAGCCCTACTGCAGCGATAATGATCAGCTCTGCAATTTTCCTGGGTTCTCTGACATTGCTGTATACTCAAAGGCGCAGCAGTACATTGATTTTTTTAAAAAGTAAATAATAAGCAACTAAAAAAAAATGAGCATGTTGGGGGAAATGAATTGTGCATCTGCCAGCATAAGGAGAGCTGTCAAGGTGTTTTGCTACAGCAGAGAGAGTACAAGTTTTCATGTTATCTTCCTCATTGTTAAAAGAAACACTGGAAACAGCAAGTCTGGCTCTGTCCAAAGATCCAGTTTTTATGCTAAGCTATGCTTACTGGCTGGCATTTTCATATTCAAATGAATATTTCAACATTTTGGCAAATACTCTTACTATACATCAATTGCTCACTATCTGTTAAATATGAAGCTATGGCCAGTGAGTTTAGCTTGACATAAAGACCGGCACCTATAAAGTTCATTAATCAACACAGTATATTTCTTCTTTTTAACTAGTAAAAACAAATTGTTGTGGTATTATGTGCAGCTGCAGGACTATATGTTGTTTTCACACTTTACACTTTTTTGTGCAAAGCTAACTGGCTGCTGGCTATAGTTTTACCCATACGGAAAAGAAACAGAAAAAACACATTAAAAAAATTACTTACATTCATGAATAGTATATGATTTACCCTTGAAAGTGGTCACTTTTGCATTCTTTTCATACAAGATAATAAAAAGAAGTATAAGGATAGTGTATGTATCATCACTGCCATATACTATTGCATGAAACTTGTATGTAAAACATACATACATGGATACATATTTAAAGGTGTATCCAAAGCACAAATACAGCAGGATGCATTTTGCTTTGTAAAGATATAGAGGAGCAACATTTACCTGAGCAGAGAATGAAGTCGCTCTGTGTGTGTGTGTGTGTGTGTGTGTGTTATAAACTGAGCTTCTCCATGCTTTTAGTGCCTGATCATTCAGGTTTGTCCTCATTAGCTCCACCTGTGGCCAATCACCCAGCTGCTTCTCCTAATTAGACCTTTGTGATTTTTGACTCTGCCTTGTCCTAGAAATTCATGGAAACCTCTGCTTTAGTCTGGATTGATCATCTGTGTACTGAACCTTCATTCTATTAAAGACCTAATTACGTTCAAGCTTAGTGTTTGGTACCACTGTCTCTCGGTACCATTGTCACAAAAACTTCCATGAGTAAAGAACAATAGTTTTTAGGACCCACCTCAGTGGAGGTAATGCGGGAGAGGCAAGCTCTGCTTTTCACTCCTGCTGGTCCAGGGAGTTGAACCTGCAACCTTCAGGTCAAAAGCTCACTTCAACCTTTATGCCACCACATTGTGTGGCCGTTCTTCAGGGGCATCAGTCTGTGAGCGAAACAGACAAAAGCAAACACTGGCAGTCTATTCTTCCAAGGTTGCTGCTGGAGAACTGAATAAGTTGGTCTCGCCTCACATAGAAGATGGTGTGCTGTTATCACAGACAAAAGGATTTGTCATGTTGCCTCTGCTTCTGCCTTCTCTCCCACTCCACTGCAGCAAACTATGGATCATCAGTGAATGTGCTGTGAACGTCAGGGACCTGGGAGTACAGTATGTGAGTTTACTCTCTGCTCGTCCTGGCAGCAGCAGAAACACAATATTCCCTTCTTTTCCTCTGGCTTTTAAAACCATTTCCTTATACAAAGCAACACCCAAAGCAAGAACTACAATCTTCACACACAGTGGAATCTGTCATGTCTGAGAGGGATGTTGCTTCTAGTTTAAATCCCCGAAAACGGTTTCACTCCACAAATCTGTGTTCAGCATAAACGTGAGGCGTCTGAGTGTATTTAGGTCAAAGAGATGAAGAGGGTCTGAGCCTGTGAAGTCTACTTCCATCCAACATCAAGAGCACAAGAGTAAAAGATGCAGCAACTATAAGAAATTCATACTGACAGGAATATTCTGGGCATCAGGTGCTTCAAAGTAAGTGTGTTGGTGTGTGAGTATTTTTCCATCCATACTCTGGTCACTGCCATTGAACTCCACATGGTTCCTCACATGCTTCATACACAAAAAAATGGGAGAAGTGGCCTTAAAACAAGCTTTAAAAACACACACACACACACACACTCATCCCCAAAACCAGAGGTGAAAATGTGTAGCCTTCTATGAGTTTTTAAGTATGTGATTTCATTTTAAAAAAGTAATGGTAAATGATTTTGGTGAGTGGTGAAAAAAGTATGAACATTTTAAATTATGAATAAACCCTGAGGCAGAGGACTTTGACAGCACGACTGCCTTTTAACACAGAAAAACATTTGTATCCAAAGGATGAAAAAAATAAAAAGTGTGTCATACTTCCATTAAATGTTTTAAAGATATCATCTGATATTTCTCTTTGCTTTGTTTTAAATTTTAAAGGACTGGTTTGATGTCTTTGTGCGGCTAAGGGAATATTTCCAACAGGACCCTCTAAAAAAGTCTTGACAGCATCCCTCCTGAGACTAGAAACATCTCTGACTCGTCTAGCTCCTTGCTGTTGCTTTAAATAATGTGAATTTGGTTGCGAGCTATAACAGTAAATTTGTGAATTTATGAGTTGCAGTACACCTACTTCCAAATACAAAGTCTGCCAGCAAACAAGCTCTCTGTTGTGGACTGTAGCTCATTGAACAAGCAGCACATGAAATGCAACTGAAACACACTGCAGTCTGTGCTTGTTGTCAGTGGGGAACTTTCACATTTGCAGATTTTATCTGTTGGGATTCTTGTTTAAACAGTGTAAAAATATAGCCAATTCTCAAAGTTACATAAAGACGGTAAATGTTTGAAAACTTTACAGCAGAGCTCGCACTGAAGATTTTTGTCTTAAACGTTTGATGAACAGACTTAAGATGCCTCAGTGCAACTGTGTGGCACTGGGTGTAATGAACGAACAGTGGAGCTAATTTCAGTTCGTCCTCATTGCCATTCATAGACCGCAGGTTTGATTGGAGATAATGATATTCCCCTGATCAGGGTGCTGAGGCCTTGCTGTCAGCACAAACCTCGCCTCGTGCTGACTTAAGCAGCCAAGCAAACTCCCACAGCTCTCGGGTCTCCCTCACAACCTCCGAGGCCAAGACTTAGCGAGGAGCTGTGTTTGTAGCAAAGTCAGCTAAAATCGTTGTCCACAGGACCTAGAGGACTGCCAGCTGAATAACAATAATGGAGTTTGTTTGTTTTTTGTGGCCCTGGACTCCTCCATCCCCCAAATCTCACAGGTTTCCTGTCTGTACATCTACCAAATCCATCCCTGATTTTCCATTTCACTCCCCTTGTCTGTCTCTTTCTAAGACTCCATCTGTCCATGTGTGTCTGTCTGTCTCTCCTCTGCTTGCTGTAGCTTCTTGCAAATATCCAACATAAACCACAGCTTTCTCCTCAGCCCTGCTCCGTCTCCTTCGTCTTCGCCTTCCTTCCTCCCTTTGTCGTTCATCATGGGGTGAGTCAGGGCTGACGAACGACAGGCGTCTTCGGGTTGATCTTTGCTGGCAGAGCCGCCGAGCTGCGACAGATCGATGACAAAGCCTGTCAGGGTCGCTCACTGTTATTCAAGGCTAGATTGCATCTGAAAGTCCATGTGCCATGTGGTTAATAAATTAAAGAAGTGGCCAGCCAACATTGATCAGATCAGCTGACAACCGTCACTATCTTCCTTTTTTATGGAGGTTTATGGGAGTGATCATTGAGAGGTGTAACCAATGCCTGCGGCAGTCTGGCTCTTTGCTTTAGTGATCAGCTCCAGAGCGAAGAAATGTAGAAGGAGGGAAGGAGGTGGTGTCATCCCTCCCTCCCTGATCTGCAAAACTAATCTCCCTCCCTTTAACACAGGGAGGGAGGGAGATTAGTTTTGCAGATCAGTTTTGTGCCTCGTAGAACCTGTCACCTCACAGCTATCCATAGATCCAGTGTACCTGGTGGCGTAGAAGTTGGACAGACCAGGCTTCATCTTCATCTTCTGGTACTGAGTGACATGGTGATTACCAGGGCATCTTTGGTGTGGTGGAGAGGAAGACGTGTTGCTCATCCATTGCCGACAGCTTCATGATGCTCTTCATTCCCTTGGACACTTTCATACAATTCTCTATATATATTTATATATTAGCTGTTGTCATATGGAGTTGGACACTTTCATACAATTCTTTATGTATTAACTGTTGTTATATGGAGTGGTAATGTGTTTTTCATTGTTGTTATTCTGTACACATGGCATCTATTGCCTATTCTGTCTGTCCATCCTGGAAGAGGGATCTGTCCTCTGTTGCTCTTCCTGAGGGTTCTACCATTTCTTTTTCCCTGTTTTTTGGGGGGAGTTTTCCTTAGTCGATGTGAGAGTCATTTGTAAAGGACAGAGGGTATCATATCCTGCCCTCTGAGGCAAATTGGTAAAATGTGATGTTGGGCTATACAAATAAAATTGACTTGACTTGACTAGAAAACAAATCGGAAAGACTTTTGAGCTTCAAGGTTCATTTTTGACTTTAGTCAAGTAAAAGTAGAATTTTTTAACATAGCAACTCACCTGAATGATGACTTCATTGGGAATTTGTTAGCTATACTTTCCTGTATAGCAGTTTTGGTGGCTGGACAATTAATAGGCTCCACTTGCAATAGTGCATTTTATTGTTTATAAATTCATTATTTTCATTTGTAAGGGAGATTTTCTTTTTTTTCATTGTCCATCAATTATGTTTATGGTCTCATGTACGTTAAATAAGCCAAACTTAAGAGTTTGCCTAACTTTGTCTTTTTTTGTCTTGTCTTTAAATGTTCAAAAGTATGCAGCAACTCAAAATACATACTGTATATAAACTAAATATAGACTATTTCTTTAGACCTCTGTTCCCCTAAACATGATCTAATAAATTTACAGCATAAAAAGTAGGCTTAATACACTTGTATTCAGCTGAAAAAAACAACAAAATTACTTTATATCTAAAACATAAAACAAGCTCATACAGGCTTTTGGCAGAGAAATAAGCTCCTAAAATGTCTCAGTGCAATTACTACCCCACCAAGCTGCAGGCTTTTTATCTGGTAAAAATAGATTTATTAGGGGGAATGTTTGTGGAGGAAAAAAAGATTTTGGAAACAGAAGCAGCACTGTTCGATCTCGGTGGGGTTTCTCTCCCTGTTTGTGGTCTTACTGTGACTTACCGCTGACTTTAAACACAATGGATGTTGATAGGACAACAAAGTGATAACAAAGGTGCAGCAACTGGTTCACATGCAGCAGCACTGCAACGAAAGACCACCAAAATAGATAGATTAGAATTTGACAAGTCCAGCAAACTTGGCCATTTTTAAGACAACCAAATAAACCTCGAGCCACCTCTGTTGTAAATAAGTTACAGCTGAAAGCACATCTATATGCAAAAGCTTCATTATATCGCTTCATTGGAAAACACACTGTGAGCTTACACAGTGCTGACCTTTTCAAATGACTCACTCTCTCTGCCTGTCACACTCACTTTCCCCACTCAACTTTTAGTCTCCTGCTCCGCTAATCATTTGCATTTTCCATCATCTCTCTGAAATAGCAAAAATAATAATACAGAGCGCAGAGACCAGTCCATAAAACATAATTATCATTATTGCAGCACAAGAGCATGGGTCCCTACAGACTGCTGGATACAAGCCCCTTTCAATATATAAGGCTTCAGTGTACCTCTTCACTATAATGCCTCACTCATACAAAAAGCATTACAGAGGACAAGCTAAAGAAAATGAGTCTAACGTAGCAATATGACGGATGATGAATCCCATCATCCGTCATATTGCTACTTTAGACTCAGTCAGGGCACTGATGGAGGGTTTTTACTTGACTACAAAGGCCACAAACCTCAAACGCAGCAAACCACACTCAGCTTTGGCTCCATACCTGAACCACTGAAGAGTGTATTTTCCCAGTGAGTTATTAATACATGTTGTGTCCATTACATTTGTCAGCCATGCCTCCATATAAAGGATGATCTCAGGATATAAATGGTTGCTCGTACAGGGGACAAACTCTATATGCTTGTTTACAAGAAAAATGCTCTACTGGAGCTTTTTACTTGTCAAACCGATGTCCCCAAAAAGCAGAGGCTGACCATGGACCCTTCATGCATAATGTATACATGTACTGTAGGTCTGCTGATATACTGTAAATGTTACGATGTGAATAATTCAGGGAAAAGATGTCAAGAGAAATTTATTAATCTGAGAGTAAGAACTAAACCTATCTATCTATCTATCTATCTATCTATCTATCTATCTGTCTGTCTGTCTGTCTATCTATCTATATATCTATCTGTCTGTCTGTCTGTCTATCTATCTATCTATCTGTCTGTCTGTCTGTCTATCTATCTATATATCTATCTATATATCTATCTGTCTGTCTGTCTGTCTATCTATCTATCTATCTGTCTGTCTGTCTGTCTGTCTATCTATCTATCTATATATCTATCTGTCTGTCTGTCTGTCTGTCTATCTATCTATCTATCTATCTATCTATCTATCTGTCTGTCTGTCTGTCTGTCTATCTATCTATCTATCTATATATCTATCTGTCTGTCTGTCTGTCTATCTATCTATCTATCTATCTATCTATCTGTCTGTCTGTCTGTCTGTCTATCTATCTATCTATCTATATATCTATCTGTCTGTCTGTCTGTCTGTCTATCTATCTATCTATCTATCTATCTGTCTGTCTGTCTGTCTGTCTGTCTGTCTGTCTATCTATCTGTCTGTCTGTCTATCTTAACACAAAACAGGCAGCTGTGATAAAACCAGCAGACTAAATGCGTTCCACTGACACAAGCTGAAAGGTGCTTATCTGAACATCATAATGTTTAAAATCCGCAGCAATTATTCTTCAGGGAGGCGTGAAATTGATTCCAAACATTTTCTTTCTCCTCCTCACACTGTTTGATCTCTACTCTCCAGAGACGACCCTCGATCAAATTCAATTTTGAACAACGACACTTTATACAGCTTTTACAATATCTGTCCTTAGATATCAAACTTTCCTCTTTGATGAATAGTTTGGATTAAAAAACAAAAGCATCAGGGAGGAGGTAGTCCTATTGATGTTGAATTGAGTCCTTACTGAAATTAAGCTCAATTAATGTTGTGTTGATTTTACATGATAAAATGTTTTGTCTATCAACATCTCTGGTAGGCAGATTCATGTTCTCAGACAGCAGCTACAGACCTATACATCGACAGCCTGAGTATCTGGAGCTCTGGGAGATCAGCATCACCTGCTCGAGGCTGAATGGAAATATGATGATGTTTCCACTTTATTTTGGAGATGACACCCCAAAATATGATGCTCTTAATCTTATTTCTGAAAGACTCTTTAAGAAATGCATTTATTGGATTGAGTCAGAATGAAGTATCTTAAAAATACTTATTTGGAAAGTTTCCTTTAAAACTGTGATGTTTTCTGGAATTATCACCTTTTTATTTGCTTTTAGTTTATTCTGTAATAGTATTCATATATTTTACTTGAAAACAGTCTTATCACTGTGTTGCTGTTGCAGGTTAATGATTAAATTGTACTTTCATCAACAGGTAGGGTTGGTTGTGTTCAAATACATTTTTGTCATACTTGTTTATGCTTTGACAAACAAAGAAACAATAAAAATTAATGGGTACCTGCCCATGCACTCATTGTGTGTTACCTTCTTCCATACCAGCTGTGAGTACTAACAGTAGCTGTGCTTTTTGTTTACATTCATAATGATAATTTTGGTGGAGTGGATTTGGAGGGAGGCCCAGATAGATGCTGTCAGCATTGCCAACTTTCTTGTTAGATTTAGGGTCTTTTAGGAAGCTGGTGGTCTTAGCATTTCGGCATCACCGTAAAAGTAAAAGTACAGAAGTAAGAGAAACAAAATGAACAAATAATCAAATGAATATGACCACAATTTAACAAAAACACAGGAACTTGTTGTAAATGCCATATAAAGCCTGCACTATATCCACAATAATATGCAAATAATAATATTCTCTAACTAATGTTAGAGCTGGTTTATCATAGGTTTACTGGACATTTTGTGTCATTTAGAGTCACTGTAAAAATGTTACACTGGACTCACACTGGGAAAATGACTAAACGGTACAATTTGGACTCAAAGAGGTGCAAGTAAAACCTTAAAATAAAAAAAAAAAATCACAAAAATACAAGCAAAGCAGTCATGAGACAAGATCAGATGAATTCTCTTGAAATAAAAAGTTTGCATGTTCTCCCCGTGTCTGCGTGGGTTCTCTCTGGTACTCTGGCTTCCTCCCACCATCCAAAAACATGCATGGGGATTAGATTAATTGGCTAATTTAAATTGACTGTAGGTGTGAATGTGAGTGTGAGTGGTTGTCTGTCTCTATGTGTCCTGTGATGAACTGGAGACTTGTCCAGGGTGTACCCTGCCTTCCGCCCTAAGACAGCTGGAAAGGAAACAAGGATTTTAGAGTATATAATCAGGATTATCAATCAGAATCAGGACCAGGCGGGTACTCACCACGGTGGGAAAACACACAAGGATGGGAGTTCAAGGCATCTGAAATGAGAGATAAGAGTTATCACAATAAAACAGAAAGTGAACACCAATGCACAAGAAAGCATTTAATACTGAATGCTGGACATTTGACAAATCTGATAAGACACAACAAAGGCATAGAAATACTCAAGTGAAGGATAAGTATCTCATAATTGTACTTAAGAACAGAATCACCCAAATCCCCAACTTGGGTGTTTTGCATAGGAGTCCATTGCTTCCTTATGGGATGGGTTAAATTCAGAGTAAACGTTTCATGTATGTATGTGAAAATTAAAATGATCATCAATCTAAAGCAAATCAAATGATGTGATATAAATAACAGTGTAGGACCCGTAGAAAAAAAGTAGTGTGAGCCTCCTTCATTTAATTAAACTTAAATTTCAGTGTAAAATGCAAAAAATATATATCGTTGATAATCCTGACTGAGCTTAAATGAACCTTTAAAGTTTACCTTGCTTCATGCAGTTTTAATTCCAATATGACAGGAGAACTGGGCACATGTCCAAACTTTACAGGACATCAGCTACACTTACAGTAGCAGGAACATACCGTCATGGTGTTTTCTTGAGTGCATGCTGTGTTCAGGTAGTCATTACTGGGTCTGGCTGTGTGTTTTCTGCCTTTAAAATGTCAGGAGCAGCAGCAGCGTTCGTCTCCTTGAGGTGACTGCTGTGCGCTGGAGCTGCTGAAAAGTTGGCCATTGAAAAGCAGACTGTAGTCCTTGTAGCCCAAAGCTGCAGTTCATTCAAAAATATAGCATTTCTCTTTGGGAGAGAAAATACCACAGTTTGTCATTCAGTATTTCTTGAATAAAACTGATTTATTTTGTAAAAGTATGTTAATGTGTTGATCTACAAATATTAGGGTTGCATTTTTGTTGTGATGAACTGGTAAATTAGGATTCAGTACTGACTGTGGCCTTCACAGTGCCTGAAATAAAACAAAGCATGTATGTGTATGTGACAACATCACAAATAACTATTTTAGTTCAGGCACTGAAGGACACATAGGTAGGCACTAGGGGTCCTTATTAAACTATAATAGCAGTCAGTAATAGTTTACAAATTGAATTGAATTACAAATCTCAAGTTACGGACAACTCCTGACTCAAATAAGAATAGTAATAGTGTTGCCTTAATAAACATCTGTTATTTGAGAAATGGTCAAGTTTGTGTCATTTACTGGCTGCATTTTGGTGCCCCATTCACTCCTGTTAAATGGATATCATCAAATCCAACATATATGTGTGCGTGTGCGCACGTGTGAGTGTGCGTGCGCAGTTAGTGGTGGAGCTGCTTCGCCACACTGGGTGTTTCATGATTGTAATTCTCCTCTCTCTCACTTTGTTTCCTGTGTATTTCTTCTACTACTACTGCTCTAATAAATTAAACCTGAAGAAAACGTATGCTTCAAAAAATAGTAAAAATGTACATGTAATCCTATAATCTTGCAGTCTGACGTACTATCATGCAAAGCACATATTCAGATCATGTGTGAATATAAAATGTGCAGATGTAGCAGCAGTGAGCTATTTTTATAATGATGGGACATAAACTGGTGCCAGCTGGCTGTCTGGGGCTCAAGTGCTGCATGTTAGCTGAAACATCTGGAGACTGATATGGTGAAATGCTGTGGGCACATGGTGAAAAACATTCATAATATTTGTTGGATGCATAAGACTCAAGCAGTGGCATTTTTTATGCCATTATTATCATGACGTTTTATATTCTTATGGAGTCTGTGACCTCAGCATGCAGATAATTAAACCTCTAGAGAGAAAGGTCTGCATATTTTCAAGTTTTTTTTATTTGGAACTTCATAAAAACTAAACGGATTAAGCATTATCAGGTTTAGAGTTACAGAAAAATGTGGAAAAACAACATTAAATAGGGTAACTCAAATGGAAACAGAGAATGTACAACAGAGAGAAATTCTTGCCCACAAACGTAAATTTGATCTACCCCTAATCTATCACACATCTATACATACAACTCTTTTCTACAAACATACAGACATGAAGTGTTTAATACACAAGTTTCACGTGTTCTATGTTGCTTGGACCTCTTTAATTCCTCCTCTTTGATAAAAGAAATCAGACTGATATTAAGATACCATCAGATTTCCTGTGAAAATGAGGTTCACTATTTAAATGTCCTGATGTTCTGGATAGTTTTGTTTCGTATGAACTTGATGTGAAAGGTTGTGGTCCATAAAGGTTAAGGACTACAGGAGGATTATGTAGCAATGACTCTGTTACTGTGTCTTCTGAAATCTACTTGTGCTGGCTCATGATGCCTCTGAGGAAGTCTTCAAAGCGTGGGACGGCAGCCTCTTTGACGGGTTCGTCGGCAGCTTTCTCCTCGGCAGCGGCGGCAGGCTCATCAGCGGCGGCGGGCTCAGCACGGCGCAGACGGCAGTTGTAGTCATACTCAGGGTCGCAGTCGGGATCAGGCAGGATTATTCCATCCTTGCTGGGCTTTGGGGCCTCAACAGCAGAGGGTGGAGAAAACTTGCCGCAGTTGGGGTCAAACGGATGGCAGAAGGGCTTGGCTGGAGCCTTGATGTCGGCCTTCACGGGGGTGCAGTCTTTGTCATAGTGCACATAGCAGTCATAGCCCTCCTTGGTCTTGCCACGGATGCCGAGCTTGTAGCGGACCTGGTTGATTGATTGATTTGTGTTTGTTGGTTCAAAACAAATACAAAGCAGATCATACACAGCAATTGAAAACATCATGCAACACTCATTTAATTTCACTACATCATTTAATAAACCAAATGAAAAGGAATAGACAATTAATAGAACCATTCAACAAGCAAGATGAAGCCTACACAAGGTTAGTCAAAACACTGAAGTATTGTATCGTAGTAGCAGGACTTCAAATTCAGACCTGGTGCTCGGGGATCTGTGGGGCAGGCCTGCGCAGGGCAGCGGCAGTTGCCAGTATGCAGAACGGGTCATAGCGAGGGTCACAGGACAGAGGGGCAAGAACGGGTGCGGACTTGGCCTTCGGGGCGTACTCCAGCACGGGCTTAGTGAGGCCAGACAGCTTGGTGGCGGTTAGGGGGTTGCATCCGGCGTCAAACAGAGGGTTGCAGTGTTGCTCCTTTGGGGCCTCCTCTGCAGCGAGGGGAGCAGGAGCAGCAGCACTGGACACACAAAGAGGATCGACTGCTGGGTCACAGCTTGGGTACATCAGGTGGTAGAAGCCAGTGGGGGCTTTGTGGACCAGGGGTGGCATGCAGTAGGGATCCTTGGGATCACATTTGAGGGCGGCATAGGATGGGGCTGGGCCGGCTGATGGGCGGTAGCCATAAGCTGACCTCAGATGATATTGCAGACACTCCACATCTTCAGGGCTGCAGATCCTCAGCAGCTCAGACCTCTGCTCAGCACTCAGGAAAGGCTCCAAGACGGGGGCGTAGTAGTAGAAGCCGGTGGGGCTCTTCAGGGGCATGGGCAGCATGGGAGTGAGGATAGGGGCTGGCACCTTGGCTGGAGCAGCCTCAGGCTCTGGGGCAGCTGCACTGGGGACGAGGGGGAAGAGACAGTAGGGGTCGAGGTAAGGGTTGCACATCCTGACGGCAGCAGACTTGATGGACTCTGGCATCACCATCGCGGCCTTGGGCTTGCTGGTGGATTCGGCGATGCACTCTGGATCATCAGAGTCAGCACAAGACTTGTAGATTTCACTGAGGTGCTTGAGGTAGTGGTTGAAAGTTGGACCCTCCTCTGACCTGTGCTTGTTCTGCAGATAGGCCAAGTAGAGACGATCCAGATCCTCAACCTGAAATATTGGTTGAAACAATGAATGAATGCGCTCTGATTCCATATGATGTACACAAAATTTAAAGGAAGCCCTTAATGGATGAACACTTTCAAAGAAATCCTCTGAGGATGTATTTTTTCAGCTCACTGTCTTGTCACTCATCTATACAGGCCGACTCTTAAACTACAGAGCTCAAACATGCCTGAACATAAATTGCAAGGCAGAGTAATTTAGCATATCAAGAGGGTAATGCCATATTCATATTTCATATTATCATGTCAAAAGCATGTCTTTTGGGATAAAGTGATTATTGCATACCCTATGATAAAACAAAGAGGAAAAACTCTTCAAATGCAAAAGTGGTTGGATGGAAAAACAAGCACTCTTTCATAATCCTCACAGCGAGAAACTGAATAATGAATGTAAAAGCAAACTCCACTCACTCCCTCTTGGTTGTGGCTGTTCATGAAGTACTTGTACCATCCCCAGAAGTCCGGCAGTCGTTTGTACTGGGGTACAACAAAGGCAGGGATGTTCCTTTTGTTGCGAACAACGTTCGCCTCGGCGTTCACATCATCAGACACCACAGGCGCTGCGAAGAGAGGAGAAGGACCAAGTGAACTAAATGATGCGTCTGTGTGCCACAGTTTACAAATGATGTGTAAAGACTGAATAGATATGTTGTGGAGTACAGAATATATCTGTCTTTATATCCTCAGCGTCTCAATTTTTTATGATGCTAAAAATGGCCAACAAAAAAAAAAAAGTCAGCATGTTTGCTTTCTTGTGATGTTAGATAAGGAGTTTAATACCAGTGTCTGTGAGTGGCATCTGCCTTTTCATTAGAGAATATGCTCATTTCCAGAAATATCAAACTTTTCATTTAAGATGTAAAAGATTTATGGGCTGAGTCGGTTTGTGTTTAGTTTTGAATGTGTGTTTAAAAAGGTTGTGTTTCTCTGTTTTGTTCCCAGCTGGAAGAGTTTGTGGGTAAGATGTTCCTTGATATTTGATTTTAATAAATATTGTTTGGTGCTCCTGTTATTTTTGTCTCAGCAGGAATTCATATAAAGAAATTCAATACAACAATATCACAAACTGTAGCACCTCTGAAACCTGTACTGTACTGTATTTTAACATTCACAGAGGCATTTCTTCACAGGGTTTTGAAGTGGTTTATGGCTGGATCCAGCGATTATTACCTTCAATTAGGCTAGTTAATCCCTTCACCTATTAAATCATAGCATAGACAAGGAAGATCAGTTCAATGATCCTTTCTCTTATTTTCTTTTACTTTCTCTTATTAAGTCCAGTTCATTTTTGACCTCAGTAACTGAACAGCCATGCCACATCACGGATCCTTACCTTCCTCCTTCCTGTGCTGCTCCACTGGAACGGCACCCAGAAACTCTGTAAAACACGAGCAGCAGTCGCATTAGCAGCAGCAGGGATGGTAGCTGACCAGGACCAGATGTCAAGCTTTCCCTGAACATCAGGGAAAACGCTGAGCTGCTAATAAGCCCCTGGGTGAAACACGGCAGGTGCTGGAGCTCTGGCGCCCTGGCACATGCAGCATCCTGCAGATTAAACACCCCACCACACACGCCCTGTTGGGCTTTGAGCCAGACCGACAGAGTTTATGCAACTACTGAGGGCCTCCTTAAAGTTAACCTGTAAAACTACAAAGAGTGGGGGCCCCACACAAACCAATTACCAATACAGTGGAAAAGTGGAAAGAGGGAGAGGGGGAACATGGCTGCTGTGTACATCTCTGTCTCCACATGTAAAGGGTCTTCTGCACCACTGGGGGGTTCCTTCAGAAGTTTACGACTACAAGGAAACAAGCCAAGTCAGCTGATTATGGCAGAAACTTCCGGTCCTCCTAATTTATTAATGTGGAAAATCTCCTAGAGGAGCAGGGATATGTTTCGTTTTACGACTCTAGAGAGATTTACAGGCTGCCTGCCTGACATCAGCAGGACATGTTATTCTAGTATTAAAGAGACAAGGGTAATTCTGCACCTTAGCTTAATGTGCCAATGCTCAGGGACGTGGATGAGATTTTAAAAAAAGGTCATGAGACCAAATTGACAAAAATCACTCACATCGTTCACTTATAGTAAAAGAAGCAGTAGAGCAATATACAGAGTAATAGACATTACATATTGAAGGAAGGCACATTGACTCACATGAATCACATGCACAGAGTGTGACTCATTCATTCACACCACACGCTTTGCCTTAACCCCTTAATGCAGATTGTCACAAATTCGTATCATACCACTTTGCTCCAAATTGCAGCAGAGATGATGTCTGTATTCCCTGCATGCTGATTTGTGCACATTCAACACTTACCTAGGAACCCTTTGCAAGCACTGCTTTGTAGTATATTTATCATTAATACTTGTTGTCACTACTTTGCATCATACCTAATTTTTATTATGTCCACTTAATTTAGCATAAGTTTAAAAGCAAAATCACACATATTTTTTTTTTTATATAATTATAAATAAATAAATATTATAGGCGGGGATAAGGCTAAAACATTTATGATGTCAACCTGGAAGGGAGAGATTGAAGAAGAAGTAACACTAATGTTTAGAATACATTTAGTATAAGTAATATTTTTATTTATTTGATTATTTTTCTGTAATCTATTGTCTAAAACAGAGGAGAGGAGTTTAGTTTGAAATTCCAAAGATCTTTATTGTAAAATGTCAGAAAACCTTTGAAACTAAGTATCACTAGTTGGTAGAATTGGTAAAGTCCTTCAGTGGTATGACCACGTCCCTGCATGTGCAGCTATGCATGTTCACTTAGATTATAGTCAATTTCCATCTGTCTGTCAACTAAATCTCTTTGGCAAAGATCAGACAAGGTCATAGAAACATTATAACTTGGTTAAACTTCATAAATCAAGTCTTACCTGGTAGTAAAACAACAGCTAACAGGAGTCCTGTGTGGATCAGGGAAAGTGATGGTCGTGCCATGTTTTATGTGCTTCCTGAGGTAAAAAGACAGAAACAATAATCAGTGATGAAGCTGTAACAAAACTATAAAGTATTTGATGATGTTTAATAAAGTATGAACTTCTGCCATTATACTGTAATATTATAATGCAACTGGAATTGTTTTGATTCTGCATCTTGTTTTTCTTTTAGCTGTCAGATGTGGAAATGAGAAGACAATGCACTCAAAACAAAGAGAAAGCTTTTGTGTAAATGGCTGATGTCAAGACAATAGAGAGGATTGGGGACATGCTGTAACAGAGCTTTTTGCAGGGATTACTGAGAAAAATAAGCGTTTAGTTATGAAAATCAGAATATAAACAGATGACTGAACTAAACAGTCAAACAGCCAAAAGCTTGAATTGTTCTTCTGTTGGATCACAGCCACTGTGCTCAAAACGAGAGATCGTCGTCTACAGCTTTCCACTCACAGATCTGAAGACTTTCTTACTATTTATCCAAGCATAACGGTGCTGGAGCTGCAGACAGTGGCTGCTGTGGATCTATGAACTGCAAATATATAACCTTTTCAGCAACATGGAGCATTAACATCAGTCCTTACCTGCGGTGGTGCTGAGGATCTGGCCTCCTGTGATCGCCTCTGGATCTCTGGACCGACCTTCTTGAGGGGCTGCTTGCTGCACTGTGGTCGCCTGAGCTCTGTAAACCCTTTACCTGTGGGACAGGCAGGCAGGGAAACATTTTAAAGGAGTCCCCTTGATCATTAAAAACAAAAAGGCATGTCATATGGCTCTGGCATGCTGGCAGGCGCTCCAGGATTGGCTCCTGTGCTGCCATCCGTCCAACCAATGGGGGTCCTGTAATTAAAAGAGGTGAGCAGTGTGTCTGCTTTCAGCGGAGAAACACTAACAAGGTGCCATTTAGGGCCGTGTTTCTTCCCTCACAGTTTTGGAATTCAGAGGTCAACATGTAAGGTGACATTGCATCTAAACCACTGATTGATTTAGAGATTTGAAATTTACATGAACAGCTCAGTGGGTGCAAAACTTGCTGTTAAATCCACACAGTTTGTGGCCTGTGTTACAGGGGAGCAGGTACATAAAGAAGGGCCCGAGGCTATCGCAGAGGTGGTGCTGATAAATCTTTCAGTGGAAGCAATGGAGCAGGAGGTAGTCCTGATGATACACAGGGAAAAAAAAGATAGCACAGAATATAGCGGTAAATAGCAATAACCTCCCCTACTCAGTCAGATAAACCTATATAAGGACAGTATATCTGAAGAAACTGACTGCAACTAATTCTAAAATATAATATTTCTGAAATAACTACTAAATTGCATCAGTATAGATTAACAAATGTGTGAGCAATACTGTCCAGGATGACAGGTATACGTGACTCGTTTCATTTCAGTGGTGCAATGCTACATCCAAGCAGAAGTTGCGTCAGCCTTTTTGATCATGTTTCCAGACTTGATGTCAGGAGTTTTTTTTTTCATTCTCACTGACCAGATCATGTAGACCTTCATTAAGAAAAAAATAGTTTTACATTTTCAAAATTCTATGAGTGTCGGTGAAAAAACAAGCATTCCTTCTTTTCTTCACTCCCCCAAAAGTGTTTTTCTTGCACGTGCATGTTTCTTATTTAACAACAGGGAGGAAGCTGGAGCCCCAAGGAGAGGCAGGCCACTAATGAAGCTGCTGCTGCTGGAAGAGCAGTGCCATTAGGGACCAGCATGCCAACAGTTAGTTTGGTTCAGGCTCCTGATGCTTGGATTGTGCCACGTAGCCTGAACAGCCTCCAGCCAATGGAATATCCAGTCTGGAAACTAGAAAACATTAGCTGTTAAAAGTTAAAAATGCATGTAAATATACAACATATACAAATACATAAACAGAATATACCGCCACAGCTCTGCCAGAATGACATTATTTCTCATATAATTCCACTGTCAGTGTTTAAGTTGGAGAGTATTTGTGTTACTAAGTTTAAATGAGCGTTTGTTTCAACCATCTATCATTACTTTGATTTACTCATTTATCAATATAACCATTTAATCATTGTTTTTATCCAGTCCTTACTTAGATAGCTCACTGTTTAGGCCCCTGTGGCCCCTGACCTTCTAACTAGTTTTCACACTCTCAGTTGTAATCCTTGTTCAGGTGTTACAGCTGAATGTGTAAATACTTTGGACATACTTCCAAGGAATACCCCCTGAGGTACAAGCACCCTGGCTGGTAATCACTACTTCAGCAGTGGTAGCTAAGCAGAGCAGCTTTGGCTAAAGTTAGACCCTGTGGTCTTTATTAAATTAAAAACTAAATGAAATGATCCTGCCTTAAGCATAGCCTTCTTGGTTCCTAAATGCTGTCATACAGTTTGTCCCTCAGATTGTTTTCCCTCTTTCAGGGCTGATGAAGCCTCAGTCTTGATCCCTGCAATTTACACATTTCAAAATCACTGGGGCTGTCACAGAAGGAGATAAATGGCTGTCTTCTTCAGCTTTAAAGCAGAACAGCCATCAGTTGTCTGACTCTTTCTGTATGTGGAAAGATCTCAGCAACTAAAAACCTAAAAACCCATAAAGTAAAGAAAAGCTCATTAAAACACAGACCCTTGTAAAAATGATGATGCCTGTCAAGTGTGTTTTTATGTGATAGTACTTCAGTTGTGGTTCAAGTTAATGCACATACCACATACAAATAAACCAGCAAGGGATCGCCTTGTGATTATTAATAATTTCAAAGTTGTGCTGTCTACATAGCATGGAGAAATACACTGTATTTGAGTTAATGAGGCCAGAAATCTTTGTTTCCAATATAAAACAGGAGCAAGGCATGTTGTGACAAGAGACCGTTCATTCCTGACTGCTTTGTCCAAATAAACCTTACGTACATACAGTAGTTTCAACATTTCACACATTTTAGATTTTCCATCACCAAGAAACATGTTTCAGTCCCAGACTCACATTTGTAATGAACGTTTAGCTTCACAAATATTAATAAGTAGACTGTAAGAAGAGCAGATAATGCCCCTTTGCCTTTTTTTGTAGTTGCCATATTGTTTGCGTTAGCCTTGGCTGTGCTTTGTGGCTAGCGCCAATTAGCACTGTTAGCATGCCAACATGCTAAGCTAATATGGTAAACATCATCACATACAAAGTTAGCTCAGAGCTGCTAGCATGGCTGTATTGTGTTAGTCTTGTTACTGTAATATAAACAATATAAATTCAAACTAATCCTATTTAATCTCTTTTTTTCCTGCACACCCAGAATTATTAATTCTTAATAAATAATCAGCTTAAGGCATTTCGTTGTGCAGCGAGCATTATTTCTGTTCCTTAATGGATTATATGGTGCCATGTCTGGACAGGCTAATCATGACTTTCTAAAGCACTTTTGATTGAGTTGATTATTTCCTGGTGCTACTGACATGTTTGTTAATTGGCTCCAATCCTTGAGCCTGTAAGTGGTTTATGTTATAAATACACTTTCTGTGTATTGCTGGTAAATGTACAATTGAGGGTTTTTTTTTATGTAATTAATACCATTGTTTTGTACATAACAGTAGGACATTTCTATGCCGACAGCACAGTTCTCTGTTTTGCTGATTCGGTGCAGTGAACCTGCAGTTTGCATTTTGTGCTCTTCAGAAACTTCTTATCAGTCCCCTACTTGTGCTGAATAGTAATAAAACACCAAATATGCTGTGGGCCAAAGCTAGAAATATTATTTACCTTCAGATCAGCATTATCACTGGTGCATGGGAATGCTCCCATTACACAGTAAATACTTTTTAAGTTTTGGAAATGATAATATCTATATATTTTAAGGACAAACAGAATGAAAAATACTTCATGCTGCAATGCAAACTATAAGGCCGGTCTATGGCACACTCTGTACACAATATTTCTGAAGCAATCATTCTTTTTCTGACTGTGGTGATGTCATATAGGCAGACAGCTACAGCAACAGTCACCTTTTTTTTGCAAAAACTGCCCTGGCTTTTGACATTCACAAGTCTTGGTTTCTTCATAGCTCTTCTCCTGAAGTTATCATATCTCATTTTGATTATTGGCTGCAGCATTGGAGTTGATTACAATCACGGTAAGTGTCAGCTAACAGTTTGAGGTTCCTCAGATACATCTTGAAGTGTTAAGATTTATGGTAACAGAACAGTTCAATAATCTTATAACTTCATGAGTTATCAACTCGGTAAAGGTTCAAAGTTCTTGACCTTGGCTCTGTAGTTCTGGAAACATCACTTTCCTGGAGCTTTTGATAAAGGCCACAACCTAACAATTGTTGTCATTTTCCATTAATCTGTCCATGATAATGTCTTCAGATGACTTTCTTTGGACGACCGACAGAGCACAAACCACAGCTGTTTTTCTGGTCACACTGAGCAGATATAACTTGAAACTAAATAATTTCTTGTGTAAAAGAAAAAAAATGATAACCAAAATAACTGATTAATTATCTGTCAGTCAACACATCAGTCATTTAATGCTGATGAGGGTGATATGCTTTGATAAAAAGCTGAATGAGCTTCCACTTGGACCTTGCAGTGAGATTTCTTAACATAAAGAAATGATTACAACTGATATTCAATGGAATAAACTGTATTTCATTGCATAAAAAAAGACTTAATTTTGTTAGGTGGTAAGATTTATTAAAAAAATAGAAATAGAAAAATGTAATATTGACAATCTTCAAACAGTTATCTTGTAATGTTTTGAGTATCTAGAAATATGCTCTATAAATAACAAATATTATAATAAAAAAGTGAATGAAGACTCTCAGACGCACTTATGGCTGCATATATACAAAATGTCATTTATTATTTGTTTTTTTTTTTTTACCACAAAAATAGTGTGGATGCATAACTGCTGTACACATGTGCAAATTTGTGACATAACAGGACACGCAGATGTGAAACCAAACACATGGAACAAATGTGAATGTCACACACTGCCTCAGAAATAATTTAAGCCATTTTAGCAGCCTATCATTCATCATATGCCATCTGCAGCATGTTTAATGGTGACAACCTATGGAGCCTCTGTCCATCACATGTATAATTACACTCCTAACAGGTGTTCTCCGGCACACTGAAACCTGCAATCCAGTTTAGAAGCAGTTGAAGACATGAGTACGATACAAGCTCATAATTTTAACATACCATATATGAAGGAATCCTTGGGATCTTAAGAATTCCACAACATCTGGAGCCAGTGACAACTTTTTAAGGATGTTTTAAAAAAAAAAGCCTGAAACTACAGCAACCATGAAAGGAAATTGTATGTCATTAGACAGTAAATGTCTGGTTTGCTTTCCACAAAAAAAAAAAGAAAAAAAAGGCGTAGAGAGAATATCATCCATCATTACTCTGAAGACATGATCGCCTCTGTCACTGGATGTCATCGTCATCAAACAGGTCCTCAAAATCTGTGGAAAACAACAAAAGAAAAATCACAGCTGCATAATGAAATACTGGATGTGTTTCAAATGAAGTCATACATTTTCTCATAAAGTGCTACAGGTGGAGGAGGTTGGTGGGGTGCAGGGTGGTAAAAGTAAAAAGATCTGGGTCTGCATTTGCAGAGGAGTGTCTTCCTGTGGGACTGACGTTTGTGAGGTCAGAGGTCAGCAGCAGAAGTGTATGAACATGCATGGGAATATGTGCCACATCCTCTGCTTCTGGCCTCCATTAAAAACACACAAAGATCCAGCTTAAAGGAAAATAAATATTACGACCATTAGTGTCATCACTGACGTTGCCTGTTTAGATACACTTCTTTTCATTATTCTTTGTGTGTTTTCTAGCATACCACTATTAATCAATTAACAAATAAATAGCTGGCAACTATTTTGAATTGACTGTCTGTTTTTTCAAGAAAAGACAAACCAAATGCTTCTGCATATAATGGTAAACTGAGTTGCACCATTTTAGGCAAAACAATCTACTTTGAGAAAAAAAAACACTTGGCAGATGAATCTATGTTATATAGACCCATTAAACCTCTTGTCTTGAGTGGTTCGTCTGATCAGCAGTTCAAAACCCAAACATATTTAATTTAGAATTACATGAGACAAAAGAGTGTGTTTTTGGCATTTTTCCTTAAAGAAACAAGTGATGATTATTTGATTGATCAAAACAAATGCTGGTATTTTCTGTTGACAGATGAGCCGACTGATTGACAGATCTTTTCACAGTGGAAAAAACAAAGAAAGAAATTAACTTGCTGCATTTCTAGCTAAAAATGTCACTCTGTACTTTTGTGTAAACTTAAAATAGTATTCTATACTGCTGTGTAAGTACAGTCTTCAGTCAGTTCAAGTACATTGTGTGCAGACAGAGATTGTTATCCAAAAGTCATCCTTGTGAAAAGACTGATATTTTAAAAGGTATCATCAAACACTCCGAACATAGAAATCAGACAGCGCATGACAGAAAAACAACATTTTGGCTCTAATTAAAGCCTTCCTAAAAAAACAAAACAGTTCACCTACAATAAAAGACAGGCACACTCAGGTGACAAAATTCCTTCTGTCAGGTTGTAAGTGACTGCTGGGTCAATATTTTTCTTCTGAAAATCATAAACACCATTAGTCAAATATACGTGGGTGCTTAAACATGTACAGGGGGCATCATAGAAACAGGAAAAGGCTTTACCCAAAAGGTTATCGTAAGATAGAAGCACCTTATTGACTTAATACACTGTCAACACACATCAACTGATTGATATGAACAGAACTAATGAGTGAACGTGTCATTGAAGAGTATGACATAGTAGTAGTAGTGATGTATGAATGACTGTGAGACTGTTTTGTTCACATAATGTCTCTGAGCTGCCAGATAGTAGCTAACAACACTACTGACAAAGCTGATTGTACCTGTTAACCTGGGGGGGACGGTTGCATACGTGACGACCTTGTGTGTCAGGTCTGAGATCACAAGCTGTAACTGCCACAGGAGAGCAACGCAGAGCAGCCACTGTGAGCTAGCCAGTGGAGCACATTCACATGCACTAAAATCACGTGTAGCTGGCCCTAACGTCAATGAAGCATGGACAGAAGGTGTGATTAACACACACAGAGGGAGAGCGACTGTCTGTTCAGGTACACATCAGTCCTCTTTATCTTTATATAGCAAATACTTGTTAGATGCTACATTAATGCTCTAGCTATCATATTGAGCACCATAAAAATGTGATACTCCAAAGGTTTCCAAAGATATTAATTAATGTGTTACTTGCAGTTACAGTTTGATTATTCTACAGTTTCCTGTTAGTCTAGAAAGTAAAATCTTTATAAAATCTCTTACAAACATGAGGAGGAGACCTGAACGCAAATGTGTGGAAACAACAAATTAGCAGAAATTGTCACTTTTGTGACTGTGAAAGAACTGAGCCACTGTGACACTCATTGTTTAAATGAATGAGCATTAAAATCCCTTTACAAATGTAGGCCAGGGGATTGGGAGCTGCTTTCAATACGCCTGGAGACAGTCAAGTGGTGCACATCTCTATCAGAAGGGAATAAAGCCTGCCACCCTGAATTAGCCTCATACAAAGCACATCCACAGAGCTCCTGCTGAGGAGTCTGCGTGGAATCTACGTCGCATATGGTGAGGAGTCGTGGCCGTTTGATGTTGCTTCGCCTCGGGAAAAGAGATCACACTACATTATAAAACACAGTTAGTAAAAGGGAGGGCGGTGGAACAAGGAATGTTTTGGGGCCAGTTAAGAGATTTCCTGCAGCGGAACAAGCAGCTCCCTGACGCCCAGGAACATGTGCTAATAGATTCAACCTGCCCCGACTTACCATTTCCTATATGAAGATGACTGGCTTCTCCTCGGCTCAGTTCAGATCACCTGAGCAGCATCTATCATATACATCTATTTGTGAAATCCTGTGAGAAGCTAAAAGGTGTTGTGAGGCTCTGTCTGTTAATAAAAGACACATTTCAGAAAACAATATTCAAGTCAGAATTAGAGTGACTGCATGTTGAGTCAAATCCACACAACTAATTAAAATTCAGTGAGAATTTCATCAAAAATATACCCTCCAAATTCCTAAGTTGCAGAAAAATGACACCTCAACAGAGGATTAAGTATTCAGGACATTCACTGGTGGCATAAAACAACCAGTGGCACCATTTGGAACTCAACAACTCCCAGATGAAAGCAATAACTGGAGTAATAAACTTTTTCATCTCCAGGCACATGAAGCATTGTTGAAATGCTGGACACGCATCCAGTCTGCAGCATTTCAGCGGAAAATGTATCTTTAGGGATTCCCCCAATGTATCACTAGCTGTTATTTAGTATTGATGTGGCACAATATTTTGTCCATTTGGCTCACAATACAGTAGTGTCTGACTAATGACTTCTTACTTGAATGGTAGACCATGTGTACAGTGAATTGTCTGATTAAGATATATTGCATACATAGCTATAGTCCTATTAAAAGGGTTGAATCTTTATTTCTATTTCATTAAATTACTGTATTATTAACGTACAGTGTCTGCAGTTAAAATCAACTAACTCAGTGCACAACAACAATAAATCCATATTTGCCTCCTCAATATTTTATGAGGGGTTCAACAAGTTGCTTTGCTGTCTCAGAATCCCAGTTTGACACCGTGGAATATGCATGCAAATATGTACATGTATATGAATGAATTGTTTACCATTGAAGAAGTCTGAGTGAACAGCCTTTTCATTTGCAGCCAGGTCCATCAGCAGTCCTGTGCTTCCCCCAGCCTGCCAGAGGACAAACATGCAGCTCAGAGGCACACATTCAACACAAGAAAGACAGCCACACATTGGATACAACTGTCATTATAACTTAGTTGTGATCAAACATGAATCTACAAAATCAGTACATTTTTGTTAAATTTAGCTGTTTTAATCCCAACCTGCAGACAACAGCTCCAAAATGCATTTTCTTTTGTTCAAACGTAAGTTTATCCTCCATTTCATTTGGGTCCTCAGATACTTGAGAAATGAAACGTGTACATAAGGGAACTGACTCAAGCTTTACATTTCTTTCACTGTACTAATACATAACGAAAATAGATTATTTATATAGATGTACAGATATAAACATGACTTGCATGTCTACAAACTAGTTCTATAGCTTGTAAACAACTACAAATATGTACTAGATTACTTATATGAAGTGGGTGATTTTGTAACTTTAGCTATGTTATGCCAGTTATTTATGCTACATCGTTTGCATCGTGCAGGATAAAGAGACGACAATCGTTTATACTATGATATGTTACCATCTGGGTTTGTTCATGTTAACGTTACACCGCGGTACACTGGGGAAATTTGGGTAAACTCACTTATTCTCTCATTTGTTGTTTTAAAGTCTGCCATGGCCCTGGTGAGGGGTGGGAGAAGACATTGGACAGATGTGCTGCCTCCTGCAGGAGACTACACAGGTGAGCCTTCATCAGTGTCCCATTAATATGTCCGACTTCTGGCTTTGCTAGTTAGGTTACCTAATGCCGAACAGCAGGTATAACTACATTATCAGTTATTGTTCATGACGTTTACAAGTTGACGTTAAACATCCACTTAACTGTGGAGGCATTAGACTGTAAAATGGAGCACTAATGGAGGTGTAAAATTTGTTGTCAGCTAACTGACGCTACCTGTTCACTTGCGCAGCAAAAGAAGCTATCGTGTTAGCCAGCTAGCCAGTTAGCTAACTAACCTCATCCAGATCAACATAGGGCCCCGCGCCCTCCGGAAACATCTCATCCACCGCTGGCTTCATGGCGACAGTCGAGTTTGATTGATCTTTTAGTGGCATCGATGAAGAAAAACAAAAAAGTCTTATCGCCAAATTGGCATCAAATAATTAGCTAAAAACACTACACACAGCCAAGGGAGTGCGGTGCTGGGTGTAAATAAGTCCGACCTGACATTCGAGTGAAGACACAAAGGTTCCGCTGCTAGTTTACGCTTTAATACACATTCGATTATTAATATCTACGCAGTACAGACACAGCCACGTTTCCCTGAGATAAACAGTTGCTAGTGTTAATGCGATATTTTTATTATTTGCTTTTCCAAGGAGGAAATGCTGCATAGACCACCTTTCACCTTGGTTTATTTCTTACATATAACCATTCAATAAATGTTTGATACCACATTACACCACCGCAGTGTTAGTAATATTTAGTATTACATCCCGCCTACTATATGCTGTTTATGACATAAATCCTGCTAATTTATTTTAACTGCAAAGCTACTTTAGGATAAAGAAAGAAAAAATCATGATTGAAGAAATTATTCTTTTCAAAAAAGATACTGCACCGAAGAAATGGAGACCATGCGAAGTAATTTAGTTTCACTGACTTTTATTCATTTGATGCTTTATGTTTCTAGTTTGTGGTATAAATATCAGAATTTATCATTTGATTACAATATGATTATTCTGTACTGCAAATGAACCAGCAAACATGTATTATGACAAATTAACACCTTAAATGTGTAAAACTGTGCAGAACATTAACAGGCTGAGTAACTTCATTAAATCTATGGAGCGCTACGTCCCTCTCCATAAGCATCTAAACGTTAGTCAAAGATCTTTTCTTGAACAGATGATTAATCTTTTGCTCTCCTGTCAACAACAGTGCCATCTTGGGCTGTGTTTCCATTGCTGCTCAGAAAGTTTTGTCACAGCCTTCCTGCTTGCTGGAAATCATCCTGCTCATGTCGATGTTGTTATTGGCGAAGGTCTCCATGGCCTGCTTGATAGTGGCATCCGGCAGAGTTCGTGTTCTGCTCAGGATCCATGCAAAGTCAACATGGAAGAGCCTCAGGATGTCTGTGCAGGAATACACCAGGGCCGAGTTCACATAGTCAGTGGACAGGATCCAGTAGGGGGAGTAGGGCAGGACTGTGGTGGTAAAGAAAACAAAGCATGGTCAAAATCACCTATAGCTATGTTTTTTTTTTTTTCAACTGATTTGACACAAGGATAAAAAGTGGCATGTTCATATTAAGAACAAGTGTATAAAGTCTCACCATAGGAAAAACTTATTCCCAGTTTAGCTGGGTTCTTCCTATCCTCTATGACTCCAGTCCCTTCGATTTTCCTCAGCTCTCCTGTTCTGTTTTATTACACACAGGCAAATTTCACATTGGGTTAGGGGAAATACACACACCATGCAAATATTGCCCCTTAACGTTACATTTGCACAAAGGAAATTGCAGATAGGACTCACTGTATTTCAGAGCTGACCACTCGAATGGAGCTTTCTGTCCTCAAAGTGAAATTAGTTTCGATGCATCGGCCCTGCTCAAACTGGGCTGGCAATCTGGCAATTTCAAACCATCTCCCCATGAACTGTGAGGGCAAAGATACACACGAGTTCAGAGACAATTCAGAGTGCTGTGAGTGGAGAGTATGAATAAATCTGCATGCTTTAGTGGCTTCAGTAAAGTGTAAAAATAAATCTTTAACAATTATTCCTGTGATCCACACACCAACCATGCAACACCACTGGGCATTAGACTTCCAATTTATTCATTTCTGCACAAAGTAATTTGTACCTGTTTAAGGTTGAAGGATGCTTGAACAGCTGGTTCTGGACAAGGTCCCCAGTGAGGCACCTGAGCTCTGATGAGCGGGAGAATGAAGGCAAAAAGCACAACAAAAGAGGACTTCATGGCTGAGATGGGCCTTCGTTACCTGCAAGAGTTTGTCCACCAAAACATATAAACAAAATTAAATGTATAGTATGTGATGATAAGACAACAAGATACAAGGAGAGGCAACTGCTGAAAAGCAAACCATTGATTTCACAAAAATATAAAAAGAAATAACGTAAAATATGAAAGTGAAAGAGTGACAATTAAGTGAACTCTAATTTTATTATTATTAACATCATCAGATATATTTTCTTACCTCTGCGTCCTGGCGTGTCTCTCCCTCAGGCAAAAGCTGGTATTTGAATTAGAGATGTTGCTCTCTGCGAGATTTTTCAGTACTCTGTCATCAATGGGTGTCTTTGTGTAGAGCCAGCATTATTTCAGACATGAAGTAAACTATTAGCAAAGTGGAATCACGGGGGAACACTCCGGAAGAAAAGTTATAAAACAACTCGGATCTTCTCCTGCCTTCGATAAACTGGAAAGTGGATTTCTTAATCCACACAGCTGTTGATTAGAATAGGTTAATAATAATTATAGTAATAATGATATTAACAAGTCTGGTAATGTTGGCTCTAACAATGAATCTTAAGGACATTGGTGGTCCTCGACCTTTCATTGAGTTACACCACACCACAAGAGGTTCACATTTGTGGTTTGAAGTGAAATGTCTCAGCAAATGTTTGATAGAATCCCACAAAATTTGATTCGGATGTTCATGTTTCCCACAGGATGAATTTGATTTGATCCTCTTGCTTTTCATCTAGCACAGTCATCAGGGAAGGCAGTAGTAGCCTTAAATTTAGAGAAGTGGGCTTGTTTTATAATAGCACACCATATATAGCGTTGGTCCATACACTCATACACTCGTGATTCAATGACACATGATTCCTCATGGCCACACTTCTACCCTTGTCTGACCTTTGTTGCTCCATGTACTGTGAGCTTTCTCCAGTCTGACTTGTGATTCTCATCATGTCAGTCATCAGGACACAGGCCAAGTCCATGTAGTGCAGGAGCGTCACTGTCACACAGTGGAGTGTATGGCATGTGTTGATTTTCTAGTGGCATGTTTCTTTGACACATTGAGATGGACTGTGTAAAACCTTTGAATTGGCTGTGATGGGTCTTGGCTTTCTATGTAATCTGTTTGTTGTGGGCAGTATGAAGTATGAGTATGAAGAGGAGAAAGTTTTAGGCAATTTGTCATTCTTCACCTATCTAGCACTTGTCATTTTTACCTTAAAACATTATTTTTCATCCTGGCAAGGTGCACAGTTTCACCTACAGGAGTAGATAATTAAGGCTTCTTTTCTGTGCAACGGACTTAATTGTAATACATAAATTCATACACACAAAGTGCTATGCATGACTTTTAATGCTGCTGTGGTTGGCCCTTATTTTCCTAAAATGATTGATGGCATGCTCATGTAGTTAAATTAAGTAAGTTGATCAGTGGTGAACAAGAACATGTGCCAACCTAATCAATTTTTCATTCAACAAGTCGAGATCATCCATCCATCATTCAATAATTTGGCAGCACTTCTGTATCTATGAATAGTTGGGGACATATGGTCTAAATGAAGCAAATGACACACAACACATAACACCTGTCTGAACTGATTAGTATTAACTATCAGTGCCTTACTCTATAGCACAACATTTAAATACCGGTTATGTGAAATGTCCTGGTGCAGTAAACCGCAGCTATTTACACTCAAAAACAGATTAAACCCAAAATAAAACTGTCAGTTAATGAAAATTCCATTAAATGGTGTCTACTTTCACACAGCTACAAAGAAGGTTGAACTAAAGAAGAGAAAGATCAAAAGACAGGAATGACTTGTTAGCTGCATCCAGATACATCAAAGCATGGTTGAAGCAGGGTTTTTCCTTGGATGTAAGCAACAGACACATTGCTTACATCCAAGGAAAAACCCTGGTCATTAGGATCAAGGAATGAACCAACCATGCTAGTATGTCGCCCCCAAGATGGGGAAAAATATCAAAAAGCTAAGGGATATTAAAGGAGCAAATGAGAGAGCAGAGATTGTTGGAGCATTTCATAACATTGGCCTATAATTTTTTAGAGTTCTTGTTTTCATATTTGATAACAAGCAATCCTTGGTTTTTGTCTCTGTGTTGCTATTCAGTCACTGCACTGTGCTAGATATTTTGGTGCACACACCCAATTTATGTGATGTCATGATGATTTTGATATTACACCCCAGGAAATAAATGAATGTAAGATGAAAGTCAAAACAACTGTCAAATAGATGTTCCCCATGAAATGTGGTTAAAGAGAAAGTTAAGTTCAAGTCCCGAGCACTTGAGTAAATGCACTTGATGTATCCTCACGGTAGACATCCACACTGGTCTGACACAGGTGCAAATAATTATATTAGTAATGCATGTGTTGTGAGTTACGTCATTGTTTTTGATTGGGTTTAACAATCAAACATACAGAGGTATCAGTCAGTAGTTCTCAAAAATTGTTGGATCCACAACACAGCGTAGAAATATGAAATGTGTGTTTGTGGGATAAACATGCTATGGGAACATCAACACATACCACTGACAGAGTTATGTGACAGTGATTGTGAAAAGACTCACATGCTACCACACACTGGGTCAGTTTGGGGCTCTGGACACCTGTGTATACAAACACATGGCGAAGGTTAAACATGGAAGTGAAAATATCATCACATATGCCATAACACATAGACCTTGAGAATATTTCCTGCTGCCGAGGGCCAGCAGAAGTCACAACACCATCTGTGACATGTCACCTAAATTGAATTCACACCACTGGTATAGCGTTACTGTGCGTAAAATTCTATATATAAGTAATATAATATTTTGCTATTCACCAAAAAAGATCCATAGAAATAAAAGGAGGAGTCAGTCTAAAAGAGTGAAAAAAGAGCATTGGCAAGGTCAAATAAATGCCTTGAAAGGGTAATATTTGGGACATTAGGTGCAGATTTCTTCTTTGGTCACACAAAAGCCCAATTAATTTGAGACGAGCACACCTGATTATAAATAAATTTAAATACTGATAACTACTCTTTCAACCCTCCTTGTTGTATATTAAACAAGTCAATTTGTCTTTATTTGAAAGGAAGATCAGGGGGATATACTGTATATTTTCACATTACATCATTTTGCTTAAATGTATTTAGATACATGGCATTACATTCATGCCTTCATCAAACAATAAGTTCTTCATTGTCCATTAACTGGTTCGTGTTATCACCACAGTGACTGAGGTGACTGTTTGCTTAAGCTGATAGCAGTGTGGGGTTTTCCTTTAACAAAGATAAGAATCCCATTGCCTCTATTTTCGTGTTTTTGGTCAAATATAGCGGATAATTCTTCAGGTTGGAGGGTCCATTTTATTTGACCAGAAACTGTAGTGCAACGACAGGATCCACAGAGGAGCGATACAACCTCTGAATGACCTCATTTTACTTCTTCTAAAAGAAAGCAGTTGAACTGCAGATGGTCTTACAACAACAGTTAATTGATGTACATCTGAAAGATATGTACATATTGTTCATTAACAAATTAATTGAACTGGAACTTTTATTTGACTTTTTTTTGCATCCTAAAGCAGCATGAGAAGTCTGCTGTATATAATCTATATGTAGTGTGGAGGACCTGCAGCTTGAATTGTCACTAAATAAAGTGGTTGATCTTTTCATCTCTGACAAACTAAAGCGCTGACCTTGTATGAAAGGACACATCTGCCTCTGAGTGTTTTGGATACAGCTTTAAAAAAAACTTTTCCTGAGGAGGTGAACATAATTTCTGCTATTAAACCGCTGTATGATCACAGACTTTCTGTACAGTACATTATAATGGGACAACTGTTCTCTATACATTACCAGACCAAAGATTAAAAAAGGATGGCGATAATGCATTGAATGTAATAATAAATCAATTAAAATTCAGTTGAAGCTGTTGTTTATCACAGTATGCTGCAGTTCTGACCATCCCTCCATTTCCCCTATGACTACTTATAAACATATCTGAATGTTTTTAATGAGCATTTTGTGTCCCGCAGCTCTTTGTGTGATTCTGTTTTCTCCATTTCTGCTGTTTATAAACCACCACACGCTGCTTCAGCCCCAGCCTTTATCCTGTGCAAAGGGGTTCCCAAGGCCCTTGCAGCTCACTTGTAAAAGCAGGGCAGGCAGGGATTAACAGTGATACCAGAGGCAGAGAATGCTGCCGTGGGAGCATCAAGAAAACCAGCTGCACCTGAATCCAATTAATCTCTCCTACCTGTGTGCATTTTTGCAAACACTAAAAGAACCTGAGGTCTATAAAGCAGGAAGATGCAGAGACTAAATGTTCACCTGTGAGGGTGCTTATGTTTGGAGATTGAAGGACTGATGTTAGTAACAGCGGAGTGAAATCTGCAAGTTGTTTTTTTGTTGGTGATAAGAACCAGAGCGCCTTCTTTTAATGTTTTTCTTGCTAAAGGGCAAATGCTATTTTAAAAACAGGTGGGAAATACATTTATTAACTTTCTTGCCAGGACTTAGATGAGTAGATTGATCATGACCAATGCTTGTCTGGTAAATATGAAAGCTATAACAGGCATGCAGACTGGAAACTGCAACAAAATGTGTCCACCAGCACCTCTAAAGTTCACTAATTAACGCTTCACATCTGACTGTTTTAATATGAACAATGATGTGAGACGAGGAGAGTTTCCAAAATTGTCAAATCTTGTAACAACTTACTGTCTGATGACCATCTTAACCATCTTGTGAGGGTTTCTCAATTTAAATGTTATCATGTTACCTCATCCCCTTTCCAGTCTTTAGGCTAAGCTAATCAGCTGTTAGCTGTAGCTTCATCCTGAGAGTCAGATCAATCGTATTTGATGATTGTTCTTTCTCTTATGTGAATGGCATATAAATTATCTGTAGGAGAATGTTTTACGGGAAGAAAATGTAAAATGTTTAAACTATGTAAGTAAATATAACATTTTTATCTCAACCAAACCTATACGGGAGAAATTAAATTCACAACATGAAAAATGCTTTTCTGTACAGGATGTCAGCTAAGCTGCTTTGATGCTGATTTACTGTGTGCTCAAGCACTGAGATAAATTTATTTTTGGTCTCGTTAGTGTGTATTATTCATCCTGTTTGCAGTTTTCACATTTACCTTGCTGGGTTTTTTTTAGCCAAGGTTTCTCTTGAAAAACAAAAACTATAAAAGTTTATCACTGTGATGAATGGCCATCATGGACTGAATGAGATTTACTTCTACAGATCAGGTGTGAGGCCCGTTTGAACAGTGTATTCATTTAAACAGGTGCCAACTCTCACACCGTAAAACACAAGAGGAGGGGCTGAAGAATGTGATCAATAATGAAGCTGTGGGTCCTTAGCTCTATATAAGACATGTAAGACAAACTTTACGCTCTGCACACAGGTAGTGACGCTGGTTACATAAAGGTGAGCAGACTGAAGCTGTGACTCCTCCTCCTCATGTCTCCTTCTCTTTTCTTCTACAGTTAGACCTCAAACATTATCCTTCAGGAGCAACTCCCTGATGCAAAGCTGATTGTTTCAACGATAGTGGCATGTGTTTTATTCCCTGCAGGTCGCTGTGACAAGATGAAGGCCGTGCAGGTGATTTCCTTGACTCTGCTGTTGGTTCTTGCAGCCAGCGCTCAGGTGTTGAAGTTTGGTAGATGTCCCAAACCAGCTGTTCAAGCCAACTTTGATTCTTCCAGGGTGAATACTAAACTTTCCACTCCTTTGCTGCTAATTAATGATATTTAAAGCACGAGAAAATGTGTTCAGTATTCTTTTTTTCTTCCTGTGTTTCCTCCTTAGTACATTGGTAAGTGGTATGAGATAAAGAAGCTGCCAACAACCTTCCAGAAAGGCGAGTGTGGCACTGCCACCTACAGTCTGAAGAGCCCAGGAGTCATCGGGGTCCTCAACAGTGAGCTGCTGTGAGTTCAAGCTGTTTTATGTCTACATTTTGGGTTTGATAGAAAGTACGAGCATATTCAAACTATTTAAAAAATACTGCAAATGAAAAGTCTTTAATCAGTCCTGTGATTACAGTGTTTCCACACAGGGCTGCGTACACTTTTTCTTTTTTCACCTTTTGAACATATTGTATTGAGTGTCCTTGACCAAAATTAGCATCCCATTGTTGTTATTGTAGAGTATGACACACTGGCCTGGAAGTGAAAGGAAATGCATGAGTAAATGATTTTGTGTTTTATGTTTTACCTGCTTTTATTTAGTGACGATGGAACCATTAATTCTATCGTCGGCTCGGCCAAGGTTAAGGACCCCTCTGAGCCTGCCAAGCTGCAGGTCTCCTTCTCAGGTAGAGTGACTGAATAAACTTGAAAATGTTTGTAAGGAATTAGACATCTCTTAGAGATGAGAGAGAGAGAAGAGGCGTTGGTTCTCACTTTCTCCCCTTCAGGATCTCCCCCTGGTCCCTACTGGGTGCTGTCCACTGACTACCAGGGTCACTCTCTGGTCTACGGCTGCTCCGACTACGGCCTGTTCCGCCTTGAGCTGTCGTGGATCCTGAGCAGAGAGCCCACCCTGTCTGGAGAGACTGTAGAGGAGCTGCACGGCATCCTGTCCTCTGTTGGCATTGATGTGAACAAGATGATTCTTACCAACCAGGATGAGACTTACTGCAGTGCCATGAACCAGTAAACAGACACTCCTGTTTCAGCCTCTACAGGCCTGTGAGACTGATCATACTAACACGCTATTGTATGCCATGTGTGTGCTGTGCCTCACCCTGTCAGTGTAATAAAGGTATAGAAACAAATACATGTTGTTGTTTGTTTTTGGCTTTTAGACCCATAAGGCATATTCTGAACTACAAAGGCGAATAAACATCAGCTTCATTTGCCTGATCTGAAAAACAGCGTCTGTGATTTGTGTCTTCCAAGAGCTCAAAACACTGTGACTAGTACAAAAATAAATACAGTAGTTTTTTTTGATTTTTTAACTAACAGAACACAGACAGTGAGGGTGAACATTGTCCTCTCTGGGCAGCTTTGCTCCTCCACATGCTCCTGATTTAGATGCCTTCTTTCACCTCTTTTCTTCATTCTGTACACAAGCATGTGTCATATATGAAATATGAAAACAGAACAATTATAAAGTATGCAGACGACTCTGTCAGTAAGCTGTTCAGTGAGTCCCAGCTGAACCCCCGGTCACTCTATACCAGGCAGTTAGAGCGAATAGCCACGACCATTTTAAACGACAGCTTTCACCCTTTGCACAATGAGTTCCAGCTTCTCCCCTCTGGACGGAGGTTTTTAGTTTCAAAATGCAATACCAAAGGTTTTAAAAAACAGTTTTGCAAAAGGTGTTTTATTCCCTTTTGAAGATGTTTGACCTTTTTTTATTGTAGTTGTATTGATACCTTGCCGGAAACCACAAGCCAAGTTTACCTCCAGGTATTAATAAAGTAACCTGAACCTGAACATCCACTCAGCTTACACAAAGAAGATATATGATGCCACCTACAGCCAACTGTATGTATCAGACCTTTACCAATGATAAGACAGGGGATTTCTGGGTTTGAACATTGTACATTTGGGACAATGTACTAGTACACACATTTTATCATTGCAGACTGTGTGTTTCTCTTCAGTGCGTTAACAGTATTAATATAGCACTAAGCCTGTCCTATAATAATAATAAAAAAAGACATGGAAATCTTTATATTTGCTGTAACACATGCACTTCAGGGTTATCAGTGACCATTTGCCCACCATAAAGGCTCCCAAAAGATGCCAAAACCCACACTGTGGTTTAAATACGTTTATTACATTGACTTTGCATGAGATGTACAGTGATAAGTCATTGGTCTGTAGGCCTTTAGACTGCCTCAGGTCTATCTCTGTCTGTTTACTGGTTCATGGCGCTGCAGTAAGTTGCGTCCTGGTTGGTGGTGAGCAGCTTGTCCACTCTGACACCGATAGAGGACAGGGTGCTGTGCAGCTCCTCGATGGTGTCCTCAGGCATGGTGGGCTGCCTGCTCATGATCCAGGCAAACTCTACATGCAGCACCCCGAGGTCGGTGCAGCTGTAGACCAGAGAGTAGCTGTCGTAGTCGGTGGACAGCACCCAGTAAGGGGCAGGGGGAGAGTCTGGACATTGAAAGGGACAGGAGAATCTTTTTTTTTAAAAAAGCATTTCTGCTGAATCATTAGAGATAACGCTCACTTGCAATTTAAATGTTTAAAAAGGTAATTTGTAATAACTTAGATGTCCTTACTCTCAAAGAAGGAGACCTGCAGCTTGGCAGGCTCAGAGGGATCTTTAGCCATGGCAGAGCCACTGATGGAGCTAATGGTCCCATCAGCACTAAAAGAAACAAAAGAGTCCAAAGCATTTCATTGTGCCAGCACGAAGAGGTGGACCACATTTCACTTAATTTATGTACTGTTGGATCGTTAAGTCTACAACATAGTATCATATTCTGGAACTAACTTTTGTAAGAATATGTCAATTAATGTATTGGAATAAAAAATAGCATCAAGTAAAGTAAAATTAGAGCAAAATTGTACTCAAGTATTTTCAGTAATTCTAATTTGCAATCATTTACAGGAAGGAGCATATTTGAAACATGTTTGTTACTAACAGAATTCAACTTAGAATAAAAATAAACTTTGTGCATCTCTTAGTTGTAGCTCCAGAGAGAGATTTACTCACAGCAGCTCACTGTTGAAGACACCAACGACTCCTGGGCTCTTCAGGCTGTAGGTGGCAGTGCTGCACTCACCCTTCTGGAAAGCATGTGGCAACCTCTGGATGTCATACCACTTGCCAAGATACTGCAACAGAGGAAGCAGAGGGAACACAAGAGCATGATATGAAGTTACAGCTGATGAAGAGCAGCAGAATTTTGAGGCCTTAAGGTGCAATTTTTGTCCAATGGAACAAATGGGTGTCCTGGAAGGCCTAATTTCTTATCTTCTGGAACATAGATGAAAAAAATGAAATGGAAATGTTGCCTTGTTTTCCTATATACATTATATTAGATGTTATATTACATTGAAATAAAACAAAGGTTTGATATTTACCCTGGCAGCATCAAAGTTCTCCTGAACAGCTGGCTTGGGGCATCTTCCTGGCATGATGACCTGAGCATTGGCTGCCAGAGCAGACAGCAGAGTGAGGGAAATCACCTGGATGGCATTCATCTTTTGTCTACAACCTATAGAAAACAAAACAAGACTGTTTGATCATTACATTTTTTTAAACCTCTGGTGGACAAAAGCAGAGCATCACATCTGTCTCTTGCTCACCTGTATTACTGGGTAACAGTGATGTTCTGAGTTTTGGTGGAGTTTTTATATATCAGTCTTTCTGCAGCTCCTCCTTATACTGTACATTTATAAGTGAGGCTATTTTGAGAGAGTTGTGTGAAAATCGGCACCTGTTTAAAAGTTGTGTTTAAAGAGGCCTCTGGCAGAAAAAGAGATGATTAACAGGTTAGTGTAAATATAAGATTTCTAAAGAGCTGCTGTAGACAGCAACCTACAGAAGATTGTCGAGACAAGTCAGTTTTTATTTGTATAGCCCAATATCACAAATTATGAATTTGCCTCAGAGGGCTTTACAGTCTGTACAGGAAATGACACCGGCTGTCCTTTACAAATGACCCTCACATCGACTGAGGAAAACCCCCCCCAAAAAACTTTTAACAGGGAAAAGAAATGGAAGAAACCTCAGGAAGAGCAACAGAGGAGGAGGGATCCCTCTTCCAGGATGGACAGACGTGCAATAGATGCCATGTGTACAGAGTAACAACAATGAAAAACACATCAACACTACATATAACAACAGATAGAACTAAAAAAGCACTCAGAGAGCGCAGACCTCCGCCAAGGTGACGACGGCGACTTTTTAAGTTACCCCCGCTGCCAAGGAGGTTGTTTTCACCAGGGCTTGTTTATTTGATTAATTTTTGGTGGTGATCGGATCCAATTCAATGGCACCACCAAAAATGAATCAGTTTTAAGTCAGGCCACTTCCGGCCAATCCTGAAAATTTTGTCAAAATCCATCCAGAACTTTTTGAGTTATTTTGCAAACCAACAAATAAACAAATTCCGTGAAAACATAACCTCCTTGGCAGAGGTGACTATATGGAAGTGTCCAACTCAATTAAACAACATTTACTTGTTCAAGTACATTTTGGATGGTAATCACTGCTTTGGTGTAGATTAAAGGAACCGTATGTAGGATTGTGGCCAAAACTGGTACTGCAATCACTTTCAAATTACTGTAGATCGGTGTCTCCCCTCTCCCTCTCCCCTGACTAGAGGTTGCCACCTAGGCTGCAGGATCCAGCAGGAACATAAAGTGTTACAGTGAATGAAAAGCAGCCATCTTGGGCATCGCCAAGGCCGACGGGTAGCACCGCGTGTGCACCTGGAGGTCCAAAATTTAGGCTGCAGGATCCAAAAGGAACGGAAAGTGTTACAATGAATGAAAATGGCATCGCCATGGGCGCTTAGAAGGAGTGAAATGTGCCAGAGGAGAGCTATGGAGGGCCGTAGTAATGTGAGCGGAGCTCAGGGACGGGGGCCCGGGGATATGCGGTGATAGTGGCCATTCGTGAGTGCTGCTGCCCGTCTGCTTTCAGCCCTCTCTATCTTTCAAAGGCATCTCCTATACATATCCTTGTTTCATTTTGGACTTTGGACTATTTTAGTCACAACGTATTTCAGAATCATAATGAGGTCTTTTAGGTTTCGTAACGTTAGCCATTATTTATACGACACGTTTGTAGCTGCAGCTGTGGTAACTAGAGCAGAGCTGGCAACCCGGATGCTGACTCACTACTGACTTGGTGACTGGGAGATAGGTGGAGGGTAGCGCATCAGACCAAAACACAACATGACAACAATCATCAGTTGAGGGCTGCAACTTGGCTTTTTAAATGAGAATATCCTGGCTGGACTACAGTTGTCAGTGATATAAGTATTTGAAATGAACATGATTTCTTAATGTCTGGTGACATATCAGGGTCATTTTATGATTAATTTAAATACATTTCTTACATATTGTACCTTTAAAATATCTCAACAGCTATCAGATGGATTGTCATTATATTGTGTACAGATATCCTGTTGTCCGATGGATCAATCTTCCTGACTTTGGTGACCGTACGACTTTTCCACGAGACTTTGTTGATGTCAGCATTAAGCTCAAGGCTTTATTGTGCTCATGAGTGGCCAGCCTGGCTGTAGACACTTTGTCGTGTTACTCAATGAACCATTTCAGTCAAATGTGAGAGTTAAGACTTTATTGACTCCAATAATTTGAGTGACCAACTCCAGTGAATTATATATTTAACACAATCAGTTATTGTACTTAACGCTGTGCTAATCATTTCGCTTTTCATGTCAGCCTTTTCTTTAATTTTATGAGCAGAAGGTACTTCAGCACAATGACCAGCCTAAAAATATGATTCCCAAAGCATATCACTAAAATAAGTTTTATTCCTTTGATAATAATATAAGTGTTTTGCATTTTGAATACTAATATTTAACACTTGACTGTAGATTTGTGAGATCACATATAGACAGAGATCCTGACAGATTGTTCAGGTTGTGTGTATTACTCTAAATTGAGCCTGTAGATTTCACCTTATTTATAGGACTTAACCCAGCTTTACAATCAAATAGAGATGGAAATCTCACTTTCAATATGTGAACCTTCAGCAAAAGATCTTAGTACATGCTTAAACACATTCACTGTGTCAGTGAGTATTTCCTGCATGTAATAAAGCCAGGATCTTTGGGCTTTGCCAGTTACATCAGGGATTCTTTATCCTGAAGAATCCTACTACCCAGGATCTCACAGTAATTAAGACCTAAACAAGATTTAAACAGTGTAAAAGACATAAGGCTTGCACTTTTGAGGGATTACAGCTTTGTGGTACAGTTGTCATTCAGTGAGGAGGAAAATAGGAAAGGCAGGCAATCCGTGCACCAGATTGTTACTGTAATTAGGAAATGGATGGCTGACTCACTGACTTTATAGCCAGAGCTGTTTCTGGAGGTTAAACCTGCTCTGATCCCTTCGCCTCACTGTGACTCTGTAATGCTGGGTGCAAACAAGATGGACGGAAATCCCTCATAAAAAGCTTACACCTTGGAGATACTTAAATTAGCAGTTTAGACATCCTAATGCTCTGCTCACTTAATTCTTAAATCCAGTCTTTTTTCAGTAGAAATTATTAACCTACTTGTATCATGCACAAACACACAGGGGATGTGTTCCTCAGATAGTGATTGTAATAAAGACAGAGAGAGAACAAGTTAAAAAGAGGTTGAGAAATTACCAGAATAATATGATGAAACTATGAATATGTTTTTATTGTTTACAACTTCTCTCCAACAAAAGAAACACATATCCATCAGTAGCAGCAGCAGCTCAGTGAGAGGTCACAGGAGAATCACCCGGCACACTAATGGTCGTAACAGCTCTGTGCAGCCCTGGTGTGCAGAATGACATCCCTCTACAGCAGCATGAGGCCACACAGGTCTCAATCCTGCCTGCTAAGAACATGAGGCACCTGATCAACACACATGGATGACTGAGAGGAGACCACAGCAAAGCATTCATGTGTCTGCAGTATGCTGAAAGAGAGGACCTATATTTGGTGTAATGTGTAATGTATTGCACTGTAATGGTGTGGTGAGTGACTTCCTGGTTCACATAGGACCCCTTACCTCCCTATAGCAGCATTTGAATGCCACAGAGTACCAAAGCTTTGTTGACGACCAGGTGCAGCCTCTTCATGTTTTCTGTACTGTAGATGTAGAATGATGAGTTGCATGATACGCATCATCAGGAGATAATTTGGAGAAATGTGACAGTGACTTAAGTTTTCTCCAGATCTCAACTCAACACAGAATGATTGATAAATAATCAAGAGAATTTATTACACATATTGGCTCACTAAGCAACATGCTTATCAGTGGCAATACGAACATGTTGCCCCCACATTTGTTCCCTGCAGGTCGCTGTGACAAGATGAAGGCCGTGCAGGTGATTTCCTTGACTCTGCTGTTGGTTCTTGCAGCCAGCGCTCAGGTGTTGAAGTTTGGTAGATGTCCCAAACCAGCTGTTCAAGCCAACTTTGATTCTTCCAGGGTGAATACTAAACTTTCCACTCCTTTGCTGCTAATTAATGATATTTAAAGCACGAGAAAATGTGTTCAGTATTCTTTTTTTCTTCCTGTGGTTCCTCCTTAGTACATTGGTAAGTGGTATGAGATAAAGAAGCTGCCAACAACCTTCCAGAAAGGCGAGTGTGGCACTGCCACCTACAGTCTGAAGAGCCCAGGAGTCATCGGGGTCCTCAACAGTGAGCTGCTGTGAGTTCATGCTGTTTACATCTATATTTGGGTTTGATAGAGAATATGAGCATATTCAAACTATTTAAAAAATACTGCAAATGAAAAGTCTTTTCATCCTCCCCATAATCAGTCCTGTGATTACAGTGTTTCCACACAGGGCTGCGTACACTTTTTCTTTTTTCACTTTTTGAACATATTGTATTGAGTGTCCATGGCCAAAATTAGCATCCCACAATCTCAAACTGATCTTTCATACAGTTTCAAAGATATGAAAGGAAATATTTTAGTGAGGAGTAGAGTATTGTAGAGTATGACACACTGGCCTGGAAGTGAAAGGAAATCCATCCATCCATTTTCTAACTCTTATCCTCATAGGGTCGTGGAGGGGCTGGAGCCTATCCCAGCTGTTTTAGGGTGAAAGGCAGGGTACACCCTGGACAAGTCTCCAGTTCATCACAGGACACATAGAGACAGACAACCACTCACACTCACATTCACACCTACGGTCAATTTAAATTAGCCAATTAACCTAATCCCCATGCATGTTTTTAGATGGTGGGAGGAAGCCGGAGTACCAGAGAGAACCCACACAGACACGGGGAGAACATGCAAACTCCACACAGAAAGGCCCCGGGCCGGGAATCGAACCTGGTACCTTCCTGCTGTGAGGCGACAGTGCTAACCACCACACCACCGTGCCAAGTGAAAGGAAATGCATGAGTAAATGAATTTGTGTTTTATGTTTTACCTGCTTTTATTTAGTGACGATGGAACCATTAATTCTATCGTGGTCGTAACCTGGTCCCTACTGGGTGCTGTCCACTGACTACCAGGGTCACTCTCTGGTCTACGGATGCTCCGACTACGGCCTGTTCCGCCTTGAGCTGTCGTGGATCCTGAGCAGAGAGCCCACCCTGTCTGGAGAGACTGTAGAAGAGCTGCACGGCATCCTGTCCTCTGTTGGCATTGATGTGAACAAGATGATTCTTACCAACCAGGATGAGACTTACTGCAGTGCCATGAACCAGTAAACAGACACTCCTGTTTCAGCCTCTACAGGCCTGTGAGACTGATCATACTAACACCCTATTGTATGCCATGTGTGTGCTGTGCCTCACCCTGTCAGTGTAATAAAGGTATAGAAACAAATACATGTTGTTGTTTGTTTTTAGATCCATAGGGCATATTCTGAACTACAAAGGTGAATAAACATCAGCTTCATTTGCCTGATCTGAAAAACAACAGCTCTGGTTTCTGTCTCCCAAGAACTCAAAACACTGTGACTAGTACAAAAATAAATACAGTAGTTTCACATTTATAAAAAAACACATCAATGGTTCTACAAACATTTTTCAGCAGGCACAGTGTGTCTACAAGGGGCAGTGACCAAGCTGCTGCTAACGTTTGCTCTGCTTGCACAAAGAAGATATGATGCCACTTACTGCAAACTGTACGTATCAGACCTTTACCAATAATAAAACTGAGGATTTCTCTGGTATGGTACTTAAAACATACCATAGAATATTTTTAGACATTTTAATGCTCATTATATTGTAGTTTTAAGCAGCTGTGTGTCTAAATATTAATTGCAAAATCATGCAAAAAAACCTCTTATGAGACTCGTAGTCCAGTGACTTATCCTAAACATAACCATTCAAGATCAACAACGAACCATAACCATGTATTTCCTGTCATAACGTCATTCACTTACAACACCAACAAATAAAAAGGGGCACATTTATCATTTTGAAATATTGGCCATTTGTGATGTCATGTTTCAAGTGCACATTTTGTCAATACAGGCTGTATGTCTTTCTTTGAGGTTTGAGCACTTCACATTATTTATATAGCACTAAACCTTATACTGATTTCAAAAAAAGACATGGAAATCTTTAAATTTGTTGTAACGCATGCACTTTGGGGTTATCAGTGATTTGCTGGTTACTGAGAAAAGCATTCTGGTGATCAGAACCCAAAACTACCAACTACAGGACATTTTAGGAGGGTGAAAACATACCAGAAAAGGCAACAAACCATTATCAATTATCAATACTGTATTGATCAGCCCACCATAAAGGCTCCCACAAAAGATGCCAAAACCCACACTGTGGTTTGAATAAGTTTATTACATTGACTTTGCATGAGATGTACAGTGATGAGTCATCGGTCTGTAGGCCTTTAGACTCCCTCAGGTCTATCTCTGTCTGTTTACTGGTTCATGGCGCTGCAGTAAGCTGCGTCCTGGTTGGTGGTGAGCAGCTTGTCCACTCTGACACCGATAGAGGACAGGGTGCTGTGCAGCTCCTCGATGGTGTCCTCAGGCATGGTGGGCTGCCTGCTCATGATCCAGGCAAGCTCCTTGTATGTCGCCCCGAGGTCGGTGCAGCTGTAGACCAGAGAGTAGCTGTCGTAGTCGGTGGACAGCACCCAGTAAGGGGCAGGGGGAGAGTCTGGACATTGAAAGGGACAGGAGAATCATTTTTTTAAATGCATTTCTAGATCTACTGAATCATTAGAGACAACACTCATTTAAATGTTTGAAAAGGTAATTTGTAATAACTTAGATGTCCTTACTCTCAGAGAAGGAGACCTGCAGCTTGGCAGGCTCAGAGGGATCTTTAGCCATGGCAGAGCCACTGATGGAGCTAATGGTCCCATCAGCACTAGGCAAGCAAGAGGAGGTGGAGCACATTTCAATTAATTTATGTACTGTTGGGTCATTAATTCTACGACACAGTATCATATTCTGTAACTATTTTTTTGTAGTAATTCGTTTAATGTGATAATTTATTGGAGTAAAAAAAGAAGCATATTATTTAAATACTTAAGTAAAGTTACAGCAAAATTGTATTCAAGTACAGTATTTCAGTAATTCTAATTTGCAGTCATTTACAGGAGGGAGCATATTTGAAACATGTTTGTTACTAACAGAATTCAACTTAGAATAAAATAGACTTTGTGCATCTCTTAGTAGCTGTAGCTCCAGAGAGAGAGATTTACTCACAGCAGCCCACTGTTAAAGACACCAATGACTCCTGGGCTCTTCAGGCTGTAGGTGGCAGTGCTGCACTCGCTCTTCTGGAAGGTGTTTGGCAATCTCTGGATGCTATACCACTTGCCAAGATACTGCAACAGAGGAAGCAGAGGGAACACAAGAGCATGATATGAAGTTACTGCTGATGAAGAGCAGCAGAATTTTGAGGCCTTGAAGGAACACGCCACCATATTTCCATACTGAACTATATTCTTCCCTGATCTTAGACGAGTTGATATATACCTCTATCATCTTTGTCTGTGCTCCCAAGTGGAATTCCGCCATACATTATAGTTATCCTTTTTATCCGCTGAGAAAATTGTGTTTGATTTTGTGCAACCATTCTTGGTTCATAGAGAAAACGTGGAAGTGCTTGGTCGCTTCTAACTTCACCTTTGTTTGGATCCCACTGGAAGAACTGGGCTATGCTAAATGCTAACAAAATAGCACCAGAGCAATTGAGTGCACGCACAAAGACGAGAGGTATGAATCAACTCGTCTAAGATCAGGGAAGAATATAGTTCAGCATGGAAATATGGTGGCGTGTTCCTTTAAGGTGCAATTTTTGTTCAATGGAACAAATGGGTGTCCTGGAAGGCCTAATCTTATCTTCTGGAACTTAGATGAAAAAATGAAATGGAAATGTTGCCTTGTTTTCCTATATACATTATATTAGATGTTACATTACATTAAAATAAAACAAAGGTTTGATATTTACCCTGGCAGCATCAAAGTTCTCCTGAACAGCTGGCTTGGGGCATCTTCCTGGCATGATGACCTGAGCATTGGCTGCCAGAGCAGACAGCAGAGTGAGGGAAATCACCTGGATGGCATTCATCTTTTGTCCACAACCTATAGAAAACAAAACAAGAATTTTTGATCATTACATTTTTTAAACCTCTGGTGGACAAAAACAGAGCATCACATCTGTCGCTTGCTCACCTGTATTACTGGGTAACAGTGACGTTCTGAGTTTTGGTTGAGTTTTTATATACCAGTCTTTCTGCAGCTCCTCCTTATACATTTACATGTGAGGCTATTTTGAGCATGTTGTGTGAAAATTGGCACCTGTTCAAAAGTTTTGTTCTACCCCTGGCAGAAAAACAGATGGTTAACAGCTTAGTGTAAATATGAGATAACTAAAGAGTTGCTGTAGACAGCAATCTACAGAAGACTGTTGAAGTACATTTTGGATGGTAATCACTGCTTTGGTGCAGATTAAAATATCTCAACAACTACCAGATGGATTGTCATTCTATTGTTTGCAGATATTGTGTACTGTTATGACCTGCTCATTTAGGCCACAACAAAGAAGGGAGGGCCACACAGAAAGCTCAAGCTTAAACAAGGATTTTACAAATGATCACAAAACCTATAAAGAAGTATGAGGTGAAGCCAACAATCTGCGTGAGATGAAAACGTTGGATGCAATGAAAGCCATGTGTATAGGGGTGAATGTGTGCATGGTACAAAAAACAGTGACCAAACAAAACCAAACAGAAATAAGCAGGATCTTGGCTGTCCAGGTGAGAGAGACAGAATGAACTGAGGAAGTCTGGCTTTTATAGACTCCCTCACAGTTGTAATATTCACAGAGGGCCTTGTGAAGCAGCAGTGAAACCAGCCCAAGCCAAGCACCTGTAAAAATTATGTAATGTAATGTGACTACAGGCCAGGTGAAGAGGCAGCGGGAAAGACTAAACCAGCACAAGGCTGCAGGCCCTGCTGGCATCACCCCCAGGATCCTGAAGACGTGTGTCAGCCAGCTGTCTCCTGTGCTGAGACACCTGTACAACCTGAGCCTGAGTCAGGAGAAGGTCCAGGTCTTGTGGAAGTACTGCCTGGTTCCAGTCCCCAAGAAGCCAAGGCCATCTGATCCAGCAGACTACAGACCAGACGCTCTCACATCCCATGTGATCAAGGTCCTGGAGAGACTGGTCCTAGCCCAGCTGAGGCCACAACTGAGGATGTCTCTGGACCCTTTACAGTTTGCCTGTCAGCCACATTTAGGAGTCAGTGATGCTGTCATCTACCTGCTGCAGCGAGCTCTTATGCATCTGGATGGTGGGGGAGACACTGTGAGGACCACATTCTTTGATTTCTTCAGTGCCTTTAACACCATCCAGCCTCTGCTGCTGGGTGAGAAGCTGCAGGTGATGGATGTCAACGGCTCAGTGATCTCCTGGATTACTGACTACCTGATAGGCAAGCCACAGTTTGTCTGTCTGATGTGGTGGTCAGTGATATAGGAGCTCCACAGGGACTGTGCTCTCTCCTTTCCTCTTCACCTTATGCACCACTGACTTTCAACACAACGCTGAGTCATGTCACCTGCGGAAGTTTTCTGATGACTCAGCTGTTGTTGGGTGTATAAGAGACGGAGAGGAGGGTTGTACATGACACTGGTAGACAACTTTTTGGCGTGGACTCAACAAAATCACCTGAGGTTGAACGTCAACAAGACCAGAGAGATGGTGATCAACTTCAGGAAGAAGAAGACGCCTTCACAACCACTACAGATCAGGGGGGAGGTGGTGGAGGAGGTGGAGGACTACAAGTACCTGGGAGTGGTGACTGGAAATAGACTAGACTGGAAATCCAACACAGAGGCTGTATACAAGAAGGGGATGATCAGACTCTATTTCCTGAATAAGCTGAGATCCTTCAACATGTGCATCAAGATGTTGGAGATCTTCTACCAGTCTGTTGTTGCCAGCACCATCTTCTTTGCTGCTGTATGATGGGGCAGCAGCATCAGAGCCAGCAACACGGGCAGACTTGATAAGATCAAGAAGACTGGCTCTGTGGTGGGATTAAAACTGGACTCTTTTCAAACTGTGGTGGAGAAGAGGACACTCAAAAAGCTGCTCTCTCTCAGGGACAATGAGGAGCATCCTCTCCACCTCACACTGGACAGACAGCGGAGCAGCTTAACGAAAAGACTGTTGCAGCTCTGCTGTCGATGCCACACGCTATTACACTTTATAATAAGACTCTATCCTGATGCTATATCATAACATACTGTTCATCTTCAGTTCACTGCACCTTACTGTTTATTTGCACTATGAATATCATGAGTCATAATTATTTATCTGCATATACATTATTTATACTTTTAATCCTGCTCTTTAGTATTATAGTTGAACTGTAAATTGTAATACCTTTCTGTCCTTCATATTGCTTTTTTATACTAAATTTCTGGCTATTGCTGCAACATAATCTCCCAGGTTGGGATCAAAGCAGGGAAAACAGGGAAACACACAACCATGGCTGTCACACCTCCAACAAAAGAAACACATACAGTATCCATCAGCAGCAGCTCAGTGAGAGGTCGCAGGAGAATCACCCGACTTATTGACACTAATGGTCGTAACAGCTCTGTGCAGCCCTGGTGTGCAGAATGACATCCCTCTACAGCAGCATGAGGCCACACCAGGTCTCAATCCTGCCGCTAAGAACACAAGGCACCTGATCAACACACGAATGACTAATACAGCAACACATTCATGTGTCTGCAGTATGCTGAAAGAGAGGACCTAAATTTGGTGTAATGTGTAATGTATTGTACTGTAATGGTGTGGTGAGTGACTTCCTGGCTCACATTGGACCCCTTACCCCCCTATAGCAGCATTTGAATGCCACAGAGTACCAAAGAGGCCTCTTATCGCGCACTTCACACTCCACACAACTCACTGTATAAAGTTACTCTTAGGCACATATAAGGACACATCAGATAGTGTCAGTGGGAGTATGGGTGGGGTCGGTGGTTCCTGGGGTAGGGTGGTTTGCAGTGCTCTATGGCGCTGTGTCCTCCCCATCCCCCTCCTGCTGCCCCCCCTCCACTTTTAAGGCAGCACACACACCTAAACCTTGGGTGGGAGCTCTTGGTTGTGAACCACACTTCATGGCATCGCTGGTGGGGCCCGGCCCTCTTGCTTTCAGACGTTGAGGGTGATCTGGGGCAAAGCTGGTATAGGACGACCTCATCACGCCACTAGAAAAGGGAAGCCACCTTCGCCATGGCAACAAGAGGAGCTACATTATACCTCAAATCATTTTAAGTCATTCCACAAGTCTTTGAACTCCAGCACTTGACATTTCCAATCAAACAAATGAAGCCAGATGAATTTTGCTGCCAGTTGTTCTCACAGTTTGATGTGCCAGGAATGCAAAATCAAACCAAACGTCAGCAGAGAGTAAGATTTGTTAGTTTTGTCTTTTCTGTCTTTCCAAATCACGCTTTTAGTTTTATTTTCTTCCAGTGTGACAAAGGTGTGAGGGACACACTGGACATCATGCAGAACTTAAATTTCTATGTTGTTTCCTCCTTCATTTTTTGCAGTCACATCTCCTGCTAAACCGTCGAAAGTGTGCACCGATGCAGACTCACTATTTAAGGGCTCAACGGTCCACTCACCCTTCGCACTATGTGGTTTGGGACGGCCCTTAATATGGTGGAGCCTCCGCGAGGACGCGCAAACGGAGGGCTAGTGTGTGAGGAGAGTGTGTAGGGGACGGTTTGGGATTGGGCCATCGAAACGGCTGACAGCAAAATGTGATACAGAAACTCAACACGTTAAACAACACAGCAGTTCACTGACTTCTATATTCAATTTAACTCTCCAGGAGCTTCTGCAGATCGTTAAAGCAGATAGAAACACAATGTTGGCCCCCTCCTTCAGCGCATACCTTTTTGCTCACACAGCATTAAGGAAAACATCATTCATGGAAGTGCAGGGTTCTCCTGTAAGTGGTTGGTGAGCACAAACTGTCAGATTAAGAAGTCTGAGAGGATCATCCGGCCAACATTTAGTCGGATTTCTAGCAAATTACCGCCAAGCATGTTTGGGTCAACTCTTTGGCACCCTGGGGAGCGCCATGCTTCCGACACCCTAACTAGACATAAGAGGAAAAACAAAGCAAGACTGATCTGTCTGGATTTTTAAAGTCTTCTTCTGGCATCATGTAGCTCCTCTGCATGTTGCTGCAGAGCCCTTAAGGGGGAGTTGAACATTTTGCCACTGGAAAAGGAAGCTAAGCATTTAGGTGTCTTAACTATGGTCTAAAGTGCTAACAAGGGATTAGTGAGGTAAACGTTGAAAGAGGTTTAGCACTCCATGCTTAGGACCAGTGCTGCCTCAGTAATTACACATCAGTTGCAAGGTGCGGCAAGCAGTTGGATGGGAGATCATAGTGATGTCAGGACAGGGAGGGCTTACCGCAGCAGATAAGGCCATCTAATGGAGATGAAATGAATCGGTAGTTAAAAGGTCTTTTTTAGTAAGGCAGTTAGCTGGCAGCAGACTGCACTCTGACCAGTTGGTTGGTTCGTGGGAGGCCCTTTAGTTGGAAGTAAAAGAGGGACAGTAGACAGAGAAGGTCTGTCAGCTGTCCAAACGTTTTTCCTTCACATTTTTCACTTTTTGTTAAGTTTTTTACTTGAATTGGGACAAAACCAGTTCCTAGCTCTGCTCATAGGTGCAAACTTGAAGGTAAGTTCATTCAAACTTCCCCTTTCAGTATTTCCCACTTTCTTCTTGCATTGCAGTCTGATTTGTTTAGGGTGTATTGTAGTTGCGATAATTCACATTTATTGTACATTTATTCTTGTAAAAACAGAAAATCTACATAAGTACAGTACAGTATGTGTATAGTACAGTCAGTGTTTGATACCTCAGTGTGTGATAAAAAAATAACTGTAACAGACATAAAACTTAAAAATGCATGCAGCTGAATATTTGTGACACAATGATGAAAAAAATACAAAACAATTTAAAAGGTGAATCACTTCATGCGTAATGTGAGCAGTAAACTGTGTAAAAGGCTACTGATCCCTCACTAAGTGATTACTCTAAAGGCCAATGCGATTAGAAGAACAACCTTGAAATCTGAATATTTAAGCTAATAATTATCCCAGATTCTGTAAATAGCGCTTATTGAAATGGAAATGATACTAAAATACATTATGAATTAGTTTTCGGTTCTAATCAACCGTCATGATTTGTGTCTAGATTAAAAATGTATATTTATGTTGATTTTTATCTAATTTGAGCTTCTCCAACCAAATTTTAACACTTTGTGATGTGTGTTTATGAAACCACAAGTACGTCTCTAGTCAGTGCTCCCCGCGGAGTACCAATTACAACTCTCATAAAATCTAATCTGCTTCTTGTAACTGACAGAATATAACATGGATTTAGTTCATGTTGTGTGAGGGAGGATTAGGAAGGACTAGACAATACTTCTGTCTTGTCTGATATGACCTCCTCAGGGCTCCATGTAAGTCGTCAGCAATTTTTCCCTTTAATTCATTCTTGTAATGAGATTAACCAGGCAACAGCAAATCCAAGGAGTCCAATCCCTGGATTTGGCAGCTGCAGTGTGGCCTCTGTTTGTTGAGGAAATATGAGACAAGAGTTTTTTGAGCTCACCTGTAATGATGGTTTCACTGGCAAAACACATCACAAACCTTCCATGTAAGAGTCTCTAAGGAGTTTGAGCGAGATCAGGCTTGATTACATGTTACAGTGGTATAAGTTAAGTCTCAGGCTTCAACCTCGCTCAAAAGGTTTGAAATAAAATTTTTAAAAAAGTGTTAGCTGTGATGGAACAGGCTTTAATGAAGGATTCCTCCCACGTTCCCACATGCATAGCCACACTGCATGCCTCTCATGTTTGGACACACAAGTTCAGCATCCAATTTCCCTTAAAAGCAAAATACCCATCAAGCTTTGAAAAAGATAAATGGCCAGTTTAACAACACTCCTGTTCTTAAGGTATTCACTGAATCATAAAAGACTTTTTAACAATTGCCATAAATTAAAAGCCACTTTACAACAAAACAGTTTTTTCCCAAGATATGGTAGACGGATCTAATGTCAATGTTAACATGATCAGAATAATACTCACAATACAAGGTTATTTGTCTTTGGCTTATCTGTTATATTTATAATGTGGGTATGGGTGATTTGGATATTTTATTATATATATGATGGTTTCATCATATATATAGAATTGTTGTTTTGAATGTTGATGTGACGTACTCTGAGCTCACCAAGGCAGGTTCCTAACAGTTAACTATACGTAAACGAGACATATTTGTTTACTGATGTTTCCTTCCAATATACTACATTTTCATACAAATTGCTCATCAATATTCAGTTTTTAAAAAATCTGGGTACCTGATGGAAACACAGCCACACATTTAAAATCCTTTTTTTCATCCATATGGTCAAACGAATCTTAAGGGATACAGGAAATATTCATATCATGTTTTTCAGAGACCACAGCATATTCATTTTGTAAAAATTGGCGGCTTAGCTCCGTGACTCGCATTTAATGCTAAGACAGGCTCCTCTTTTCCTAAGGCAACAGTCTGTTACAGATCACGGTGCTATTCCCTGTTTCTGTGGAGCCTCAGGGATCAAACTTTTTTCTTGATTTCCATTTGATTATTTCACTTTGTTTAAAGTATGTAATCTGTTCAAAAAGAGTCTGATCGTCTGGAAAAATAAACAGTGGCTTCCAGTATCGCACGTGAAAGTGTAAATCATTAATGCCCAGTCAAGAGAACATGAAGGTGATAAAACATTACACAATACCCTGAAGCTCAGAGCTTAGTGCCCACTTGGGAATTACACAGGCATAAATGTTGAAATACATTCTTGTGATGCTGATGCTAGCTGTTATGACATTAGCAGAGAAGTAGGTGGAGGCAGGGTGCATGTGTTCGCGCCTCATAGCTCTACATAAACCGATTGCATCCCCAGATTTATCCACAAGGTGTTTTTAGGACATCCTGGGAGTTAATGGAGGCTAATAGGCTTAGCACTTAGGGTGTATTGTCCACGATGCTTACAGGCAAGGTTTGCTGAGGGTAAAACTCTAAACGTGAGGATTACCTCCAACACATCCCTTTAAAGTGCTGTATAGCCAGGACTTAGCTAATAGGATCCTGGGGGCAGCAGGGGCCTGGGAAGGTGGGGATGGGGGTTGGACAGACCAGCAGGGCGGTCTCAGGCAGGTCAGCAGATGTAGCTAGCAGACTGTTGCTGGACTAATAGGCAGATTACAGCCCTCAGATTAGATGGGCTTCAGAGGGAACTTGAGGGACTGTGGATAATGCTCAAGGCCTTGGGCCAAATCTTATGGCAGCATTTCTCTGGGGGGAAGGGACGGCAGAAAAAAAATGTTATAAATGTGCACAGTTGGCAACTTTTTCCAAACACTGACTAATGTGTAGATCAAATATAATTATGCTCACCATGAACTAATGCAGTATGAAGAGGTTTGTGATGAACACTGGTGCACTGATTCAGATTCTATCTATACCCAGCAGCATGTTGCACATTTCACACTTGTCTTGGATTAGCAAAACTGGATTATTGTGCTGTCGTTTACAGTATCATATATTGTAATGGGATTTCTGCAGTGTAGAAGGCTAATTGGAGGTGTCTAAGTCGATCGTGCTTGTTTACACAAGCTGCTGGCTCAGCCAAGAACAATGTGGCCATGTGGAGTGTGTATGAGTGTCCTTTTATGTTACATTTACGAGAACCAAATGTTTTGGCAAAGATAGAAAGACAAAAGAAAAAGAAGCGATTTTTTGGTGGTCTTCGTGTTTTAAGGGGTTAGTGTTAAGGATTTGGATTTAAGTGTTAATTTAAGTTTAGGATTAGATTTATGTTACGGTGAGGGTTAAGGTTGGTTTAAGATTAATGCTTAATTCTAGGGTGGAGGTGAGAGGTAAGAGGAAGGATCAAAGGTTAGTACATATTTGTGTGTGTGCATGGACTCCATATTGGCAGTTTATTCAATATATTGAGTTTGATTTTTTTCATTTACACTATCTTAGATTTTGTCATTTTGTCCTATTGTGAGTATAAATCATTTATACTAAAATAAATCATAACAATACAAGTTTGCCAACCTGGCAAAAATCCTCCATGCAGTTAAAATTAAGTTTGATTGGTTGAATAAAATATGTTTTGCTTGTGTTTTCTTATATGTCTAATATATGTATGTTAGTTTACTTTAAATAGTTTTGTTAAATTACGTATTCTTCGTTTGGAAAAATAACATGACGGCACAAAGTTCGGTGACCATCAAACAGGCTCTTTAACATGTAGACATTTGCTGTCCCCTGGTGGCAGTAATAATAAATTACTAAATGTATACATTTATTAAAGTTCCATAATTTTATATTTTAAAGATGTAGTGCAATTTATCATACAATATTACAGTATGTTAAACTTTTACAGTGTTCAGGTGGAGGTCAAAGGTCACGTGTGTCATGACCCCACGGGAGCAGCTGAGGAAGATGACAGCACTGGGAGAGCAGGGGGCTTTGGATGAGAAGCACTGGTACCGTCTGGTCAATGGCATGTCAGCTGGAGGTAAGAATTAAAACATGATGCAAAAAAATCAATAAATTGCAGTTAAAAATAAATCTCAATCAAAAGTATTAATTTGTGTGTTCATGAATTCATGTTTTACACGAGTTAAATATTTCCTGATACTAAATAATCCAATGTGGAGCTCTAAACAGGTTTAACCAAAGCTGTGACCTTGTCTGACAGGTATTGATTTTGATGGCTTGTTACCTGGTCTGTAGTATCAGCAGTCTCCAGTTTTCACAGGCGGCACACGTCTCAGGTTTTGTGGCTGAAGTGGTGACCCACTGGTGACCTGTGGTGTGTTTTCATCTCTTGCAGAGCTGAGGCAGAGGCAAGAGTTGATGATGAGGAATCAGATGGCCATGGCTCCACAGATCCTCACCCAGGGGCAGCAGAGGTTACAGGGGGTCCCGGCGCAGTTCGAACCTCGCTTCATGGAAAGGTCTGTACCTGAGTTCACTGCTAAACCCCAGTCTGTCAGGTAGAGGTGAAGTGGTAGCTTGAGAGAAACATCGAATGCATGTTTCAGTACAATGAAAAATGTTTTTATTGCGACCAGAATATACCCTTGAAATCATGACTGATATTCCGTGCATTTCCCTGATCAGAGAGCTGGTTCCCCCCTCTGAGATGGTAGCATCCGAGGCCAGACAGATGCATATGGGACCACACTTGGGTCCACCTCTACCTCCCCATGCCACTGTCCTGCCTGGGAGGGCTTTCCCTGGGGCAGGTGAGCATGGCCCGATGCACATTCGTGCCTGAGTGAATTCTCATCTGTGTAATCTTAAGGAATGTGATTGTGAAGAGCTTGTCCATCTTTTCCCTTTTCTCAGCTGGCTATGGCTTCTTGCCCTCGGAGCCCATGGAAACAGTTGCCCGGCGACAGGAGTTCATTCACAAGCAAAATATAGCCAGGTAGTGTGTGCAGAATATCATCAGCCTCTGAGAGAAATATCCCTCCTTCACAAGTACACAAATCTACATGACATGTCGCTGAATAAAACTGAGACATATCAAGGCATTGTGAGACCTTGATTTAATAACAGTGTGATGATGTATCTCCATCATTTGTGTATGCTCCTGTTCAGAATGGAGATGAACGCGATCCTGCACCAGAAGGAGCTGGAAAATGCTCACCAAAAGGGACTTATGGGAATTGATAATCCCATGTCGTACACTCCCACCACCATGGCATTCAGAGGTCGCCAGCGCATGCCAGACGGCCACGATGTCTTCGTCCACCGTCCCACCCTGGATGAGCTGCACTCAAACAGCATCCTCATGTCAGCCAGTCCTTACCCACCACTCAGCACATTGCACAGGGAAAGGGGACGCAGGGCTGGCAGGAGGCCGAACTCTCACAAGAACGCAGAGAGCCACGTGTCCAACTTGAAGGGTCAAAGTGAAGACAAAAGTGTGGAGCAGAGCCCGGGAGCCACTTCAGGGGAGGAAAAAGAAGTGGAGATAAAGGGGGACATGGGAGAGGAGTGTCCCACCAGCAAGACACATCAAGCAAAAATAGACTGTGAGCTTTCTGCAGGAAGCAGGAAGAACTACAAAGAGGGGGAGCCAGGCCTGCGTAAAGCTTGCGTGAACAGCCAAGATGGGTCAGATGTGGCCAACAACAGTGCAAATGATAAAGACATATCCAGCCAATGTTCAGCTTTTCAGGAGAAATTCATGTATCCCTCTGCTGGTGCAGCGCTCACTGGCATGCCTTACATGTTCCCTGTCCCTGGAAATGGTTTCCTACCACCTGGTGAGTATTCAATATATTCTTTTAGCAAATAGTTTATGTGTATATTACAGCACAGACATAGATGTATGTCATTATTTTTCAGGTCCACCTAATCTCTTTCTAAATGGTGATGAAGTATCAGAAGACATAAGGAAGTGGACAGTGAATGATGTTTACACCTTCATCAACAGTATACCCTCATGTTCAGAATATGCTCAGGTTAGTTTCTACAGCTTTATGGAACTGTCTATATTCTTTCTGCTGTGTCTTTGTTGTGCTAATGTTGTGTGATTTTAACTCTGCAGACGTTCAAGGACCACATGATTGATGGGGAGACGCTGCCCCTCCTGTCAGAGGAACATCTACTGGACACACTGGGGCTCAAACTGGGACCAGCTCTTAAGATCCGCTCACAGGTAGGAAACACACAGACCTGAATGTTCACATTGGAGTTATAAAATAAAGAACATCAAAATTTGACCTCTACGAAGACAGGATGTGTGCTACTTTAAAATAAATCTTAGGAATTCCTGTTCATCGTTGTACAATAACTCTTCAATAAATGCAGCATTTGTGAAGCTTGTTATTAAAATTACATATCCAAACACTGCACAAAAAACTTGCAACATGCAATAGATTTGGTATTCATTTTATATTGGATTGTTGCACAGGTTTTGATTATTGTGACCACCCTCTGCAGCACTTCAGGTGCATCACTCCTTTAGCGTGTTAACTCTTTTCCTTTCTTTACAGGTGTCCAGGCGTCTGGGCAACATGCTGTACATGATGAACCTGCCACTCTCCACTTCCACCCTGCAGGCTACTCCTGAGAAGCCAGCAGACCGTTCCTCAGAGATCGGCTCCCCTGTGAACTGCAACAGTGAAGAGATGATGGCGAGTCCAAGAGACCCTGATGTCCTCAAATCCACAGAGCACCTGCGAGAGACAGAAAACAATTCCCCTCCATCTGCCAGCAGTGAGACAACCTGAGCAGGACTGATAATATGGACAGAGGCAAACCTAACCAGGCCCAGCCTACATCCACAGTCCTATATCCTCAACTGGATTTATTTGCATAACGATTAACTGCATTAAAGATACTCTTTTTCTACTATTTGCTACCTGGCCATTTAATGCACAGTTTCACATTAGACCTGGGAGTCTGCTAAATGTTTATATTTTACATATGTGTGCATATATTCTTAACAACAACAGTGGTGTGTGTGAAATGAGAGGATAACAAAATCCAATATAAATTTTATTTTGTTCTTTTTTCATTACAGGCCTCTAAACGTCTGATTGTAGCTTTAATCTTACTTATCTTTTAAGCTGCTATGTATCATTTCTCCAGTAGGCCATCATAAGGACCTTAGGAATAAAAGTATGGGAATGGTTTTATAATCAAATGAAATCTCTAAGTGAGATGTTTGGATGTTTGATACATTTTTGTGTTTGTTGGATTGCAAATAAAGTGTTTTTCTACATGTAAAACCAGTTCTGGTATGGAAAAGTGAATATCAAGAAGCATATATTTTGAGAGGAAGGCAAATGAAAACCTATTTCCTGTAGCTATAATTTTTAAGCCAACATGGACAAGAAGTTCTAAATCATAAGAAAAGAAAAAAGGAAATATACATACATACAAAGGAACATAACAAAAAGAACACAAGAAACAAAACAATAACAAACTAAGCATTATGATATTAATTAATAAAGTCCTGTATTCAAAATCTTACTTAAGTAAAAAAGTATTTTATAAACATTCTTATATTACCAAATGCAAAGCTATTCATCATGCAGAGCAGCTCATTTCAGAATAACGAGTATTACATTATCAGAATCAGAATATTTATTGTATCCTTGGGTAAATTTGGTTTACAGTGAGTGAGTCATTTCGTATTGTAACACACAAAAAACGATACAGAGACAAAGTCAAGACAAAGTGACAACAATGCAACCCCAAGATAAAAAGCAAAATAAGTTAAACAAATAAAAAATCAAACCAAGCCAAAGGATAAAGATGTGCCATTCATAAAAACAAGATAAAAGAAACAATAAAAAAAATAAATACTTAAGTTACATTGCAGTGTCTCTCACTTGTTTAAAGCACTGATGGCTGCTGGTACAAAGCTGTTTTTGCAGCATTTGATTTTTACAAGCAGGTACCATGAACCTCCGACCTGATGGCAGCAGCTGAAACTCACCATTAAGAGGGTGGAATTCATCTCTTACAATAGAGCCAGCTAACCTCTGTAGCTGGAATTCCGGATGAAGCTGAGACTCTCCAATCAGCTTGCTCGACCATTTCACAATTTGGTTTAAACAGTTTTGTTTTTTTAAGGACACATTTCCAAGCTATGAAACAAGACAGAAAAGTGATTCTATAAAATCATAGTAAAACAAGGTCAGCATGATCCTGTCAACATTAAAAGTGGACAGTTTTCTCTAACAAAACAGGTGCTGGCATCCCTTTTTGTACACAGCTTCACAGTTTGCCTCAAAGTTCAGTTTGTTGTCTATGACAGATGTTTATATGTGTTGACACACTCCACTGTCTGACCTTTTAAAACTGTGGCCTCTTGATCAGAAGCACTTTTTTTTGAAAGTCAGTGAGCATGTCTTTTGTTTTGGAAATGTTTATCTCAAGAAATGACTTACTGGACCAATCAAGGAAATCAATAACAACTGGGCTGTGGCTCATGTTGTTGTTTTTCAGCAGGCTGACAATAACTGTGTCATCTGTATACTTCCTCTTTTCTCTCTGCTGCTTCGGCACGTTTGTATAGAGGTTCAGCAAGAGAGGAGACAGCACACATCCTTGTAGGAAGCCAGTGGACAATGTACCTGATCGAAACAGTTCCATTCACTCTCACTTTCTGTGTCCTGACAGTTAAAAAGTTTAAAATCCAACCCACACGACTGTTGCTTATGTTAAAATCTTCTAAAAGCCTTGAGGCTAGAACATGGGGTTGGATTGTATTAATAGCAGTTGAAAAATCAATAAAGAAAAAACTTGCATGTTATTGAATTACAAGTATTGATGCATCATTACTTCAGTATTTTAGCAGGTAAAGATGGGAAATTCTACCATTGCATGTGACTATAATAAATAAATAATAAAAGAAAATCTTAATCTAGAATAATAGCCATAAATTGGTAAAAAAAAAAAATGTTTTCATATTTTGCATTATTCAATTTAATCTGTGAAGTAAGTTACAGTCAACAGTATTTCACTCATCGCGCTAATAAAACATACTGTGGTATTTTATTTCCTGTATAAAACTCAAAGTGGGTTTTTCTTTCGTTTAACTGCTGATCTCGCGATACTACACTGTGCGCATGCACAATCTCGTGCACGTCGGAGGAGCTGAGTTGGAGGATCATGGCGGAGCGCAGGAGGCACAAGAAACGAATTCAGGTAATATGACTCGGTTCATACAAATTAGTATCCCGTGCTAGTTGAAGGACAACAAATAAAATCTTTGTGCGGGTTTACGACCTGTTGCGGGATGTTTGTTCACAGCAGCATCCTCGTGGGGAGCCGTTAACCGGCTGCAGATGATGGCTAACAGTAGCTAGCATTAGCATGCTAGCGAAAACAAATGGCAGTGTTTGTATTTTGACTAGACGTTTCATTTCATATTATTGTCTTCTATACTTTTATGATAACACACGCACGTGATACCGATGTGTTTTAACCGTCTGCTGGGCTGTCTCGACGGTCTTCTGCCTTTAGTAAGACTAAACTGGCTGCAACGGTGAACGTTTTCAGGCTGCGTCAGCTCTAACCAGACGTGTTTACATAACATGAAGCAATCAGCGGGAACTTTAATTAATGAATCAACACAGTGCATCACAGACACAACACCTGTGCAGGTAGCAGCGAAATGGTGTGACCCCAGGAGCGCCTTAAAGGCCAGAGCACTGATTTCAGTTAAAGCAACAGTTTGGCTGCAGGTTTAACATAATAACCATCCCTGCATGTCAGCATCAGACAGTCACTGTTTTTTGGATCCTAAGCCCTTCCTTAACACATCTCTGATCTGTTTGTAACACCACGACCAGATGCAATAATTCCATTACGTTCAGGCTACTTGGAGAGGACAGATTAAGGGACAAAATAACAGGCTCCCATTGCAGCTGTCCACTGAAACATGTGTTTACGATCTAGATCAGAAAAATATAATCTGTAGATGTAGGCTAGATATGTGTTTGTAAAATACAATATTTTCAGTGTGACTGTGACGTTCACTGTTGCTTTATGTAGTCTTTATGTATTTGTGGTTCCATTTCTAAGTTGCAGTTTAATTGACATCCAATGGTGCAAGTATTTTAATTACATATAATTACTATAAAATTGTAGTGCATATAATTTTTTGTATGTTGATATACTACTTTTGTATGTAAAAATGAAAGGATTATTATAGTACATACTCACAGTCAGTGTATGGATTTGGGACACCACTGCAATAATGTCACACAAGGTGGTGGTATAAGCTTACATTTATTGTTTTCACTCCATGTGCTGTTATTGCAGATGACTGACTTATATTTATTAATCTGCTGTGGAATATGTTTTAGTGCAGCTAGCCGAAAAATGATCATATGGTGGAATCTACATCTCTCTGACAAGGTGGCAACTTCACAACCTTCATGACTGAAGGTTTTACTGCAGGGCTGTTGAATTCGTTTGAGGTGGATGTTTATAATAAACCACCCAACTAAGTGTAGGGCTCTGCATGTCTGAGGTCAGTTGCATAACAACACAAACTATTATCTCCATCTTTGCCTTCAAAGTTCACCATGCTACAGTGTACCACAATTATCTCCTTTGTGACACCCATCCTCTGGATGCTGCTACTCTCCATTGTATTATACATTAAGTTTCTTGAATATATACATTTTTAAGGGCCAGGACTTTGGTGTTTGTGCTTTGCACTAGTGTCTGTTTCTTATACTATGGCTGTTAGAGCAGAGAAGCAAACCTTCAGTGATCATTCCAGGTAGATCGTATAGATGGCCACACGTCTCGTGTAACTGAGCTGCGTGGCTGATACCTGCTTCTTTAAACAAAGGCTTGTTTGATGGCCTCCTCTTCCCCATGCTGCTGGCTGGAGCCAGCTGGACTGGATGAAGCAGCGCTGACTCTCATTGTGCTGATGGTGCTCTGCTCTCATTCCTTCTGTGTTGGCATGAGGTTCAGTGCTCTCTTATTGCTACAGATGACCATAGGAACATACACCACACGAAACTGGGTTTATGAAATAGACAGAAAGTGTACCTGTTTGTTTGTAGAGGTGGAAACAATATACTTTAAAGGCTTTCTCTCCAGATGTATAGATTTGAACACTCAGTGTTTGACTACTTCTCAGAAATGTTTAATTATTTCTCAGATATGAAGATATCTCAGATATAAAGTGTGTTATGTTAAACAGAGAGCACATTTTCTCAGTCACAGATTCTAGCAGCCCTGCAGATACAGCTAGTACTACAGTATGTAAGTTGTAATGTAAATATTAATGATTGGCCCTTTAAATGTGGTATGAACGTGGTTGTATGCTTGCTCTAGTAACAAAAATCATTTTCCTTTTAAAAAAATGTAACATACGAATGCATTAATTTGAGCTGTGTTGACTCACATTAGAGTGTTTACCCTGATTGATTTAAAATAAAGTATTGATTCAGTTTGGACGCAGCTACGCAATGCACATTTCAGGTATTTAAATATATTTGAATTAATTCAATGTATATGCTTGGCAATTAAATAGCCCTGCATTGGATATTGCATAATAAACATATTGCCTGATTCCAAGCTCTTTCTTAGTACATTTTATTTGTTTGTTTGCAACACTGTAATGGTTTTGGTCTTTTCTCTGTTGTCTCCTTCAGCAATGAAGGTTGTGAAGTTGCAACAGTTTCGGAGAGGTGTAGATTCCACCATATGACCATTTTTCAGCTTGTGGCACTGGCAAGCTGCACTGAGATGCATTACACAGCAGATTAAAAAATATATTTCAGTCATCAGCAATAACAGCACATGAAGTGAAAATAATAAATGTAAGCTTATACCACCACCTTGTGTGTCACTATTGCAGTGGTGTCCCAAATCCATACACTGACTGTGAGTATGTACTATAATAATCCTTTCAGTATGTCTTACAGGTGTAGTGGTTAGCACTGTCACCTCACAGCAAGAAGGTACCGAGTTTGATTCCCAGCCTGGGGCCTTTCTGTGTGGAGTTTGCATGTTCTCCCTGTGTCTGCGTGGGTTCTCTCTAGGTACTCCGGCTTCCTCCCACCATCCAAAAACATGCATGGGGATTAGGTTAATTGGCTAATTTAAATTGACCGTAGGTGTGAATGTGAGTGTGAGTGGTTGTCTGTTTCTATGTGTCCTGTGATGGAGACTTGTCCAGGATGTACCCTGCCTTTCACCCTAAGACAGCTGGGATATGCTCCATTCTGTTCATTATCCACCCTTTTGTTTGCATGTAGTTCAATATCAAAATAAAGTGAAGCATTAGTGATATTAGTGATAGCATAGTGATATTGTTATTGTGTTCATCAACATGTTTGTCTGGTCTTGCAGGAGGTGAGCGAGCCCACCAAGGAGGAAAAGGCGGTGGCCAAATACCTCCGATTCAACTGCCCAACCAAGTCCACCAACATGATGGGCCACAGAGTCGACTACTTCATTGGTTAGTGCTCCGTTTAGGGATGAGGCAACAGGCAACGCTCACCTAGACACCAGGTTTAGTGCGAGTCAGGAGATCAAACTCAAACTCCCCCTTTCATATTTTTGTATTATTTTTTTCCATACCTACTGAAGAGTTGTTAAATTTAAATGTCTCAGCTGCAGTGCCATTTACAGACCTGATCCTCCCACAGAGTTTATATTTGTCCTGTGCTGTGTCGTGGTAGAATTCGTCAGTGTTGGGAATTGCTCTTTTTGACTGAGTAGTTGTGGGCATAGTATAGATTATGACTGCTGAGGTTGTTATTCCTTTCATCACCATCACATGACCAGTTGCTTACCTTTTCTGTGGACCTGTCTACAGCCCATAGCCACTATCCAAGTTCAAAAAGAGTTGACTTCCTCACCATCCAAAATTCTCAGATCTTTTATTCAGTTTTTAGATGAATTATTATCGGAAGTATTTCTTGGGTGCTCATGAACCAAATTAATTTTGATTCAGCACAGGCCTCTGCACAGTAAAACAACATAACTTAACTGCATTTTCACTGTATAACATGTTCAGGCCCTGTACTGCTGTGTGTCTTTTAACATCCATCTTTATGTCCATACATTTAGCCTCCAAGGCAGTGGACTGCCTGCTGGACTCCAAGTGGGCCAAGGCAAAGAAGGGAGAGGAGGCGCTGTTCACCACCAGAGAGTCTGTGTTGGATTACTGCAACAGGTTAGCTGTCTAAAATATTCTGCTACACTTCTATTGTTGATGATAAAAACAGGTTCTTATAGCTTATGCTGCATGCAGGACAACTCAGAATTCAAAAATGTCTGACCTCCCTCCTATACCTTGTGACTTCATGTAGCGCATATTGTAAACTGTAAACCATCAACCTCTGATTGCAGTCAGATAGTGCTGGACCACATGAAGGTACAAATGATAGTGTAAATGCACCCAACATGGTTTGAGTACAGATTGTGACAGAAACCACCTCTGGGGGTGGTCAGGGATGCTGTGTGACCACATTGAACACAATTGTAACTGCATTTTCAATCCACATACAATTACTGTGTGTGCAGAAATACTTAATGCTTGGGCTGTCTCCAGTACCTTTTTTTGGCAAAGGAGCGTTGATAGTAAGCAGTGGTGACTATGAGCACAGTGCAGAGCAGCAGTGAGAAGCTAGCCACTAACATGTACTAACATGCATTAACATGCACTAACATGCACTAACATGCACTAACATGTACTAACATGCATTAACATGTACTAACATGCATTAACATGTACTAACATGCATTAACATGCACTAACATGCACTAACATGCACTAACATGTACTAACATGCATTAACATGTACTAACATGCACTAACATGCACTAACATGTACTAACATGCACTAACATGCATTAACATGCACTAACATGCACTAACATGCACTAACATGCACTAACATGCATTAACATGCACTAACATGCACTAACATGCATTAACATGTACTAACATGCATTAACATGCACTAACATGCACTAACATGTACTAACATGCACTAACATGCACTAACATGCATTAACATGCACTAACATGTACTAACATGCATTAACATGCACTAACATGCATTAACATGCACTAACATGCACTAACATGCATTAACATGTACTAACATGCATTAACATGCACTAACATGCACTAACATGCATTAACATGCACTAACATGTACTAACATGCATTAACATGTACTAACATGCATTAACATGTACTAACATGCACTAACATGCACTAACATGTACTAACATGCATTAACATGCACTAACATGCATTAACATGTACTAACATGCACTAACATGCATTAACATGTACTAACATGCACTAACATGCATTAACATGTACTAACATGCACTTACATGCACTAACATGCACTAACATGCACTAACATGTACTAACATGCATTAACATGCACTAACATGCATTAACATGTACTAACATGCACTAACATGCATTAACATGTACTAACATGCACTAACATGCATTAACATGTACTAACATGCACTTACATGCACTAACATGCACTAACATGCATTAACATGTACTAACATGCACTTACATGCACTAACATGCATTAACATGTACTAACATGCATTAACATGTACTAACATGCATTACCATGTACTAACATGCATTACCATGTACTAACATGCATTAACATGTACTAACATGCATTAACATGTACTAACATGCACTAACATGCACTAACATGCATTAACATGCACTAACATGCACTAACATGCATTAACATGCACTAACATGCACTAACATGCACTAACATGCACTAACATGCATTAACATGTACTAACATGCATTAACATGCATTAACATGCACTAACATGTACTAACATGCATTAACATGTACTAACCTGCACTAACATGCACTAACATGTACTAACATGCATTAACATGCACTAACATGCATTAACATGTACTAACATGCACTAACATGCATTAACATGTACTAACATGCACTAACATGCATTAACATGTACTAACATGCATTAACATGCACTAACATGCATTAACATGTAGTAACATGCATTAACATGTACTAACATGCACTAACGTGTTAACATGCATAAACATGCACACGCAGACAGACCAGCTGTAGCAAACAAAGGACAGAGAAGCTCGGATTACATCACACACAGAGGAAGAGTGACTTCCTGCTATGCTTGGGACACTGTTACTCCACTATATATTTACAGAGCAATTTGTTGTTTCCTGTGTTAATGTTCTGAATATCAAATTCAGCACCACTTCAACTAAAGCAGTGGTAATTATCCAGTCATTCTCCTCTGTCCTCTGCAGACTTCTAAAGAAGCAGTTCTTCCACCGAGCTCTCAAAGTGATGAAGAAAAAGCCTGAGAAAGAGACCAAGAAAGACAAGGAGAAAGAGAAGGAAAAGGAAAAAGAGAGGATCAAGAGTGACAGCAGCAAAGAAGAAGAAAAAAAAGGGAAGAAGGAGAAAGAGAAGAAAAAAGAGTCTGAGGCTGTTGACATCAAGAAAGAGAAAAGCGTACGTGACCTAACACTGTTGGCCTCTATGTTAATAAAAACCCTCAGATTAGTGGTGTTTTTATATTATTATTCACATTACCTGTGTTAATAAGCCTTTGTCATCATGTCACAGTTTGAGGCTTTTATGTCTGAAAACAAGTATTAACAACAGAGAGCCTCCAAACCTGCCAAATATACTGTTTGTTAATTTAGTGGATGAAAATGGTTGTGCCTTCCCGATAAACATCAGTATAATTTGTACTGAATTGACAGAGGGAGTCATCGGAAAATGATTTCAGTTTTTTAGCATTTGTTTTATAATCAGTAAGAGTTGCCCTGACGCAGCTCTCATCTAATTCTCAGCAAGATAGTGAAATTTGGTCTTTTTTTTTTTTTTTTAAAGCACATTTTGAACGTGAAACCGCAGGCATAGGTAAAGCCATGGTGTCTGACCAACACGTAGGTCACTGCAGAATATGTGATTTCTAAAATATAGATTTCATGTTTAATATTTATTTTAATGATATATTCTTGCAGGATGACATTCCTGGAACCCCCAAGAAGAAGAAAGAGGTGAAGAAGAAGTTTAAACTGGAGCCACATGAGGATCAGCTGTTCCTTGATGGAAACGAGGTGAGTGTGCTTAGAGGGTAAATATACACTGAACAAGCATAACATTATGACCACTGACAGGTGTAGTGAATGATCGGGATTACCTTTCCATCATGGCACCTTGGATAGATAAGGATTTGAGCAAGTTTAACAACAAACCAAACAGTGATGTCTAGAGGACTGGATCAGAGCATCTCCAGAAGTGCAGCTCTGGTGGGGTGTTCCTGGTCTGCAGTGGTGAACCAGAGACAGGGTCATGAGAGGACAAGCATCATTGATGCAGCTGGTCCTGGTGGTCTGATCCAACAGACCAGAGAAGTTAATGCTGCTGAAGATAGAAAGGAGTCAGAGACCACAGAGCAGAGTAGTTTGATGTTTATGGGGCTGTTTTGTCAGAGAAACCATCACAATATTAGGCAGCTGATCAAAATGGTATGTCTTTATGTATCTATATGTGACCCTGAAAAACATCAAAACCCCAAACATGCCTCTTTTCTTTAGGTGTATGTGTGGATTTATGATCCCGTTCATTTCAAGACGTTCGCCATGGGACTGATACTTGGTGAGTCACAGCTTAAAAATCATAAACTGAGTTCTTTTGAACGAGAACTGAATGGAGGGATATCTGTCACAGATTACGTCCAATTTGTGTGTTTTCAGTCATTGCAGTGATAGCAGCCACGCTGTTCCCTCTGTGGCCAGCAGAAATGCGTGTAGGAGTTTACTATCTAAGTGTTGCAGCAGGCTGCTTTGTGGCCAGTATATTGCTTCTTGCTGTTGGTAAGTACATGCACTGTGTCGAGAAACACCTCGCTGGGTTTCTGTATTCAAATAAATGCAAAAAAAAAATCCACTAGAAATATTTATCACAAATCAGTGTTGTCAGAAAATCTGCTTCTTTACATAACTCAATGGGAAGGAAAAGCAAAAAATTGTAAGCAAGTTTTTTTCAATTTTATAATCAAAATCGTGACACCCCTAATGTCTACTGACAGTGACAAGTTCAAACAAAAGCATTTTTCTTAAGTAGTAATCCTACACACTGCCCCTTTAAGAAGAGATTGAAACTGCTGTAGGCTCATATTGATTCCTCTGGTTGTTCCCTCTCTCTTCAGCCCGCTGCATCCTCTTCCTGATCATCTGGCTGGTTACTGGTGGGCGCCATCACTTCTGGTTCCTCCCCAATTTGACAGCAGATGTTGGTTTCATCGACTCATTCCGACCGCTCTACACTCACGAATACAAAGGACCACTGGCTGGAAACAAGAAGGGATCAGACAAGACGGACGAGAAGGACAATGGTGGAAACAAGGCTCAGAAGTCAGACAGCGATGAGAAGTCAGATAGTGAGAAGAAGGATGGAGATGAGGAAGATGAGGAGGAAGAGGAGGAAAGCAAAGAGACAGAGGAAAGTAAAGAAGCAGAGCGGGACGGAACGGGGGCGGACCGCCACTCAGACACAGACAGCGACCGCCGGGAGGACGAAGGCTCGCAGCACAGCAACGGAAACGATTTTGAGATGATCACCAGAGAGGAGCTGGAGCAGCACACGGAGGAGGAGGAGGAGGAGGAGGAGGAGGAGATACAAGAGAGGAAAGAAGGGGATGAAACCCCAGACTGCTGAAACATAAACTTCTTACAATCCCATCACTCTGTACTTTCTCTCTCTCTCTGCCCTTCCCGCCCTTCTTCCTGTGATCCCAGGACCTGCTCGTCCGGCCTCTCTGAGCCCGCTGAGGCAGAGGAGAGGCTCCATCTCATCTTGTTGAGATCTTCCACTAAACGGCACCGATAGACCAGTACCGGGATAGACACAGCGCTGAAAAGTGAAACGGCTACAACAAAGGAGAGAAAAAACAAATTGTAAAAGAAGCCTTATGGTGGACCTGATTCCTCCTCCCTGCCACCCAAATGCAAAATGAAAACTGCCTCTGAAATGTTTGCCTGAGGAAGCTGTCAACAAAACATTAAACCAGCAACTCACAGGAGGGTTTTCATTTCTTTGTCTTTTTCTCGTGTCAACTTTCTTTTTGAGCAATTTCAGCTCTCAATATTTTATTTATGTCCCCCTTTGGTTACATTATTCATTTGGATTCGTGGTCAAAGGCAGATTTTACAGATGGTGGAGAAGAGCTCACATGCAAAGCCAACGAGTAAGAGAACACTTCCTGTTTCCTTTACCCCCACCCCTTTTTTTCTTCTGTCTTTCCTCTGTTGTCATCTTTGACCTCCATGTTGTTGGTACAATCACGTCGACCACAAAGCCCCTGGTTCTTTCACCTTTTTTTTGGTGGTTTGACTTTCTCAGGCAGCCTTGAAAGCAAACTGACCTGCTTTGAAACCTGAATCATGCCACATGGACCAAACCCTCTAGTTTACTCGATCCAACCTAAAAATCTTGTGTCTGGAGTATTATGAGAGTAGTACAACTCCCTGAGGTACTTTTCGAGTTTTTCAAAATGACTGATGATCATAGTGCGATCCTCTACACACTAGTTCATGGTTAATAATGTGGGACTCATCTTCAAGAGTAACTGTGAGCAACTGGGACACAGCTTACTTCATTTTCTTTTTTAAAAAAAGATTTGCAGCATTTGTTGTACAACTAAAACTAGAAGATATTAAGTTCAGTGATTATCTGTCTGTTTGCAAACAGAACCAGATATAAAGTGAACTCTAGTGCCAAACACAACTATGTTATGCATGCTGACTTAATATGGAGAGATGAATGTGACAGCGAGGGGTACATTTTTTAAATTCAATCTTTTTTTTTTTTTTAACCGCAGTTTAACACCTCAAACCTTTCACATATTAGAAAAAAATAATGATTAAAAAAAGCACAGCACAAGGTTGTTTGAGTGTGTAGCTTAACAAAGATTTTTGGTCTCAATGAAACCGTTTAAAGGTGTTCACACTAGACTCCCATCCAAACCAGGTCTGTCTCGTCTTGCACAGTCCATCATGTGATGATAAAGGTCCTGGTCCAGACCAGACGACACTTTCATTTCTGTTCCTTTACATTATCTGCTGGCTAGAAATGCCTCTGATGCCCTTTTTAGTCATATAGTGAGATTATATTTAAGACTAAAGAAATAGAAATGTATCATTTATATATATATATATATATATATATATATATATTGATATATCAAATATAGGTAGAATAATTACAGTGTAAGAAACTATAAAACAACTGTTCCCCTTTATTTTTAATAGGAGGTATAATTTTTTAATGTCCTGGGCATTTTTGTTTGATATGATCATAAAGCGCAAACTCATTATTATATAAGGTAACATTTGGGATTAGAAAACATTTTTTGGTATTAAATGTTTTGTTACTTTCATCACTGTAACACTGAACGTGTGATCTGTTTGGTTTGTTGCCACATCTGTATTTACAATGGTCAGTCATTAACCAGAGTCTCTAAAACCAGTGACCTCTGTCAAACCGCTGGTTCCCAGTTAATCTGACGTGGCAAAAAAACTCTCCTCACCGTAAAAGAATATATTAATATATTACACAGCTTTCTGTACAGTTGTTTTTCCAAAAGATGAATTAACATAGACTGTTTTTCGTAGTTTGTTCTGTCTCCTGTAATCCCATTGAGGTTTGTAGCTCTTGGACTTTCTAACTTGCACACCTCTATGTTGGTGTTTCTTTTCTAATCTCTTTGTTCTCTTTCTTCCCCAAACGGGCAAAGTGCATCTCTGAGTTGCCAGTTGCTGTACTCTCAATATTGGCATAACCACTTAACAAAAGAGAAAAAAAAGATAATTCTCCCACTTCTTCTTGACTGTTGCACAGTTTTGGTCTGTTGTATATTGTAGTATTATTACTCTCTATGCTGCTGCTTCTCATCGTACGTTTCTGGGGGAAATAAAGTCAAATTGTAAAACATCCATGTTTTATCTCTGGTCAAAAACTGTCTTTTGATCACCTAGTTGTCCACATTTGGATCAATATCATTCTGAAGACTATCTCACACTATATTGGAGTATAATTTAATAAATCTGGATGTCTGGAAATATATGTATCTTATCATTGCAATAAAAATATAGAAAGCATGCAGGTGTGTACTATTTTATTATTATTTTGCAGTGCACACTCAATGGGCATCAAACAATCACAATAAACAAGCCTTTAAGCACTCTGAATGACACTTGAGCAACATTTTGTACAATTACTACAGAGGAAATGAAAAGGCAATAACAAAGTATACAAATAGTAACTTAGCTGTGAAGACAGGCAGTGAATTACATTTCTACAAAAGATCCTACAGCACTTAAAGGTATATCAACACATTTCTTATTGTTTAAAGGGATACGCCACCCCCAGGCCAAATTCAGTGTCTCCCCACAGTCCCAAGACCTAAATAAGTGTGTGAAAGCATTTTCCTGGTCACCCAGCCACTGTCCGAATCTATCAGAGCTGACCGCAGGTTGGTTCCGCGGCGTAACTACATTCCTATGACCCCACAGAAATATTTCGGCCAAAGTGAATAAATGTACTTGATTTTCCCCCCCAATTACTTTCCGTGTACTGCACATTTACTTCTAGGGTGAATGGCGGTGCAGATCACAACGCAAAGGGCTTGTCTTGTTCATTTTCTTTTGGGAACTATTTTTTGGTGCGGAAAAACACAGCCGACGCACACCACGGAACGTCATTGGGAAACCCCCACCCCCCCACTTCCCAGATGAGCGCAGGAGAGCACATACATATCTCTTCTGCTTGTTTTCGCAGCCTCTAACTATACATGCATTCACCATTTCTGCAGTAAAACACATCCTGTAACTATTGAAGCATCCACACTGACCACCACACAAGTTTGTAGAAGGAAGCTGTTGGCCTGGCCCAGGTAGGCTATGCAGTGTTGTGGGGGGAAGTGGGGGTGGGGGTTTCCCAATGACGTTCCGTGGTGTGCGTCGGCTGTGTTTTTCCGCACCGAAAAATAGTTCCCAAAAGAAAATGAACAAGACAAACCCTTTGCGTTGTGATCTGCACCGCCATTCACTAGAAGTAAATGTGCAGTACACGGAAAGTAATTGGGGGGGAAATCGAGTACATTTATTCACTTTGGCCGAAATATTTCTGTGGGGTCATAGGAATGTAGTTACGCCGCGGAACCAACCTGCGGTCAGCTCTGATAGATTCGGACAATGGCTGGGTGACCAGGAAAATGCTTTCACACACTTATTTAGGTCTCGGGACTGTGGGGAGACACTGAATTTGGCCTGGGGGTGGCGTATCCCTTTAAAATTTGAATGGACTTAATTGTAAATTTTGAAGGATTCAAATAATGGAGGAGAATTTGGCTTTATCATGTGAATATATAAATATATATATATATATATATATATATATATATATATATATATATAGCATGACTAAAAACGTATCGTTGGAATTTTTAATTGTGGGGAATTAGCTTTCTGGGTTTTTTTTGTACTTAAATCATGGATGGATGGAGGAAAGAACACTGAGGACATCCTGAATCCCACTGATCGTCCTCTATGGAAGCAGCAGAGCTGGAGGCTGATGGAGGATCATCATCAACGTCCATGGTGGAGGTCACTGAAGTATTTTTTTTTCACAGTATAACACAGTGATATTCAGAGTCAGTGATTGTTTCTCAACAAAGGTATGTTTCCAACAACACAGTTCATACTCATGAAAGTATTGAAATCATATAAATGAATAAGAGGGGAAGACAAGTTGGACTAATACACTCAATGTTTCTGTTCAATACCTATTTGACTCATTCATTCAACCCCACAATATTTTATTTGTGAGCTTAAGTCCCTGGATAAAGGTGTGCAGGTCACACAGCACAGCACAGCATTTCTGTCTTTGGTGTTTTCCAGCCATTTATTATACATGGAATTATGAGAATTCATTCAAGGCTTTAGTTTTCATGGACCTCCTGTGTGAGGGAATGATCCGGTATTTTTAGAAATGGTAGAATCTTGAGGATGAGTGGGATGGATCCCTCGACATCTTGGATGAGCTTCATCTTTTCTGTGCTCAGTACACCCTCCTCCCAAAACTTAGCCTGACGAGCCAGACTATGACATCAAATGTACATCCTGCTAGGCAAAAATATTTTTTGCCACTAGGGTGAGTCTAGATTTCTAGGCTACCCAAAACTCAAGGCTGGTTAGTTTTCTGCTGACTGGAATGATCATCCCATCAGGAGAGACCTAACTGCTCTGTAGTCTGCAGCTCACATCTGAGCAACACCTGGCAGATGAGTAATAATGGCAATGACATTGTCTTGCCTCTAAATATGATTTTCTAAACTGAGATTTCTGCCTTCTCTTGGTTTTAGGGAATCCAAATGGGATATTGGTTAGAAGAGCTCAGGGCTATTCATTAAATAAAAGTACACAAATTAAATACATAAATAGGGGATTAAGGAAATAACAACAAAAAATATAACACAATTTTAAAATATTGTGTTATTGTGAAATAAATAATTAAAGGGTGACACACATGGGCATTAAAGACCAAGCTCTGCTCTTTGACCAGTGAAACATTTTTAGACATGGTAAGCTAGTAGCTGCAGTGCATCAAAATCCTGGCTGAAACAATCAAGATTTGACTGAAGCTGTAATTCATAGAAGCAGGGTCTGAATTATTTTCTTCATTGTTATAATTTCTGAATACTCTGGCTCTTTGCAGTAGTATCTGCCCAGAATAGGGATGGCTCTTAACCACATTTTCATGATTCACCGTTGAGTCTTTGCTACACCCATACCCATCTGATCACCATCTTCATATCCCTCTAAGTTCAATAACTTTTGTCATTTTAGATGTTATAATGCAGGTGCAGATTATAAAAAAAGAAACAAAAGGCAATGATCTATCCAGCATTATACAGATATTAAGATGAAATCCACCTTTACCTGCTAATTAAAATGATGCTCACAATATATCAAAAGTTATAACAATAATATAATATTGATTTTTCATTCTACATAATGACTATTCTGCATGTTAACATGAATAATTGTTAATTATTAATCAATTTCATCAATCAATCAATTTTCAAAGTCTCTCCAAAGTGTGTTATCTGTAGTAAAATGTTTGCCATTTTAGTTCACTGGCTGTGTTATGTGAGTGTTATGAAAAGTAATATTTGTATAATAAAAGAGACCTGGATATATGATTTTGACAGTCAGTTTCATTATGAAGACTACCACACAGTAGAGTTAGGGTTAGGGCATGAAAAAGCCATTTTTTATGATGTTCCATAAAATTGTCAGACTATAGTATATCGCAAATAAAAATATCTTAAAAAAAAAAAAAAAAGTCCTCAAAATGCCTTTTTATAGTATACTGAAAGACAGTATTAGAGAAATACTCCTGGGCCTCCTGGGCTCGTTCGTGGCGCTGTTGGGGCGTCTGGCTGTGCCTTCCCTAGGTCCCTGGAATTGTGTGTTTCTCTGTGGTTCTGGTTGGCTCTCTGGGCGATGCCTCCTGGGTGTTCCTGCTGTCTGGGCTGGACGGACACTCGGCCAGCGGGCCCCTGCTCAGTCGTCTTAGCTGCTCTGGGCTTCGGTGCCAGTCACTCATGCATGTTGGTTCAGGGTGTACTAATGCCTGTCGTGTCCCACTGTTGAGTACTGATGGGACCCTCCAGAATGGGTGAAATCACTCTTCGGGCTTCACATCAAATTCATGCTTCTTATGCATTCTTACATCTCACCTTCGTCCCTTAGTGCCCAATTTTATTTACTTATTTATTATTATCATCATTATTATTGTTACTGTCTTCTCTGTCTTCTTCTTATTTCGGGGAGATTGGTTGCTAGGAATAATGCATCTCATATTCCTGATTTCTAATAACACTGCATGTTTGTACCCCTTTCCCATCTATCCTATGTCATCCTGTCTATCATCTGTTTTCCCCCTCAATTCACAAAAGGTGCAGAACTTTCCTCTCTGGCTCATAGTAAGAAATTCTAATAAAGAATGATAGCTTAGTTTCCAGAGAGGGCAGGGGCCAGTCACACAAATGCACAAAATATTATACTTTTCTGCAAGATAAAAGTAAGCACCAATCCCATAAAAAGTTGACACCTGCCATACAAAAAAAAAAAAGGTTCACGTCGTTAAAGCTCATAACAAGTCCTCAAAATGCTTTATGTCAAATGAATTCATGGTAATTTATATAAAAAAATAGCTATGCAAATGCCACTTTTAGGTCGTCAAAAATCAAAAAACGGTCATACGTATATGTCAAAAAAAAATGTCACATCCTAAAAGCTCATAAAAAGACTTTATGTTGAAAAAACTAGTGAACATGCCATTTTTAGTTGCGGTAATCATTTGACTATAAATGACAATGAAATTTTTTGACTTTTTCAATACTATAGTATGAACATTGTTTTTTTTGTCACCATCTCCTGCTTATCTCAATGAAATAAATCATAGTGATCATAAATTGGTAGTGGATAGGAAAAAAGCAATCACTGGCATCAAATGTATTTTGCAGACTCACTCAATATTTAGTCAAAATTTGTGACACATCTGGATGATTACATGGATATTGCCTCTACTCTAGTGTGACTTACTGGATGTGGGTAAAAATCAGCCACAGCTTTTTAAGGGCACCATCGCTGCATCCTGTGATTCAAAGAAATGCAATGAGTGGAGGAAAGAAAAGAACTCTGGGTTCAGCTTCTATCCAGCTTTTAGGACTCATGATTTAAAGGGAAATTCAAGTATTCTTAGGTGATTTATCTCAAAAAGTATCAGCTGAATTGCACATGTCTCTTGTCTCTTTCTTGTAAGTCAAATGGAGAAACTTTTTTGGGGACCAATGACAGGCAATCATAATATAGTATGCCAAAAAAATACATGTCACAAAAATTGTTACAAAAAGCCTGTTATGACATCATAAGTAATTATATGTCACGCAAAATAATCATTTAAAAAGTCACAGTACAGTAGTCATAGTGTCTCAATGGTGGACCTCAGAAACATGTTGTACAACCCCTGAACGTGAAACTTTGATTTGAAATCCTCTAGAAAAGTAATGTAACAATTTCTGTATTGTAGGTGGAAAACACTGATCCACTCCCACAGATTATATTTTCATGTTGTCCAGCAGGAATTTGTTGTATTGTGGATGATGACTTTGAAATTTGGGTTCAAACAAAGATCAGACCAAACAAAAGATGTGTGTTTATTTTAGCACTACTTCCTTTCATGTTCATGTAACCTCACATGAGTGATGGATGTTTCTCCAGTCGTTCCATTTTGTTCTACAACATGCACTCTGACGTGTAGAATTTAACCTGGGCAGGTAAGTAGAAGTGCTTGACTGTTCTGTCTGTACTGTTTCAACAGAGTAATCACACAAAGTCTTTGGCTAAAATAGAAATTCAGTTTAAGTCCCTACCTTCTATATAAATATCACATAAATATGATTTTAAATACATATCCTTGAATACTGTATGTACAAATTTACATTTACTTTCCTGTATTTTCTCCCTATAATCCTCCCATGTTTATGCCAGTAACGCATAGAGTTCTATGAGTGCTCCAAGTTCAGATGACAGAACATGATTTCATAATGCTAAAATATTACACTTGTTTGAGTGACTGCAATTAGTTGTTTTTCCTTTCCAGGTGAGAAACATGCTTTCTCCCTGTAGACTACAGATTGTGGTTGTGCTGGAATGTAATGAGATGTATAAAATACTCTACAGACAGTATGCTCATTAAACATGCTATTTATATGACTAATGTAACATTAATTTGACGCTTGCGCTCACTTTCTCAGTCCTGTGTTTGCAGGGTCTCAGAACACGTCCACCTTTTTACTCCCTGATTTGTACCGTAAACCCTGTTTGTACTGTGCATGTGCAAAAACGCTTCTACATCTGCTTTGCAGCCTATTGAAGCATTCCATAGCAGTTATTGAATGGTTGCTGCCTGCCCGATCCATACTACGCATGTGTACATATACAACACTTTTTTTTTTTTTTTTTTACACAAACATTATCAACATAAAACATTGATCTTTTTTAACCAACAAACCTTATTTTAAATTTACACAAAACGGCCAAAGCAATTTCAAGTTTTTGTGTTATGCTGTAGAACTTGATTAAAGTGAAGGGACTTGTTTGGAAATTGAACTTTCAATAAAAATGCAGTTATTGAATTTTAATTGTGTGTGTGCATCATTCAGTTTAAACAGTCAACATAAGAACTCCATTCACAGGATATACAGTACATATCTACAGCATGCATTTCACTGAATGACACCTCTGTTCAGCTGTTTTTAAAAAACGTATTTTTCTAATTAAGTGATGCATATTTACACATTCATAGTATGGATCAGCCAGCAATAACACTATCTGATCAGTAACGGCCCTAAAATGCTTCGATAGGCTGCTGAGTAGATGTAGACACATTTTGCACAAGTGCAGTACAAATCAGGTTTCCAGTAGGGATGCATCGATCTACTTTTTTCACTTCTGATACCGACCTCTCAGGTTTAGTATTGCCCAATAACGATCCAATACCGATACAGAAAAGCAGTGCTGAGTTACCTAACAAACTGTCTCATTGTGTGGAAAAGACTGGGATCATTTTTTTTTTGTGCAAAGCAACATCAGACTTCACTTAAACATTTCTCTCCTATTTTTAAACAATTAAACAGATATAAATGAACTGAATTACTTATTAACTACTTATCTACTTGCACAAAGTGCCCAAAATGCTTTGCCAGAGACGTGCTACGGTGAGGAACAGAAGTCCTTCCTTCCTGTGGTCATCCACCTCAGACTCTTACTCTGCCTCCACATGTCAATATATAGGTCAATATATACATCTTGAATTTTCTTCAGTATCGGAACCGATACCAATATCGGATCGATGCATCCCTAGTTTCTGGTACAGACTGGGTAGTGACACCCCTAAATGTCACTCAACTGCTGCTGTGGAGAACGTTGACTTCGTAGGCCAGAAAAAGCATCTGCTGATTCAGTTTTCTGTGTCTGAAGAATCAGAGATGTCCGCCAGCCGTGCCTGCCTCTTGCGTACGTTCCAGTGCAAACACTGAGCCAGGCTTTCAAACCAGTCGTATACCAGGTCATGGCAACAGATAGACGGGACTGGGTAACAAGATGTTGTAATCTTGATGCTGTTGGGAGAGAAAAAACAGGGTGCAAATTAATCCTAAATGGTTGATACATAACTAATGAGGCACCAACCAATAATGGCAGCTGAATGAACTTCACCAGTCTCCGTGCTGGATCTCCTGTCTCTTCCTGCCATCAAACGATACCCAGGCAGTGGTCCTAGCATCAGGGGACAAGGTGATCTGGTTTGGGAGAGAAGAAGACAGACTGTCAGCTTCCAAGCTACTCACCATCCGATCAATACACCTGCCCAACAAGCACAAAAAGTGCAGAATCTGATGTACATAAACAACTTTGAAAACAAAAAACCCAACATATTTTAAAGCTGCATAAATACAGATGGGTGATAAATGGAAGGCCATGAGGGATCACTCTGTGGTTGCAGATGGACCTAAATGACGCCTCACTAAGACGCTTTGTTGGTTTTTCCTTTCATTTGTCAACCATCAACATCACATATGCACCAAGCCTCCTTTTCACCATGAGCTCCACCCCAGCTGGGACGACGATGGGCCTGAAGGAAAGTGAGTGTGGGCAGATAGGGGTGACCATGATGGCGGGTACATTGGGGTGGATCATGGAGGCGCCTGCTGCAGCTGCATATGCTGTGCTGCCTGTAGGTGTGGACACGATCACACCTGGAGGACGAAAGGAGAGATTTACCATATTAACACACCACATATACAAGTCATGAAAAAAGAGTTGACATCACATGACAGTAGGCCTGTCACAAAAATCAATAAATCAATCGCACGATAAATGAAAATCAACTCGATCAACTCGATATATCACCATGTGCATGTGTGTTTATTTTCCTCATCTCTCTCTACCAAAGAGGCTAGATGACAGGAGGGTTCACTCTGTGCATCTTTCTCAACCCCTGGGAGCGTTGGTTCCATACAGAATGAACAGAGTGAGACCTCCTGTCAGTCATAAAGTCTCTTTGTCTCAATGGGAGGAGGAGGAGGTGCAGCTGTAGCAGATGAGTCTGGTGAGAGCCAGGTAATGAGGATAAATCAGTAGAAATAATAAAAGCCGTAATTTCAAAGCCCAGTGCCACAGCTCCAGTGTGGGAACATTTCAGATTTAAACCGAACGAGCAAAGTGAGCCCATGAACACGGACGAGCCAGTGTGTCGGATTTGTTCCAAAGAAGTGACAATGAAAAGACAACACAACCAACTTTTACTCGCTCCTGAAACAAACCATCCTGTCCAGTTTTCCCAGCTGGAAAAAAAATATTTTTTGAAATGCAATTTTGTTTGCCGAGATAAGAAAATCCATTTTAGTTATTATTGTGGATTTTATTGGAGTAAAATATAAAATACACAGGCTCTATAAAGTTTATTGCTTTTGAAAAGGTGCACTTGCATTATTATGCCTTATTATTATTACATTAGTGAAAAAAGGAATTAAAATATTGCTGACAATAATATTGTTTATCTGCAATAAGTGGTGGGACTATGTATCATCCAGCAAAATTTGTTATCGTGATAGGCCTACATGACAGGAGGAAGTATATGACTGGTTTTACCGTCTCCCTGTACTGAGGTGATTAGCCGCCCATCGAGGTACAAGTCCACATTGGACAGGTAGGAGGACGGGCCTCGGTCCACCACCACCTCATTCAACACCTGAAAACACAGAAAGACTTTAAGATTACATTATTAGAGATAGTTTGGATTATTTGAAGTGGTTTTGGGTACTGGTCCATAGTTATACACAGCAATACACTGCTTTGTTTACACTGCTGTGGACAGAGGCAGCAGCAAAACTGAGAACTTAAACCAAAGCCAAATTAAGATCAGTTTAAAGCTGTACGTTAGTGTATATTTCTAATATGTAAATATGACTTGAACGGAAAGTGAAAATACACCTAATCTGTATTTGTTCTGGTGGTTCACTGTCAGACAGTTTTTTTCTGATGGCAAGATAGAGTGGTGTAAATATTCTAGATGCACTTACGCTGATATTTACTTCTTTGAGGTTGCTTTTAATCTGTGCTACTGTCTGTTTCTCCAAATTGGGACGGAGCTGAGCGTCACCTACTGTAGCTAAGACACTGACTAATGGATAAGTACCTCATACAACCCTATTTCAGACAACCAAAATTATCCCTTTGAAGGTCTTTTCAAGGAAATTTAGACTCCTAACCACTGACAACCATTAAAATGTACCATCTGTAGTGCCAGCTATAGACCAAATGACTTGCCAAGCGTTTATGTGCATCCACATGTTGAACAGTATACATATGTATGTTCTACTATATGTAGTGAACCAAATATGCAGAGGACCCCAAAATGCAGGTAATATGTACTTTGTTCCAATTGTTATACCAACTACAACTGGTCTGTCATTAGTGGAAACTTGCCACTACAATTGCACCCAGTGTATAAATGACCACAAGGTGTCTCTATCCACAACAAAAACTCACCAGTTAGTCTTTCACCTACAGCCACTGTCTGCACCAACATTTCATTAGCATGTTTTAAGTCATTTTTGACTCAACAAACAAGTAAGTGAACAACTTTAAACTCAACCTCTGAGAAGGCATAATAACTGCACTGCCCTTGCTGCATAAGGTGGAAGAACAGGGCTGTATATAGCTGTACAGTTGTGGTCAAAAGTTTACATACACTTGTAAAGAACATAATGTCATGGCTCTCTTGAGTTTCCAGTTATTTCTACAACTCAGATTTTTCTCTGATAGAGTGATTGGAACAGATACTTATTTGTCACTAAAACATTCAAGAAGATTGGTTCTTTTATGACTTTATTATGGGTCAAAATGTGACCAAATCTACTGGGTCAAAAATATACATACAGCAACATGAATTAGCAATTTTGGTGACTTAGAAAGTTGTGTCAATGAAATGAGCTTCATAGCATGGCCTCTTAACTTCTTGTGAGTGATCATGAGTGACTACAGCTGGTGACTTCTCTGAGGCCATTTAAATAGGGCTCATTGGATACAAACGCTACAATGGGAAAGTCAAAGGAGCTCAGCACGGATCTGAAAAAGTGAATCATTGACTTGAACAAGTCAGGAAAGTCACTTGGAGCCATTTCAAAGCAGCTGCAGGTACCAAGCGCAACAGTGCAAACAATTGTTTGTAAGTATAAAGTGCATGGCACTGTTTTGTCACTGCCACGATCAGGAAGAAAATGCAAGCTATCACCTGCTGCTGAGAGAAAAGGGTGAAGAGTCAACCGAGACCCACCAAAAAGCAGATCTGTCAAGAATTAGAAGCTGCTGGAACACAGGTGTCAGTGTCCACAGTCAAGCATGTTTTGCATCGCCATGGACTGAGAGGCTGCCGTGCAAGAAGGAAACCCTTGATCCAAAAGCGGCACCTTAAGGCTTGACTGAAGTTTGCTGCTGATCACATGGACAAAGATAAGACCTTCTGGAGGAAAGTTCTGTGGTCAGACGAAACAAAAATCGAGCTGTTTGACCACAATGCCCAGCAATATGTTTGGAGGGGAAATGTGAGGCCTTTAACACCACGCCTACCGTCAAGCACGGTGGTGGTAGTATTATGCTGTGGGGCTGTTTTGCTTACAGAGAGTAAATGGGATAATGAAGAAGGAGGATTACCTTCAAATTCTTCAAGATAACCTAAAATCATCAGCCTGAAGGTTGGGTCTTGGGTGCAGTTGGGTGTTCCAACAGAACAATGACCCCCAAACACACATCATAAGTGGTAATGGAATGGCTAAATCAGGCTAGCATTAAGGTTTTAGAATGAGAACATGTGGACAATGCTGAAGAAAGAAGTCCATGTCAGAAAGCCCACAAATTTAACTGAACTGCACCAATTCTGTCAAGAGGAGTGGTCAAAGATTCAACCAGAAGCTTCCCAGAAGCTGGTGGATGGCTACCAAAAGCACCTAATTGAAGTGAAAATGGCCAAGGGTCACCAAGTATTAGCATTGCTGTATGTATATTTTTGACCCAGCAGATTTGGTCACATTTTCAGTTGACCCATAATAAAGTCATAACTTCATGAATGTTTTTTTGTGACAAAGAAGTATCTGTTCCAATCACTCTATCAGAGAAAAATCAGAGTTGTGGAAATATCTGGAAACTGAAGAGAGCTGTGACATTATGTTCTTTACAAGTGCATTTAAACTTTTGACCACGACTGTATATGTGATTCCCTGTCACAGTGTAGTAAATATGAACTAAATGTAATCCACGCACTAACTAAAACTTTAAATCAGCCAGCAACAGATGGAGAGTTGCAGTGCATTACATTATTACAAGAGGAAAGTACAAGCAGAGAAAAAAATGCTGGTGTGTGCAAACAAGCAGCACACAAATCACTCTCCACACTTCAGAGTACTGCGATGCTGGGCGGTGATGTCTGGCCGCTGTACTGACGTCAGCTGAGTGCAGAGCAAACACCCTGCTGGATGCAGACGGTGATGTAATGTGAGGTCAAATTCAGGCTCAGAGACCAGAATGATCTGTCACTGTCTGTTTTTTATCGATGAGACCAGAAACAGGAGACAGAGCTACACTGAAGAAGACAAATTGCGGCAGTTTGTGTGTGTGTGACTGCAGCGGTGAGGCATGCTGTTTAGATACAGTGTGTCAGACTGAGTGCGCCACAGCTCATTAAATATCGATTCGCCTTTGACTGTGCTGTTGACGCCAGGGTCTCCATGGCAACTGGCTCAACAGAACTTCAGAAACATCCTACTTTTTCTTTCCCATCTCTGCACCCAGCAGCTTTATTATGACTGTTGCCATGGTAACCCAGGTCGCACACTGAGCTTATGCACATGTACGAACGCACAAACACACCCAGGATGAAAACGGAAACAAGGAACAAACACACACGCAGACAGTCTGCATCATCTTTTCAGGCTTACAGCGTCATTTCCAGAGTGTGACCAGGAATTAATAAAGGGGACAAAATACAATTATACAAGCCCTTCTCACTACAGGAACTAAACTTAAGAACTAAAAGTCCTTCTTTAACATCCCTGCATCTCTAAAGAAACACAAAGTTTAAGTAAATTAGTCCAATGAGTAATTATATCTGTGTGCCAGTGACGTATTAATACATCATTTAAAATCCAACGCTTGAGTGCCATTGACATATACACTACTGACAACAAGTTAGGGATATATTGTTATTTACATGAGTGCGTTTCCTATTTGGTCTGAATTTAAATGAAATAAGTAATAGTTCCCTTTCATATTACTACTGATGATTGAGAAGAAACAGCATTTTCATTAGTTCAGTATTTATTACCCCCAGAATTTAGACAATAACAAGGATAGCCCCAAATAACCAAAATTGACAAAGTCAGTAGCAGGTGTTTCCACCATTTGACGCAATGACAGCTTGACAGTGACGTCTTCTGCTCCTCACCAGCCTCATGATGTTGTTCTGAGGAAATGCTTCCACTCCTCCACAAGTGCTACATGCAGCTCTGCCAGGTCAGGTGGGGGTGGGGCACGAGCATCCAGTCGCTGCTTCAGCTGGTCCCAGACCTGCTCTATGGGGTTCAGGTCAGGGGACATTGCTGGTCATACCACATGAGGCACTCCTCCTTGAAGGCCAGCTGTGAAAATTCTGGCACGATGTGATGAAGCACTACCGTCCATGAACAGGACGTTGGGGGTGTGCTGGTGGAATTGGGGGATGATGATGGTTCTATGATGTCTCTGAGGTGAGAACGTGCAGTGACTGAGTCATCTACAATCATCAAATCTGTTTTATGCTGACTGGTGATGGCTGCCCAGACTGCACCTCCTCCACCAAAGTGAATCCTGGGGACCATGTTGACCTCGGCATATCGCTCACCTTGCCTTCTCCAGCAGCGCTGACGACCATCATTTCTGTGCAAGGTGACCCGACACTCATCAGTGAACAGGACGGTAGACCACTGCTGCATTGTTCAGGTCACATGGTCTTGTGCCCACTGCAAATGGTCACGGTGGTGTCTTGATGTCGGTGGAGTCACCTGCAATAGTAATCTGACGTTCAAGCCAAAGCGGTGGAGTCGGTTGTGAATGGTTTGTCTTGGAAACCCTAGTAGCCCTCACTTCTCATAAACAGGCCTGCAGCTGTGTGGCAGCTGCATAACAGTGTCTGAGTGCATAGGTTCTTAGGTACTGGTCATCGTTGTGGTCCATCACTCGTGGGGCTCCACTCCTGAGTCTGTCACCAACACTGCCAGTAGTACTGTGTCTTACTACAAGTCTGCTGAACGTGAAGGAGCGCTATGGCCAGGTGGAGCTGCTCGTCCGTTAAGTGACGTTGTGTTCATGGCTGCTTGAATGCTGAACTGGGAATGACTTACTGACAACACCAGCTTTTTATACCCCAGAATGTTGAAATTGATGCCACATTGAAAAGGGTTGTCTTTTTGTATTTTTTTCAGATTGGACCCAATACGTAAGGCGCACTATACACAGTGAGACCATTACATGAAAACACTAAATGAGGTCTGTCTCTAATACTCTAATGGCCTCCCTATCCCAAAAATCACTGAAGTGAAACAAACACCTTGTGTATGAAATTCACTGAGGACCTCACAATATCTCTAACTTATTGTGAGTAGTGTATATACGTCAAAGTATTTTTTCAGCACCAGGGACAAATGAGCGCTCTCACACAGCCTGTGAGTAATACTGGTGCTTCTGGGATTTGTAGTTCGGACATAAAGAGACAATATACGCCACAGAGAACAAAGCAGGTAGTGGAGATGATCACAATTAGAGAGCAAAACAAAAGGAATCTGGACAAAAAGTGGTAATTTCATCCCCCAGATAAACAACAATGGAACAATGTAAAAACTAACAACTTTTCATGATGAAATAGAGTCTCTCTTCTTTCAGTAAAGGGAAATTTGCCCCTGGAAATGTTCCTTAATGAAAAGAGGGCTCCACTTGCCATCATTAGCCTGCTTTGTGAATTTTTTTTAGCTCAAGAAGCATTTGGTCATCTTTCAGTTATTATACCTGTGTCCTCACCTGTAGCTGTAGGGTGACCTTGCCGGCCTCGCTGTTGGTGTGGCCATGAGGAAGGAGTCCATTGTGTTCCTGCTGTTGCTGCTGAGCTTCTCGGCTGTGCGGCTGCTGGCCTGTTCTCTGAAGCATGTCCTTCACCACCTTCACCTTAAGACGACTGCGCAGCGTGATCGCTGCATTGCCTGAAAACCCACACCAGACCAACACAATCACACCTGTGACATTCACCTACACATTATGCACTTACTGTACTAAGTGTCAAGTTTGACCTTTCAGGACAGAAAGAGTGTTTACATATACACATATTTTAGAAATGCTCTTCTCTACCTTCAAACACTTTGGCCACTTCTGTCTTGTATGACTCAAATTTGAAGGGCGTTAAGAAGCCCAGAGAGCCCAGATGAAACGCCATAACAGGTGGGACGCTGCCCTACAGAAAAGAAAAACAGTCTGGACATAAATAAGTCTGTCTCTCTCAAAGAAATTCACTCATGAAACAGCTTATTATGAGCAATTATACAGTAAACTACAGCCTCTTAAAACAGTGAGTATACCAGAGATTAATTTTAGAATCACAGACAGAAATGTGGTTTGAATTTCAGCTTTTTTTTTTTGTTTTGGTTTGCTCTCCAGATGCATGCAATAACGTCATTACAACTGTAAATAACATAATTTACTATATTTCTACTTACTACATTTTATTTCTTTCATTTTTGGTTTTTGCTACTGCTATTTAACTGTTTGTAAAGCATCAAATGGAGTAACTAATTTTGTTGCATGCACTGTTATACAATGACAATAAAGGCTTTGATTTAATGTTCAAATTGTTGTTCAACTGTGACATAAACTGGCAAGTTCAAAAAGCCAAATATTAAAAATAGTTTCAAGGAATTTCTTTTACAGTGATCACAAAGGATTATGGTGTACCATTTAAAATAGAGAATAGGTGAAATCAAGAGCGAAAAGTAAAATACAATGATGGCACATTTAAATATTTAACAACATTATATATGTCCCAAGGGATAGACAGAACCTTTGCTTTGAAGGAATTTTTAATGCAGTCTAAAATGTATACAACATCTGAGTACAGCCTGCCTGGAGTGACCAACCACTAAAAGTGTGATTACCTGGAAGAGAGAGGAGGCGTAGAGTAAAGTCCCATCTCCCCCCAGACAGATGATCAGGTCTATGCAGTCAGAGATATCATCATAACCTGCAGGCGGAAAAAACATTGCTGTGCTCAATATATCACTTCCATTTTGACAGCTTTACACCGCACACAAAATCAAATAGATTTTCAATGTCAGTAATAAATAATAACTGTAAACCGGACAAATATGGCTATCTTACAGGCCAATAGTAAAATATTTTCTATTGTATTTATGTCATCTAAAAAAAGGTTGGCTGTAAAGTTTTGTATTGCATAATTTTAATTTTAAGGACATACTTTACATTTAATTTTATTTATGTGATGGATATGATGAATTGTTTTAAAATGTCAAGTATATGGCATTAATCTTTGTGATTTTACTGTGGAGTCTCACCCTCTCTGAAGGTGCAGAGCTGATTGCGAATGGAGCCGAATGCCTCATCCTTTGACAGTGTTGCATCATCGGCTACCCTGCGTTCCACGTACACCATCATCTGCTTCTCCTGATACACAGAGACGTGCTTTAGTGACGGCAGCCAAAACACATACAGACATCTCTCCAAAGTTTATGTAACTAAGAGAATACGCCAAAAACCAGTGGTTCATTATGACATCGTTTGTGTGGAATGTAAATGGACGAGTTCACTGTCTGTCTCCGACAGTCCGATTAAACAAAGAGCAGCTTGCTTTGGAAACGTGGAGGAAAGGTGTCCTAACTCTGTGTGACCAGACAATAATATGTCTGGGTCATTTAATGGATTGTTTTTGTTAGACTTGCTCTTCTTCAGTGTCACAAATACAGTAGTTTAATAGCAGCCGAGGACAAAATTGTAAAGAGTATGAGAAATTCTAATACTTGAGATAAAAACACAGCAGTAGGTAGAGGCAGTCAAAGTGGTTTATGTAGCAAAACAATATGTCTGTACAAGTACAATCACAATTATTATTTGAATGTCAAGTCTCTGTAGAGTTCACCAATAAAATTGTATGTATACATACATATATGTATATACGTATATATACTATATATATATATATATATATATATATACGTATACACACACCTTATTCATGGTCATAGCAGGCAGAGTATGGGGCACAGTACAGCTCTGAATAATGTATTCTTATTTTCTTATTTCATTTTTCCAGTACTTGTCAGTTTCCAGCAGTACATATAATTAAATAAAATAACATGATTTAGGACTTGGATCTGCAGCAGAAAATAAATGGATGGACAGATTAAGCCAGCAAAAAAAATCTTAAAAATGTTTTTGCTAAATTTGACACTTTATGAGACAAAGAGCTTCATACAGCCTACCCGCTCAAAGTAGTGAAACTGTTTGCTATCAAAAAGAACCAAACAGCCTCCTGCTGCATGGACCATCTACAGCTGCAACAATCCCACTTTCAGTTTGTTAGAAACATTTTATTTCAGACATTACTGTCTACATGAAGGCCAGAAAAATGAGGGCTAATTAAATTAAAATTGAATTAAAGCTCAATGTGTCTTATTTTATTTGCTAAAGATATGCTTCCTTTTAGGCTGTTTAGATTTTTTAATTCCATCTTTTTTAATTCCATTTTTGCCGGAAACTGAATTCAAACATACCCTGAAATTCCTCTCCCTTTGAGTGCTTATGATCATTTGAAGACATTCTGTATATTTTTTCTCTAATTCATTAATTTTGTTTTTCATTAGCTAACTATGTTGCTCTAGATCTTTGATAAAGGTCCATTTATTGATTGACCTTTATGGCTTCTGGAAATCCCATCCCATGTACTGATCTTTTGTTAGATGATGTGAACACATCAGAATTTTATGATCAAATTATTACAGATTGGGTGTATTGTTCAGTGGAAAATGTAAATGACAGGTCATTAACAAATGAAATGAGTTTCTCAAGCTATCTGAAAGATTAAGAATCTGTTTTCTGCATTGTTTCCAATGCCAAATTTCATTTCCTCAATCACACATTAACATCACAGAAGTCTCGTAAAACATGACAACAAATATATAATACATAACAGCAGTCCTGTACCTCCACTAGAAACCTGCAGAGTTCTTTGAAAGGCTCGACGAGGCTCTCATCTCTGATCTTCCTGATGACGAGCACGTTGACAGGAGGTTTGTTCCAGGTGAGTCGCTGGCTGGCTGGGTCCTGGATGTGCCTGGGACAAAGAAACACACAAAAGTGACTAAGTGAACACACTAACACACATCAGTGCCTGTCTATAATATGTTAGATGCACAGACACAGACCAAAGAGTTGACTGTTACGGAATCAGATTGCCTTGAGACTTTTGATTCCAAATAAAGTCAAATGCCGCTGTGGCAGCAGTCTCACCTCATCTTATGAGTCAAGCAAAAGATTCATCTACAGCAGCTGCAGTCACTGATTAACTGTTATGACACCTTGATGTTACGCCTGTTGGAGTGAGGTCCAAACTCCAAAAAAACCTACGTACAAAATAAATCTCTTTTCCTCCAGTTTACCATTTGTCTCTCTTCTTCTTTGCATGGCAGATCACGGGCATTGTGCAGACAATAAGTCCATGGAAACACTCTTGACCAGGTGACAGCAAGCATCTGTTCTGTTCTGTTAGCCATCCCCTCTCACGTAACATCCAATCACAGCATTTTCATTTTATCTTATCTCACACGGTTACACAAGCGTCTTTGTGTAAATATGTCATCTGTACACAGAAAGTTCGACCCTCATGCTTACATGACTGAAGTTGGGTTGGGAAGAATACAGGCTTTGGGTCCGAAGTGAGTGGCAGGATACGGTCCATGTAGAAAGTGGGCTCTCCTGTGAGGAAATAAAAAGGAGGAGGACAGGTCAAAAGACTATCGCCTCACATCCCGGGCAACAGAGCTGTGGCAGTGGCATGGCGAACCAGCTGGCAACCTGCAGTGCAAACCTCTTAGGGGAGCTTTCCGCTGCGTCACTCGTCGAGCCAAAGGGCTCCAAGTGCTCGTGTTGGCCTGGCAACCTCCGATGCTCGATCCCCCAGAGCAGCTGTTCATGACCACCCCCCCGCCGTTGAGATCTTGTCCCCTTCCGCCGTCTCCTTGGTGACTTGGACGGGTGTTCCCGGTGCTTGGAGGGCCTGGCTGAATCGGGCAGCTGACCAGGAGGCGTTGAAGGTTGTGCCATGTCTCTGTCTGACAGTGCCAGGGGCACCGACGATGGCCCAGCCTCTGAGTTCTCCATTCTGCAGGAGCACAACACAGAGACACCTGTTAAAAAATATTTTGACAATTTAAAGAGAACATATATAAATAACTGAAGAGACTGAGGTTGAGCAAAAAAATCAGCTGAGTGCTCAGTTGCCAAGTATCATTTGGGTATATCATGATGGGCAATTTATCATTGAAGTCAAACATTCTGTGGCTCCAGCTTTTCAAATATGATGATTTGTAGCTTTTCTATATTCTACTTGTTTGTAGATTAAATATTTTAGATTTTGAACTATTGATCTGACCGAATAAGCACTTTGCAGACATCACCTTGGACTGCGGAAAACATTGTGGGCATTCAAATTATTTATTATTTAATGGTCAGAATGATAGGTATATTATTATATTAGCAGCTGGTTAACTGACAAAGAAAATAACAATCAGCTGCATCTCTTATTCTTGTGAAGACCAATAATTAAATGATGACTATCAGCTTTTTGTTAGTTCACATATAAATAACTACTAGTGTCTGACTTTTGTAGCCGTTAGTATAGTTTTCCATTTTAAGACTTAATTTAGAGCCGGATGGATTCTGTTTGTCTCCTTGGCTCAGTGGGGTTAATGTTTCACCTAGAGAGCCATCACTAAGTCGTTAGTTTCAGTCCTGCAATAAACAGAAGATATTATTTGCTTATTCTGTATCTAATTAACAGTCAAACATGAATTCTTGAAATATGTGGATGGGGATAATTCAAACCTGCGGCCTAACCTAACTAAGCTAATAACATCAACATTAACGCCATTTCCACGACAGTATTGAGGTAAATGCATAGTTGTCTATGCAGTGATGAACAATTTGACCTTGGACCAAGCTTACGTGGGATAGCACCCTTTTTACGACACAACTCCCTTAAATCTGCTGAACAACCGACTAGCCGTCAGAAATTTATCCACGGCTCTCAGTGACTAAAAAACTTTAACCACTGGTTTGTTGACAGTGGACGTTACCTAGCAGTTAGCTTAACTAGCTAACAGGAATAACAGTCCTCTCGTGACTTCTTACCTCCACCTCTAATCTCGCTTCCAGCTATTTCTGTGTTTAATTCTTAAACAAAGTGGCGTGGTGTTTCTGAGTTGTAAACAGTGAATAATAAAGCATAATATCTTGACTTAGGCTCACTGCCAGTCTTAAATCCCTCACAAAATAAGACTAAAAAACACGTTAACCGTTAAGTTGTTGACAGCGGACGAAACTAGCAGTTAGCTAAACTAGCTAACACGTCTGAACCACAGCTGAACCTCTGAAGGAAACGGAGCCTTACTGTGTCAAAAAGAAGCAAGCATGCTCATATCGCTACTACTTCACTAAGAACTGAGAGTTTACCCGCTACAAAACGTGTATTTACAGACAGACTGCGCCGTCAAACCATGAAAACTGATAACACAGTGGCATGACCAAAGGGGGCGTGACGCGTCCCAGATTCAGGGGCATCATCACTGCGGGCAGATCTGCGCAGGACCGCTGTGCAGTGAAAGGAACAGCGCCACGCCCGGTGAAGCAGCGTCATGTCAACACAGTGAAACCAGAGAGAGAAGCACCAGTGAAGTGTTAAAAGGTGTCAGTAGAAGCAAACCATACACACCACACATGTACCATACTTTACTCAAGTGCTGTACTTTTAGAGGTTATTGGACTTTACTTGTTTTACTTCCTTGTTATATTTTACTCTCCACCATATGTACTTAATACATGTAATGTCAGATTATCAGTACAAGTACTATCAACAAATATATTTTCTTGGCTTAAACTACACAGCAGTATCTATAATTATTGAAATTAGCCCCTCTTTTATCAGTTGCACATTAAAGCGGATGTGGTACATTAATCAACCAATTATTACAATCCAGAAATATTATCAAATAAATAAAATTTATTAAAAAAAAATATTTTGTACTGTCTGAACTTGATAGTGTGTCCATGTTTATTGTTTAATGTTGTAATGATTTGTTGCCAATTTTAGTTTATCAAATCTTATTTGTAACACAAATTTTATCGATTTACAAAAGGTTTTTTAATTGATCAGTATGCTAATTGATTTGAGTCTATCATCAAAGTGGATGAGATCATTGGCAGAAGAAACATAAAAATCCTGTATGTGAAAGTGAAATTGAAAAAGGAAAATATATAACAAGTGGTGAAATAAAAGCTCATTTACCCTCACTCTCATTTACACTCTACTGTCTTATAGGAGTACATAAAACTGCTTGTTTTATACTTTTACTTAACTATTGTTGGATATAATGTATCCTAAATTACAAAAGAAGACCCTGATACAATGAATAATATGAAAACATTCGGCTCATTATTAGGAAAATGTGACTGTTGCTCTGTCTTAGATGTGAATGAGTGATCTGTTGACATATTTTAACTGGCTCTGGCCTGTTTGTCTTGATTAACAGACAAGACTTCAAATGTGTGTAGAAGAGCACCAGAGCGACTGGTTTTCACCTTGTCTTTGTTAGGGTTCAAATACATTTTTTAACTGAAAAGTTAAAGCTGTTTCATGTTAGGAAATCCTTGTAGCTTCCCAGCTGTGCTATATAAAAAAGTCTTCAAGGAAAAACTGTACTCTGTTCTTTAAAAAACACTCTCAAACTTGTGTGCACTTCCGTGTCAGAGCTAAAATGTTGCCTAACTGTCTTCCCTTACTTGTGACCACACCTTCTCAACAAACCTGTTCAATAGTGCAGCTGCTCCCACGCTGGGTACCTGATAACCTAAAAAGAGGGATTGGCAGTGCTACATTTAATACCAGGTGACTGTATTCACACAGGTAAGAAGTCCAAAGGTAACAGTGTCTTTGCATGTGTTTGCTTTAAATATGTGAGATTGGTGTAGCAAAAGTCCCTCATCTAACTGAGAGAAATGTGTTGGTGCAAAGCTGACTTTGATAAATTTATCCTTGCGTCACTGAAACAAAATCCTAATTTTCTAGAGAGTGCAGTTAAAATAGTGAAATGTATTGACTACATTTGTATTTTTGCTCAGTTCCAGTTCTTTCTCTGATCACAACTGTGTCAATATTGTCCATCCCCAACTTCCTATTAAGCCGGTGCTGCTTGCTGTTTCCTGTATCTTATTAGCCGAAAAGCAGCAGAGGTCTATAGCAATAGAACATAAATCAAAAGGAAGCTATGGTTAAAGTATCAAAAGAGTAATTAACATCCAAGCTCTTGTGCGTTTTAATCTGTGTGACATTTACTTTTCATATATGCAGGGTGAGAAAAAAAATACAAATCAAACAAAGCTCCAAGTTACTAAAGAGAGAGGAATGGTAGTTCAGACCCCAACTATCGGAAAAGTGAACTGATGCAGAAGTGAAAGGTTACATAATGTGGGAAAAATGTTTCCATTAAAGCAATGCTTTGTTAGCTTCTGCACATTGTATGAAAAATATTTTTTTTTTCTCAGTGTACAGGTGATTTATTTTTGAAATAATATAAAATGTATGAAGACAAAATGAGCACCAAGCTCCTTTTCACATTGGGAACAGCAACATTAATACTTGGTGAAGAACAAACTTGACGTCTCAATCTTTAAACCATGAAAAGACCTTAAAATAATTCCCTGAAAAACACAGAAAACTGGAACATCTTCAATACACTGAAAACTGGGCAAACTCCATCTATGGAGGAATTGTGTGGTATAATCAAAAGCACCAGAATAGCTACTAAGTGGACTTTCTTCTCTCATACTTTCTGCCAAATTTAGAACAGTTTTTTATTATTTCACAGTTTTTGTTATTTGTTATTTTATTGTCTGGCAGAGCTCCACTCATTGGATTGAAGTTAGCAGGGATCATTTGGGGAAAAGTTACGTACAAACATAACTAAAAGAGAGTGAATGTACATTAATCAGATTGACACCATGCTGTTTACATGCTGTTATACCCCCTGCAGCAGCAGAGTCTTCGTCCATAATGAGCCTCAATGTGCCAGCGCACACCATGACCCTGCCCATCCCCTCCATGCTGCTCGGTCTGGGAGGAAAATGTCTGCTCAACTGGGCCCTGGTGTTTCTCCAGAGGAAGCACATCTGCAAAAGCTTCCTGGGAGTGTTCAGTGTTTCCCTCTCCATCATCGACACAATCTTGACTCTCTCCATCACCACCCTTTACATCCAAGCTGGCGGATATGTCCACTTCCTGGGCTTGACGCTGACTATGTATCATGTGTGTTTGCTGGTTCAAATCCTTGGCCAGGTCTACAGTGCTCTGCAGTGGCCGGTTGTAGTCGTAGCCGGTTTGGACCATTTCTTTACTGTCACTAGGTTGTTGCAGCTCACCACCGCCGGGTCCAGATGGACTATCTGCTTTGTGACCAGCCTGCTGTGGTACCTCACTGCTCTCTATGTCTTCCTGCTGTCTGACTTCATGCCTGCCATGGAGAAAGTGCCTCACAATCAGATCCACCTGTGCTGGGTCTTCAGCACCTCTCACTTCCTGCAGGTCACCATGTTTCTCCTGCTGACTCTGGGCTGTGCAGCGCTGCATGCTGGGCGAGGCACACAACCGTCAAGAAAACCTCAAATTACAGACCAAAGTAGATCGCACTCCAGAAGACGTGTTGTCCTGTGTACATTTTTTAACACATGGGCTCCATTCCTGGTTTTTCTGGTCGTGCTGTTCCTGTTACCTGTGGGATTACCTGCACACCTGGCCCTGAACGTTGCCTGGCTCTGCTTCCTAAACAGCCTTCTGATAGCAGTCGTTTTATGTGCAGTCTGTCCTGCCTCGCAGGGCCTGGCAGCAGTTCCTCCCGACAGCTTCTGTGAGTGGAGATTTAAATTTAGCCTGGTTGCAGAAGAGAACATGACTACACAAAGCAAAGATGAACAGGACTCATGTAGAAGTGAGTAGAAGAAGTGCAATTAGCTGCTGAAACTTCAGCATTAATAAGAAGAAAATCATCTGCATTTCTAAAGAAACGGGAGAACTATTGGATGGATTTCCATCAAGTTTGTACAGACTTTTTCGGAGAATGTATCTGAATGACTTGGGTGATCCACTGGCTTTTTTTGTTAAGTGCCAAAATGAGATTGACATTTGTGTTTTTATTTATTTTTCAGTTATTATTTCACTGACCAAACACACTAATTTCTGCAACATTTGATGCAATCTTTTAGATCATCTGAGATCATGATCCATCTTCGTTGATCGTCTTTTCTGTAGTCTGTAGATAATAAATCAGCTTTTTCCAGCCACTGACCTGGTCTTGGGGGACTAGCTCCTTTAGATGGCCTTTTGAAGAGATAGATGTCCTCCTTTTGACTTATATCACTGAGCATCAATCTTATGTCCACGATTCAGGCGTTTCCTGGGGATCCAGTTGCATAAAGACTATTCAAGGATCTGAATATCCCTGTCCCAGATTGATTTTCATGCATGATCAGAAAATATGTGAGTGATTTTATCTCCAGCGCCGCTGCTGTTTACCCATCTGTCTATTTTTATTGTGGGGTATAATAAAAAAGCAAATTACATTTTTTTCCACCCAACATCCTCCATCAGGTCTTTGACAAGTTGACATTCAATTGTAGTTCACATTTCAAGTTTACATACAGACATTTTCTGTCTTTCCTTCCATTTTGTTTTTGTAAATTATTGTACAGTTTACAATCAATCTTTGTTAAATATCTGAACTCTAAATTACATTCTCCTTTGAGTTTTTCAAAAGTCTAAGAAGATTTTTTTCTTCTATGAGTCTACATTTACTATTCCTTTTATTCTCCACCTCAGAGATGTAGTTTCTATCCCCCCAGGTCCAGTACTATATATTTTGTCATACCCCTCCTTATAATGTTATCCATTATATTGTAGTTTGTTTCAAATATTTTGCTCAGTTCCTGGGAGATTAGCACTCTCGGGTATTTTATTTATTTTGCATTCCATTTCATTTATATTTCTCACTAACTGCCCTGTGTGCTGTGTATCAAACAGAGAGTATTTGTGTTTAGACATCAGACTAATGATTTATCATAATTTTGGGAAGAGTTTGGGTTCTGGGGATAGGTAATTATATCACCTGCATAAGTCCACTATGTGTAACAAATTAATTACAGGATGAATGGTATGAAAGAATAATTGTCCATCTCTCTTGAATCTAAACTGAGGTGTTGGTTACAGCAGGAGCTGATTGGACTACCTGTGTTTATACTGATATTTGCACAGTTAGTTGCATTTAGCTAAATGTTAAATATGAAATAACAAATACAATTTGTTTGCTTTCATCGCCTTGCTAGGCTTTCAATGAGCAGCTGGTGCAGATGTGTGGATCTGTAAGTCAATAAGGAAGTTATAAGGACAAAAATCTGCATGCCCAGCAGATAAGACGGCACAAGACGACAGTGGTTTGACACTACAGAACTTTACTTGAATTTGATCCAAGTTCATTGTCTATACAGGGTATATTTACAAGATCTGAAATCAGGGAAGGGAAAAACAGAAAAAAAACAAACACTAGATACAACTGAGGTATTAGCTAAAAGCATTTACAGGTATGTAATTTACTAGTAAATATCAATGATGATAAACGGTTAGAGATGCAGTGTCCTCTGCTTAAAAAACATATTTTATATCACAACATGAGGTAGGAGAACAGTGTCTCGATTCATGCAAGAACAAAAGTCTCATCACACTGTAGTATTGGCAACGTAGTATGTAATAGTCAAACACAGACACTGTGTTTCATGTTTCAGAACAGCGTTGAAGGGAAAAGGGGTAATGTTTTTTCATCTATAGCAGGATGTGTTTAAATTAAAACATGGTGTACCTATTCTTAGTAACCAGTGATCTGTGTGATCAATCACCAATGCAGCCACACTTCCTACTTCTCCCACACTGGCATAGAATAATTACTGCCTGAAAATTACACACCCAGCTACAAAGCATAACACCTACAACAGTTTAAATGTCTCCTTGGAGATGTTTACTAGTTTTCCTCACATAGCTTGGAGGCAAAGAGTATGTAAATCCATATTCAAATGTGTCCAGTCCACATGGCAAAGCTCTGTTCATTCCACTTTTGTCTGTTGGGCAAACTTTACACTGGTAAAAATTCTGTACAAAGCATATATTCTCATATGTTCTCATTGCACTGCAAAATGCAAAAAATGCCCAGCAAACCTTTTTATAGGATTTTTCCCCTCCCCTTTTATTTACATTTAGTCCTTTTTTCCATTACGGTGTATGATTAAAGAAGCCGAGCAACGCCCCCTTGTGTATAAAATTAAAATGACACAAAGTAAAATTTTAGTAAACAGGAAAGTTAATCTGTTTATGTGATAAACTGAAATTATTTTTTGCCCTTCTAAAGAGGTAATTAAGTCAATAAAAGCTAATACTGATTATCTTTGAGTGATGTTTACGCATCCAGACAAGAATAAATGATCAGAGTATAAGCACACATCCAGAGCTACGTGAACACATTTCTCTCTTTCCCTTTTCAAAGCCGCTGTGCTTCAGTCAGATGTGGGAGGCCAACACACACACACACACACACACACACACACTTTTCAAATCAAAGGCTACTTTTTCTGTTCTTTATAATCTGACTTTATATTTAGCCAACCTCTCAACCAACCAATAATGATATAAAACTTGCACATGTTCAATGTTCATGCATATGAGCCATCTCAATAGTTTGTGCGTTACGTGTGGGGAAAACATCTTCTTTTTTCTGTTTTTTTTTTTTTTACAATGAACAGGTTGATTGGCCCAGTGACATAAACCATAAGGGGCAGCGAAACATGCAAAAAAAAATAAATAAAATAAAATCATTTTTGTCATCATTTTCTTTTTTTCCCAAAATGCATTTCTTAAAACAAATTTTCAATTCATCTCAAGGGGAAAATGACTTAACAAAGAGGAAAAAGCTCATTACATTACACATTAAACAGTCTGTCAAATTGAAATCCACAAAAAAAACCCAAATGCATCGCTTCAGAAAAGGGGAAGTATAACAAAGTATTACTTTCCTATTTTGCCTTTGTCCTGCATCATGTCTCAGTAAACCATGCGTTTCACCCCCCAAACAGCCACTCGACACAAGTCAAGTTCTGATAACTTTTTTAAAAAAGAAAACAAAAACATCTGAAGCCATAGTTCTGGTCAAATTTATATAACCTTTTGAAGATTTTTCATAGAAGAACAGTTAATATATTAATGACTACTGTATTTACAAAGTGAATATAAATCTTTAGTTAATACGTTAAATATTTTCTTTCATAATTTCAATAAAGGTTTAAATGGAACAGTAGAGTGTACATTTGCGGCGTGGGTTTGATTTTACTGGCTTGCACCTGCACCTGCTTTTATGACAATCAATGACAACTGTACTCAGCCCAGTCTTTAAGGTCTGTTATTGTAAAGGGAAGCTGTGTAAGAAAATCTGCATTGAACAGGGTGGAGCACAGTGGAATGTCTATCAATTTGCATTTAGAGTAGATGCACTAAAAAAAGCTCAGAGTTTAGCAGAGGCCGATCCCCTTTTCTTTTTAAACAATTATTTACACACACGCACACGCACACGCACACTCCTTAGAGGGATCTCCTTAGTGGCAATAAAAAGCGCTTTTGCCTGGCAACTGACACAATAAAAGTCCTCTCTTCCTCTGGCTGGACGTCTACTCGCTCTCCTGGGCATCTACAAAACACAGCACACCCCCAGCTGATCTGGCACTGGAGATGGACGGACGGGTATGTGTGAGTGAGTGACGGTCGTTTTGTGGGAGAGAAAGAGGGAGGGAGGTTGTTGAGAGGTTTTCTTTTTGCTGGGGTCCTGTACAGTCTCACCCGAGTGCGAGCAGAGGCCCACAGACAACAACAGCTGCCCCCATTCTGACGGCACAAAACAAAAAGGGCTCCCTCTGTACCCCTGACGTCTGGGCCACCCAGCCTGCCGCAGAGGGAGACTGCACCAGTCCCCCAAGCTCTCCCCTCAACCCTCGCCTCCCCTCTCTTCCTCTTCCTGCCTGGTGCTGTTTGTTCAGCCAGGCAGAATAATGTGAAGCAGGGGCCGGACCCGAGGCCCTGGGCTAACTGCTTTCACCTGCGACCCACATTCTTAGATTGACGCTCTGACACAGCGGGTGGTGGATAAAAACCGTCTGCTAACAGTGAAGTTAAATGGTACAAAAAGAGGAGCCCAGAAAACAAAACGAGGACAGACGGCTTTGATCATCTGCTGGGAACGCTGGGGCCATTGCTCTGCCTGAATGCCTGGACTGCACTGACACACTGGAGTGTGTGCGGGCGTGTGAGGATGTCGCGCATATTATGGTAACAGTACAGCCACTGCACATGTGAGACGCTGCCTTTCCCTCTTTTTTAGAAAAGCTACACCAGCTCAACCAACCCGTGTCCAGACACATTCCATTCCCAGGGGTTTCTGGGGAAGGAGAGCGTGTTAAGTGCACACTGCACACACAGTGTTTCCTGTCTGGGTGAAAACCACAGTGTGAAGTTAAAGAGTTCCCTGGTAGAGGGTGGCGTCAGTGTGCAGCAGTGGAAGGTGGTGGTATCTGGATCAACCCACTGTCTTTGATAGGAGAGTCCAGGTGCTGCCCAGCAGAGTGAAGAGGGACACTAGCCTGTGTGAGGAGCAGCTGGGGTCCAGGCCAGACGATATGCTAGCTACCTTGTGTGGGGGTCACACTCAAAACACTCACTTCAAGTTCAGCATCACTATTGGCATATTTTCATGAGGTTTCACGACATCAGCAAAATGTCCTTTTTTGTACAGTAAAGGTCTTTCTCCTCCATATAGATTTAATGTTTTCAACTTGTTTTATTTCTGTGTTTATCAGGAGGAAAAAAAAAAACGGTATTGAAATGTCCATGCAGTTTCCTGCAGTTGCTGGTATTTGAGCATTTGGGCTGTACGTACAAGGAGATGGCGAAAGGGCATGAAACCAGGTGCAATTATGTGTCTGAGGGCACCGGCTGCCATGCCAGGTAGTAGCATGAATCAACTCTGAAATCTCCAAGTCTTTAGCTCCAGAATTCAGAGAGAGCAGGGTGAAAATTGTGGGGAGAAACAGAGATGGGCTGTGTTGGTCTCTACTTGACCAAACTCCCGCCTGTGAAGCAGCTGTTTGTTCAGTAAAAACTATAAATTAAATCAAACATACATGCCCAAGAAAATTTAAATACTGTTTAAAGAGAGGAGACAGGAGCAAAAGAAAGAATAATAATAACAAAAAAACACAACATAAACCGTTTTTTATGTGATGTTAAATTACAAAAACAAAAGTCAGTCCTACGCTGAAATAAAAGGGGAGGGTGAGATACACAACCTAAAATCAGCCAGAAGCGATGTGAAGCTCCTTTCTGCTCCAGGCTGATTTGTTTGAGTCTGTAGAGTTGGCGGGTGATCAGGGGAGGAATGAGGGAGGTGGACGATGGGGGAGCTGGGGGTGGCAGTTACTTTTGGCCAGCCACTGGGGCCTCTGAGAAGGAGGAGGAGGATGGGGAGTGGGCATTGGGGGGTCCGGCTGAAGGGGTAAGAGGAGGAGAGGGGCTGCCTCCCACTGTGGCAGACTGCACCATCTGCTGCTTGAGCTGGATGATTGTGCGCTCAAGCTTTTCCCGCGCCTCACGCTCCCTGCGCAGCTCATCCTGCAGCTCCTGCCGGTCCGCCTCCGCCCGCTCCAGCCTCTGACGTAGCTCCGACAACTAGGAGCGGACAGAGAGACAGACAGACATGAGGTAAACATATACCTATAGTACATTCAAACACACAGCCTAACACATTTAGTTTAATCACACCACCGTGATGATTCAGAATGACCCACCATCAAGTAATACAAAAGTCCATTAAGATTTTAAGGATTTTTAATGTTAGCCCTTCTCTTCCTATCAAAAACAAAAATACAGTAAGGTATATACATGCAACATTTAGATAAGTGGCCTGCTGTGTGCTGCCAAACAGAACACAGGAAAGTGCCCTGCTCATAATTGTGTGACACTAACATGAAACAGGAAAACACACAGAAGACATTCTTCAGGTTAAATTCACTTCTGTGTCTTCTGTCTTTGAGAATGAGTGTGAATTTGTAAAATTACTTGACACAATGTCTAGTTTCAAGCCAGCATTAACCTCACAGTCACACAAACATCCCCTTTCCTCCCTTCCATTCGATTTTCCTAACAAACTGGCAGACATCCTGTATTTTATGCCAAAGAAGGGGGGCCTTCAATAACAGACGAGAGGGGGGGTTACTGCAGAGCAGAGCAAAGGCCCACATAATACAATCAAGATTAATTCTAGTGGAAACCTAAACAAAGGCTCTGAGTGTATGTGCTTTCACACTCTTCCAGCAGCATAGTGACTCATATAAGGCAAGCATATGCATAAAATTATTTGGTAGGGAAACTACCAAATTGTCTGAATGTGCTCAGTAACAATGTAAATTCAACATCTTTTCAGCAGTGATGCAAAAGGTAATTCTTGTTATTGATGCTAATTAATGGAAAACAAAGAAAACTGTTGTAATTTAGTTGTTGTAAATGCTTAGAAATTGAAAGCATCAACACAAAGTCCTGAACTGATGCGCCCTCAAGCTTAACTGTTTACATAGGACATAAAAATGTTAAGCAATCCAAGCCAATATGCGGACTGTTTGTCACTGCAATTCACGCAGATTTTTTCTGCAAAGATCAGTGCTGTGCATGCATGTGTTCTTCTCTAGGTCCATACCTGTGCAGCATAGTGGGCCTCTTGCTGGCGTTGTGCCCCCGGCTCGCAGGCGCAGGCCTGCTGTCGAAGCTGCTCCAGACGGGTCTCCAGCTCCAGCTGTTCCTGGCGGGCCTGGCTGAGCTGCCGAGCCTGCTCACTGTGCACCGCCTCCAGCTCACTGCGCAGCTCCCGTTGCTCTGCGCTCAGCTCCCGTAGCCTCGCCGCTTCGCCCCCTCGCACCGCCTCCAGCTCCTGGAGATATAGAGACTAAGTCAGGAGAAATGACAATAATAATGTGCCCTGTCGAGAAAAATGCTTTACATTTCAGCCCCTCAACAGAGAGGTCAGGGGACCTTTATGACATTCAGTGGGCTTATGGATGTCGTCAAGGGCAAAAAAACTAAAGTGGAAAAGGAGGACAGATAACAATGAGTTTTTTCCTAATTTCCTAATTTTTACTAATCAAGGATATTTATTAAAGCACAATTTGCATATGTTTTATTCAAACAATGTTTTCTAAAATGAATATCTAATTTTGCAATACAAGCAATCCTCTCAAGAACCCCATTAGCAGGTTCATTTTCAGCAATTCAGCAGTAGATGGGAAAGTCACCGTAATATAGGTCAACTCCATGTTCCATATGGATGAAATCAAACTTGTGTCATTTAATAATATACAAGATGTTATATATCAGTGAAACATTGTGATTTACAAGAACTGGGATGCTGATATGTTTGACAAATTACAGGACCGTCAGACACCAACATTTGGACTGATTGGGCTTTAGGATTATTTCAGCTGTAAGAGAGATAGAGAGAGAGATGGAGGGATCAGTGGAAGGTGAGTATCACCTCCACATCTATGTCAAGGGCACTTCTAATAGGCAAGTATAAGTGAGGGGCTCATTTATCTTTTTCGTAGTTCTTTCCAATCGCCAACTCACCATTTCCAGCTGGAGCTGCTTGTGCAGAGTGGAGTTTAGTTTCTCCTGCTGCCTGCTGTACATCTGCATGATCTCCACAACAATCCTGTCCTTGTCGTCCTCCAGCCCCCCCATCACCACTGCAGAGTTGTTCGTGGCAAAGCCTGTGTCCTTAGTCGCTACTTCCGTTACCGGCGACAACAACGGTGCAAGAGGAGGAGGGGTGTGGGTGGGGGTGTGGGTGGCTTTCTTGCAGCTCTGGCTGCTTGTCTCCATGGAAACTGCCTGGGTTTGGCATTCCTGTTCCGTGGCCGAGGCAGCAGCAGCACGTTGGGATTTGGCCTCCTCGGCGCCAGCAGCGACGGGAGGCGATGCATGAAGATCTGAGGAGGGAGGAAGAGGAGGATGAAGGAATGCAGGAGAAGGAGTTTGAAAAAGAAATAAAAGAGGAGGTGGTTGTAAGACAGGAAGTGCGAGCCGAGATGGTGCACACTCCCGCCTACGCTTAGTAACACCCTCACACAACCTCATAAAAGCTCACACCTCTTTCTCGGTGTGAGCACAAAGCACAAGCACGGCAACCGCCAAGGAACCAACACTCACCCACAAATTCTGCGTGCATGTGTGTGTGTGGCCGACAAAAAGTGCCTTGTGTGGGAGCTATGCTGCTCTGCATGGGCCCCTCCTCTGTTCAAACTCAGGCTTGTTCCCTCACTGTGGCCATTAAAGGTGTGCATAACGAGAGAGGTCTCACGCACGCACGCACGCACGCACACACACACGCACACGCAAAGATACCTGTGCAAAGATGCTACAGTGGGGTATGTGTACGCCAGTAATGATGGTGTGTTTTGAAGGAATGACAGGCAGAGAGAGAAGCAGAAGTAGTGAAAGAGAGCATGAGAACGGCAGGTTGTTTGCCAGAATAATGTATTCATACAGTATGTGTGTTACAGGAAACAGCCTGCTCTGTACACGACATGTCTGGCACTGGAGATGACACTCATTTACTGACTCAAACTGGCTTGCGCAAAAGTGCATGCACCCACACACATGATAGTAGAAGCACACAAACAGGAGTGGGTCATTTGGTGGTGGATCAAAAGGAAATAAGCAGGAGAGAGAGACACAGAGACAAACTGGGGGAGGAAAGCATTCAGTGAGGAGAAGAAAAGAGAAGAGGATGAAGAGGAGAAGGGGGGTAAAGAAAGAAATGACAGCAAACCATGAGGGAGGTGGAGATGAAGGGACCTAGAGAAGAAAGAGACGAGGAGGGATGGACGGATGGGAGATGAAATGTGGGAGCAGACGGAGGACGGATTCCGGGAGGACATGGAAAAAGCTGCCAGAAAAGAGAGAGGGAGGAAGGAGAGAAGAGAGACAGATTGGCTGAAGAAGAAAAGACAAGCAGAGCGCCAGAGATATAAGACAGACAGCCTGGCAGTCAGACGTGGCGTAATCATGGCAGACAGAAACCATTCACTCTCTCTCTGGCTCTATACACACACTCATATATAAATATATACATGTATATATATACTGTTTGTATACACACATATATTATTATCACATCGATATACCCACTTCAACATGCACATAAAAAACACACAAAGCAGAGAAGAGGACACTGCCATTTCTGCCCATCTTGTTTATCAATACTGAGGTGGTTACATGAAGGTCAATGCATGATTATGTGTAGCACTGCAGGCTGCAATGTTAAGTGTGTGTGTGTGTGTGTGTGTGTGTGTGTGTGTGTGTGTGGAAGGTAGTTTACTGCAGGTTGTATATTTACAGTGAGCACGTGTCTGCTCTACATGATCTGCATGTCTCTTCTGCTTATGCATGTAAATCGTCTGCTGTATGTGTGTCATGTATTTATAGTAGGCATGTGTCAGCCGTGTCTGTGTCTAATGTACATACAGTGTGCACAACAGTACTTATGAAGTAATCATTCATATTTACATGATCAAATATCATCAGGGTTGTCAGCCTTCCATTCTTTATGGAAATCCTTTAACATGAAATTGATTCTATCACCAAATTAAGACCAGAGAAAATTCATATATCAAATATCTTAACTCAAAGGCCACTTGCTTTCAGCCAGAAAACACTGACAGGTAATATTTTTGTTCATTTCAAATTGTAATTTCTCATTAATAGTGTTTTTTCATCATTTTGCTCATGAATATCAGTGATGATATATGTAACAATCAGAAGTTGTTCACAAAGAAGCAAAATGTGTTTCTGCTTTAAACAATTCATTTAGCATTGATAAGCACTGTTTAAACATTTAATAACTGGTTTATAGCACAGCAGGGGAGCTGCACAAATATATAAGAATATTTTTCCAATGGACAGTATGTAGTATGTCAACATCATAATCTTATGTTATTACAACAGTGTTTTACTATGTCACCATTCATGTTTAATAACCAAAGGAGGATGTGTAGTTGTTGACAAATTAATGAATACTTATGTCTGCTCACAACTACGTTCAAGTTTGTTTTTTTTATTAATATACTGCTTGCTGCTTAAGGCTGAATAAAGGTATGAGATATTATTCAAGTTTAACACATTACAGAACAAACTATCAGTCATTTTCTTTTTCCAGGAGCAAAGAGAAACACCATTATAAAAACGTGGATTTAGTCTGTTAGTTTTAATTTGTGTTAATATTGCAGCATTTCTTAACACATGGAGCACATTTCTGAACATGACCTGTCACTTAACCTGCTGTCTCCTGGTGGGTAATGGAGCCAGACCATGAGAGCAGGAGCTAATATTAGCTAGTCTTAAAGCCAATAATTCAGAGAGATTAGAGGTAATTTTGCACCAATTTTTTGCTTTTTTAGCTCTGTTTTTTCCTTGCATGAACATAATTATTGTAGAGTGTAGATTGCTGCATTTACGTTCACAAGAAGGTCAAGTAATCTATTATAGTATTATTAGATTTGAGTGTGGCAGTTCAACAGAATGGAAAAAAAACTGAAAGGCTTGAGAGGTGGGTGGGACTTCTTCGCCTACCAGCATCCTATCTAAAGGGAAGACAGTTCCCATTTTATCATGGGAACTTAAAGGACTGATGAAATTAAAATTTGATCCTACTATACTTCTTGCTTTACAGTACCAGAGGGCATTACATGGAATAAAAATAAGTCTCTGCTTTGGTTTAGCAAAAAAAAAAAAAAAATCAAAGTGATGAATCTGTAATCCAAATCCAAATTCTGGTTAGGTGTGCATGTAGAGTAAATATCTTTTGTCTCTCTGTGTGGTCACTGTTTGGTCAATGGAAGTGCGTAAGTGTGTATTAATGTGTGAATCAGTACTGACCCATGGGTGGCTCGTCGTGGCCCAGAACTCTGCGGCTGTAGTGGTGTTTGAGCAGTGCTCCCAACATCTCGGGGCTCATCTCCGCCTCCCTCCGCAGAGACACGTTAGGAGCCACCATCTTATCGTACGTGTATAGGTAGTAACTGGGAGACAGACAGAGAAGAAAGAAGACATATAACGCGCCGAACTGACTTCAGGTGACATTAACCCTAACTAAAAATACTGAACAATCAACAGCAACTTAATTTCAATTAAATTCCAAGTTTCCCTCAATGACACACAAAGCTGACATTGCTACTAATTATGTGCATACTGAATCAAGCATCTGTTAGTTTTTTTATTCTAGTTCTAATGACAGCAATGTCACCTTTCACCTACTTCTGTCATTGCAGTAAATGTCATAAATGTTATAAGTTATGGACTTTGCAATGTTGATATACATAAACCTCCATACACCTGCAATAACTCACGAGGCCACTTTACCTCTCCAGCAATAAAACGCAGCACAATCAGAGCAACAGAACAAAAGTCATTTGGTGGCTGTTTAAGCCTACAGTGACTGCACCATCTGAAGCATGTTGAAAAGTGTGGGATACGGATACTTCTTATCGTGCGTTTACAGGATCTCAGCCTAAACAGGCCTTTTGGCTTATCACAAACGTCCAGGTAGTGGGTAGGACTGAGAGAGATAGTGTTGGCTCAGTGGCTTCAGCGCATCTCCGGGCACTATCTATCTATTCCTGGCTGCATGGTGGGATGGGAGGGAGGAGAGAGAAGCACAGAAAGAGATACAGAGAGATAGAGAAGCAGATGGAGGAGAGGAGCGCTCTGAACCCCTCCCCCACCAGCAGTCCCCTCCAGACAGAGCTGGAGCTGTGAACTAGGTTAAGCATGACAGCTCAGTGGGGCTCTGCCTGAAAAACTACCAACCTAGCCTTGCTTCATCTCCTCTGGATGGAGAGGAAGCACTGCCTGCTCGCTTGAATGGGAATCTGTAACTCTGTCACAGGAAAGATGTGATTGAATAATGTAAACCTGGCATGTATTTAACAAGTGTACCACTAATGGATGCTGGTAGTACCTAAATATGACGCTAAAGTGCTGTGGATGTCAACCACGCTGCTCGGCTGTAGCAGTGCATCATTTGTAATGCTGCAATGGAGAAGACATGCTCCAAATTGTGCAAGTCCTGACTGGTTTGAGAGAGTTGCAGTCATGTGATGCGGGTAGGTGACTAGTAGCCTAATTCTGCCAATTGGTCTGGTCTGACGTCTGCGAGCCTCCACACAGTCGGTATGTGAAGGCAGTCACATGTAGCTTTAATGCCGTAAACCATCTAATTCTAGTTTTTAATCTGGGTCAGATTACTGTGCGAGCCATCAGAGCACCAAATCCAAAAACAAGCTGGTGCACTCTGGGGAGGACAGAGGGAGGAACAGAGAACCAGAAAAGAAGAAACGGGAAGGAGGGAGGGAGAGGAGTGGTTCATGTGATGAAGGAGAGACGAAGAGGAGGGAATAGCAGATGAGGGAGCGAAGCACCAATTAGGGAAATTAGGGATGGGAATTTTTCTGAGAAAGAACTGAAAGCCAAACTGAAACTTGGTGATTATTTTTCTAAAGCAGTAGGGCAGAAATACGCACGTACAGTATCTGGCACACAGGCAGCTGGCTTGTTCAAGTATTGATAGAAACTTATATGCTAAGAAACGTCATGAAAAAAGCTGATTAATCAATTGAGAGAAAATCAAATGGCTACTATTATATAATAATTATCTGTCATATATTCTCATTTCAGTTTCTAAAACTGAAATGCTAAAAACATCTATTTTATACCTTTGCAAATTGAATATCTTTTGATTGTGTGCTAGAAGATGTTTAGCCATGTAATGCCTGTTCCCCAGTTGGTTTGTTTTTTAATAATAACCTTTAGATAAAACGATAATGAAAATAACCATTAGCAGTGACACAAAAAGTGGCACAAAAATTGTGTACTGGTGTTTAATTAAAGTGAATAAGGTGTAGTACCTGGGATGGACCAGGGTGGGGTGTCCTGGCTCCTCCTTTATGTCTGAGAAAAGACGATTGAACACCAGAGAGGGTGGAGATGTTTTCCCCTGAGAAACAAAAAAAAAACAAAAAACACACACACATAAATATCACACACACATGCAGCAACTTTGTCTTCTAAACCACTTTTTCACTTGCACATCTTATCTTTATCCACTGCATACCAGCATACTATCTATCTATCTATCTGTATGTATGTATGTATGAATACATGGGGAGAAGCAGCAGGAGGCGATGGAATGTGCCGTACTACGGGCTCTTGGAGCTAAAGTATAACCTAATAACGCTAATATATGCAAGCATACATGAGGATGAGGAATCATCCATCAGGCATCGGCTGGGAAAGAGAGAGACAGTGTGTGTGTGTGTGTGCGTGTGCGTGTGTGTGTGCGTGTGTGCGCGCGTGTTGGAGAAAAAAGCTAATCATGATAAAGAGCTTCTTCCCTGTGTGTGCACCTAAAGTTGGTGTATGTGTGCTGCAATGGGGGGAGGTGAAGAAGTGAAGGCTTCTAGCCGCTGTACGAGAGTACTTCCTGACAGGTCAGAGTAGAGAGCTGTGCCGCTATGAATGGCTGAACAGGGGGTGTGTCTGCCAGTCAGAGTAGGGTGGTGACCCAAAGAGCAGACCTGTATGTAGAGGAGGGGGAGGGGAGACCGGGGATGTTGGGAGGGAGCTGGTGACTGACCTTTCTTGCAGGGTCGGCATCGGCCAACTTGCTGTTGGGGGAGCAGAGGTCTGCTGATGGTTTCCTCACCTGGCTCTCCTCCCCCTCTACTGCCTTCTGAAACACACAGAGGAAGAGATGGCAGTGAAAACCAACAGACCATCAAGATTAAACCTAACTGAGAAAGAGATGGAGCATAGTGTGGATTATATTTGTGAGAATAATTAGAACAATTAAAATGATGCACGGACTCTGCCTGAGCATGGGAACAAGACGAAGAAAGAAAAAATCCACAGAGGGGATAGATAGAGACAAATGGCTTTCTAACAACAGGAAATAGAGACAAATGACATCCAAGAGGCAATAAATGGAAACGAATGGCATTAAAAGTGAGCAGTGCTCGTAAGCTACGACCGTGAAACAGTGTTAGGAAAAAAAACAAAGGCAGCTGGAAAATGGATAAGAGTAGAGGCTGAATGAGCACATTGAGGAAGGCCTATAAATAAAACATGATGTTAGTCAACATGGCTGGAGCATGGACCATCATTACGTGCCTCTGTGCGTGTGATTCATTGGTATACATGCAACACAGTTGGAGTCAGCCTCGCTCTCAATGTGTAGACATATTTGTGTGGTGGATGTCTATGATTCATTGTGTCAGCTTCATGCCCTCTGAGCCATGTATGTTCAGTAAATACTGCTAGCATTGCCTCTACTTGTGTGTCTGTGTGTGTTTTTGAGCGAATCCAAGACACGCTCTGCGAGAGGCCACAAGCTGATGGAGTTGATGCTTATCTGCAGCAGACAGACCTGACACTGCACACAGCCTGCATGCAGTTCACACTCACTTTCAACCAAACTGACAGGTAGCACTGCGCCAGAGGAACAAGACTTTCCAGCATCACAATGTGCACTGCGAGGTAGCCCACGGCAACAGACAGAGAGGTGGAGAAGGGAGGTGAAGAGAGAAGAGAAGGTAGGAGGAGGAGAAAAAAACGGAAAAGAGAGAATTCAATGGGGAGTAAAGTGCAAAAGCAGAGAGCAGAAGGAAGGAAGAGAGATATAGAGGCTGTAGAAAAGCATCAATAATTGACTTAGTATCCTCTTAAAGCCATCTATAAACGTTTATCCACACACACACACACGCCTTTCGGGGGGGGGGAGAGAAGTCATAGTGAATAATAAACCTGAGCCTTTCATCAGCTGGACTAAAGGATTTTGCTGTGCACAGTAGCGGCATTGCCATTACCAGAGCTAAACAGCCTCAGAACAAAAATGGCCAAATTACTGTGACAGCCAGGTATTATCTGCCTAAAATTCATAGTGGCTATTAGCCAAGCAGCAGCTTTATCTGTAAGAAATACTAATTATTCACTTACAATTCATAATTGTTCACTGCTTTTCTACATTCAATGTAAATTTTTTGTGATACTTTAAGATGTTGAATGTGGTACAGGTTAAACATGTCATGTTATGTTAAACATGACAACAAAAGGAAAAAAATGTCCTAATTTAGTTGTGTGTGAATTCATGTGTACCCTATGTGGGATAGTCCTTTATTTACACAGGCATGGATGAACGAGCATGTGCATGTAAATGTAATAAGCTGGCCGCATATGCAAAGCCAGGTGTGTCTCCCTGTGTGTGCGGGGATAGAGAAAGAGGCTCGTCTGTTTATGAGTGCTTGTGGTTGGTGTTTTTTCCTTTTTTTTTTCTCCACAAGGCAGCATTGCAGCATTGAAGAGGGAGGGAGCGAGCGGGAGGCAGAGCCAGAGTGGGATGATGGGACAGGGCAGAGACAGAGGGAAGGAGGGAGACAAGGGAGGAGAATAAACAGAAACAAGAATAAACCCACTGCAGTGGTGTGTGTAGAGCTGGGTCATCGCTGGCTTGATTCCCTCCAATATCAAGATCTGAATATGTGCGGGTGTTAATGCTACTACATTCCTTTAATGTAAAACCACTCACCGAACCCGGCACGAGTGTGTGTTTGTGTGTACGAGACAGGGAGCGTGAGCACGAGGCCAAACTGACATTAACACCAGATCATCCAGAGGTCTTTCATCAACTGGAAACTGACGGCGGCGGCAGATGTGCTGCTGATGCGACAACTGACAGCTCATTAAAAGGTGTGTGTGTGTGTGTGTGTGTGTGTGTGTGTGTGTGTGTGTGTGTGTGCGTGTGCGTGTATCCATATACAGAACATAAATACATAAATATGTGTGTGTTCCACTAATGGTTGCCCGTCTCTCCCTGTATTTCTTGCTTACCTGACAGTTGACAGCTGAACGCCCACCACCCACACACACACTCATTATCCCTGCTGCTCTACTCCTTAATGAAAGTGTGCGGGTGCAAACGTATGCACATTTCAACACAGTAGTATTCGCCCCAAGTTGCCCCCCCCTTTTCATTAACACATCATGCTGCTGTTGCCTAATCTACAGTAATGAAGCACCTCTCTTATTTGTGCCGCGCACACACACACACACACACACGCACACACGCACATCTAACCCCCCATGTCTCCAGCCCTTTGTCAGGCTGCAGCTCGCCTTATGACAATGTGGATTAGCATTCCACACACTCGCTCATCTGAACTCTGCCCTGTTGTTCCTAATCACCAGCAGTCTGCAGCCACACACGTGCACACATGTGCACGCACACGCAGCCATGCGTGCACGCACACGCAGCCATGTGAACTTTTACAATGACCCATTTCCACAGCTCCAGACCATTAGCACACGTGACATTTCTACAGCAGACGCATTAACAGAGCAGAAAGTGTTTTCTGTGTGTAGCCTGAGTGCTGTTGAATCCAACAGTAACAAGCACCACTCGACTACACACACAGCCATGACTGAACATTAAAGTCTTACGCAGACGCGGAGTAAACACACTCCAGTGGCGGCTGCCGTGTGTTTCTACCATGAGCCCCATCTGTGCTCCCACTAATATCCACTTTACACCAGGAATACTTGGTGCCTCTATTTTCTTTCGGCTGGATATTTATTGTAAATGGGGCATTTGGAATGGAGGCTGACATTCAGGGTCTTTATAAATATTTTTTAAGCTAGAAATTGCCTGAGTTATTGAAAGCATCACCATATCTTTCATGAAGAGGTAATTTCTGATTGGAGTGAAGGCTTTTAGCTTCACAAAAAGTTGACAGATACCCAATTTCTTTGCAGCAGAGAACCACAGAGGGTATAAGCAAGTCTTTTTCAACTCTTGCCAGTCTCTGGTTGTCCCCACAAACAACCAGAAGAATCTGTTTCATTTCTACTCATGGTGTTATTTTATGTTTCATATTTTAGGTACATAAAAACACGCAGAGTGTGAAATCTGAGGTCAGGCTCTCAGTCACACGACACTCTGGTGTATATAAACACACGAGCACCCACACACACACCTGCGTACCCGGACGCGTGTGCCCGCCCAACCGCGCGCGCACACACACACACACACACACACACACACACATACATACATACATACAGATAGATAGATAGATACAGTTACAGGCTATAAATACACATACTCTCCCCATACATGTATAATAAAACACATTCAGTGCTCATCCCCCATACATGTACACACTACAGCTATGCATGGAAAAGGATGGATGGAGCAAAACAGCACTTATAAGTAAGTAGTACAAGTCCAACCAGTCTCAACAAGCCTATGGCAAATCGTATGTAAGGCACAATAAGTATATACACCTTGGTCTGGTCGTCTATGAAAAACTGCAAGCGAGCGCCACAGTCTCGCCCGTGGAACAGAAACAGAGGGCTTCACAAAACATAACTGTGCCAACAATCCGCCCTCTTCCTCCCCCTCCTCCACATTTGAGCCATTCATGAGCCAGGCATTCAGAAGGAGGCGAGGGGAGGCAGAGGAGAACGGGGTAATGCAGCTCATTCTCCTTTTTCCTCTCTCAGGAGGAAGTAAACAGCCTTTATTTGGGTGCCTTTTCATTCTGCCTCAGACAGTGAGGGAGGAAAGGAGGAACACACACATGCAAAGACAGTCAGTCACGCCCCGTCTGTTTCTAGACCACATCCTGTTCTGCTGCAGTCGTTGACTGTGTCAAAGATTAAGCTACGGATACGCAGATATATATATACACTTCCTGGCTCAGACCATGCAACAGAAAGACACTGAAACATCTTGTCTGCCTGAATGTGTGTCGCAGAAACAATTTTATTCTGACATCGCCTGAGTTTCCGTAAACATTGATCTACATATGTCTGTGGCCTTTTGCTTGCAGTAAAGACATGATGAATAAATTGAAGGTGCAGCATCCATCTTTGGAATTCCCTCCACCATGACAACCACACAGACACACACAGACACTAGAGGCCTTTATATGAAAGTCTTAATCCAATAAGCAATTTATCCATGGACTGGGAGCCGCACTTTGTTTCAGCAGCCAAATCAATAACAGCCCACAAGAGAACCATGCAGCAAAGAGGCATTTAAAGGTATACACATTTTTAAGGCTCTCTGCGTAACTCAGCCCTGCATCCACATGTTTAGCTCTTAACTATTTATCCGCTGTGAAGGCAAAGATCAAAAAGTTAAGTATATTTGAACAAATATAAATCGACAACCTTTCTTCTGTTTGACCTGTGTTTGACCTGTCACTATTGTATCTCTTAGTGTGGGTACTGTAGGTCAAGGTCACTCAGATTATTTTTCTTCTGCTTTAGCCTTGGAGAAAAAGATAAAGCCGCAATAAAACCGACCAGGGCACAGATGAGGACAGGTTTGACAGGTGGACAGTTAGACAAACAGGTGGCAGAGGTAAACAGGAAGGAGAGGAAAAAAGGACGAGCAGACAGCCAAGACAGATGAGGAGACAAACAGACACCATGTGACTCGTCTGTTTGTCCCTTACCACCCACGCACGCACGCACACACACGCACACGCACACACACACACACACACACACACACACACACACACACACGCACACGCACACGCACACACACCTGTTCCTCCCTCTTTCCAAACACTAAGAGAAAGAACAGACCCAGACAAGCAAACTGATAAGCATCTCTCTCTCTCTCTCTCTCTCACACACACACACACACACACACACACACACACACAGAGATAAGGACAGGTTTGTTCCTGACTTGTGTTGGCTTCAGGCCCCGGGCACATTTTTGCACCACATGGGCACTCTGTCTAGACAGTCATCACATGCACGTCAAACACGTAGCCTTTTCCTCCCTCCTAACGTGTTATGCTCCTTCCTCCACAGCTACATTCAGCCATTTTACAACCCACACACACCAAAGCTCTGACAGACCAGAGCTGATGGGAACCAGCAGGCTAACAGTTAACAGCACTCAATGGGGTGAAAAAAAATGAAGCTGTGAAAGTGATTGTGAGGACTCTCCCCCTAATAAATGTCCACTGTCCACCTACTGCTTGACTACAGACAGGTGTTAAATTTGGAAACAAGCTACAGTAATCCTCTATGGTCCTTCACATAAAAAGCAGTCTCTTAAAGCTCTCGATCAATTTTTCTATTCATCTCCTTTCCTCCGTTCCCCCCGATGCTCCCACTCCCTCCACCATCTCTCATGTTTCACAGTCAAATCCCAGGCGGCGGCTTCCCGTCTATATTCACAGCAGTACATGAGGAGGGTTGTAATAACTTTAGCTCATGAATGGACAAATTGTCTGACTGGAATACACTAGGCAGTCCAAGGTAACTCCCACCCCCACGTCACACACAGACAGTATCTACGACACAGTTTATATGTTAAAGTAGTGACAGAAAAATATGACTTATTTTCATTGTCAATCAATCTGCCAATTGCTTTTAGGACAAATCAAAAGCAAATAAGGAGAACAAAGTCATGATGATGATGTCAAGCTATCCTGACCCAGACATATTTATCATACTATCACAGAAGACAAAAAAGCATTCAATATCCATATTTGAGGAGCTCAAACGGATTAGTTCTTTATTCTATTCATAATTTTGCTTAAACTAATTAACTGACTAACCAAACAAAAACAAGTTACAGAGTAATTGTTTTAGCTCTAAAAAAAAAAACAATGAATAATACCACATTTGTGCAAAAAAAATTTCACTCAGTCCTAACCCCATTTTAAAACGCTGATACAGCTACACGACTGAGCAATATTATGCATTTAGTTGCGGTAATTATCATAGAGTCAATTAGAAAACTAATCAAAGAAAACCCTCAGCATTCATCTAGTCGAAAAGCCTCACCATGATTTATTTTTAAGGCTCTTAAACAAAAATAAGAAAGTAACACGTCACTATAAACTCTGGTAACTTCGGAAGGTATAGTATGAAAAAAGCATGATTAAATTGATCAATAACGCCAGATCAGTTGTTGTAGCCCTGGTAGAATTTATGATGTATTATTACACAAATGCATGTTGCAACTATAGACAGTCTAGACAGTACATCAGAGGAAAGAAGTACATTGAAATTATGTCATGTTTCCAATCACCAACCTTAAGTACTATGATTAATAGTCATGAACAGACAGAGCATCAGATCGTTTCAGCCATTACCACACGCACTCTGAGAGATTTATGACCAGTACAATTTCCTGTTTACCCTTCCAGCTGCAGTGAAGAAAAAAAAATAAGTGCATTTTTTAGTAACCCGGTCATTACACATTACATTGAAGACACAATGGTTTGGACTCTTAAAATACATACACCCACCCCGCATTCCCCTAATTTATTTTATTAGCTTTGACATAAGCGTTACAGGCCTGTATCAAAATGTGAGCACCGGTGTCCATCTACATGCATACATTTGCACAAGGGAATGTGTCTGAGTCAGTGAAGGGCATTTAAAAATCATCCAAGCCCAAGAGAGCATACTAGCTGCATATACATGCACACCTTACAATCTCTAGCAGCTCAGCATGTGCTCCAATTTCTTTCCCCAGTGCCACCAAGAGTGTTAATTACCAAAGTTGTTGGGGCTCACCTATATGAGTCAAACAGGCCAGGACACACACACACACACACACACACACACACACACACACACACACACATAGGTAAACAGACATCCCATCGAACTGCTTCATCAAACTATTGCGTAGGAGGATGACGTAGTTTACTGCAAGCACGACTCTTGTGCACAAATACGCACACAGACACAAGCAAGACACACTTCATTCTCCCAGGAGGACACATCCACTGAGAATGAGGCCAGTGGGCCCTTGTCTTGTCTGCAGATGACTGTTCTCATCATTTGAGCTTCATCTGGGCCAACGTGTGTGTGCGTGTGTGTGTGTGCATGTGTGTGTGTGCATGTGTGTGTGTGTGTGTGCGCGCTTTACCATCTCTAAAAAGAAAGAGAATGTCTCTAGAGAAGCCTACTGCCTTGGGAGGCTTTTTGGAGGTAGGTTACTGGTTCAAATCCGCAATTAGGGAGATAAATGCATACACACTACCAAAAACACAAATCAGCTGCCTGGTTTTCTATAAAAAGGCAACTCGGCTCACTATTCGAATGGATGAAACAACTCAGAGTGCTCGGAGACAGAGGGTGGGGGGGAGCAAGGGAGCTGCGGAGAGGACGAGCGTTGCTAAGCAGACTGAAAGCCGAGAGAGGCTGTCAGCAAGCCAGCAATGCACTGCTATCACTACAGAGAGAAAACACAAAATGGAGACACTGCCCAACCCTCTGTCTTTGTAATACATCACACAGCATCCATTGAAACGCCTCAAAATACATGCTGACGCCTGCTTCCAACAGTGTTTAACAGTGGTTACAGTGTACTTTGTGCAGCCCGGCAAGTATAACCTCCTGACTGCCATTTTAAGACTAATCTTAAAGCAACAATAATTAGCGACAGTCTCTAGGTGATATGTGGGAATTGAATATATGTTTTTACGCTATACCTTTAAAAAAACAACTCATAAGCATCACAGTTAAATAAGTGTTTAAATGCAAGAGCTAAAACTGCGCCTGAAAACCCTTCTTCAGTATGTGATCATTGATTGATCGGCGGTTTGTTTACTTCTTCCACAGCACAGGTGGCTGCTCTGCTGTAACATGGACTACTGCAGAGAAGTCAATGCTTGGTTATCATTGCTGGAAGGAGGGAGGGAAGTAAGGGGGATGACCCATAACACAGTTATACACCCCCCCCCAAAAAAAGACAGAGCTCCACCTGACCAAAATGCCCCCATCACATGCACATGGAAAGAGAGACAATTTAATTCAAACAGGCCCTGGGTCCTGCGACTGTTCTGCAGGGAGTCTCATCCATATTACATGCAGGAGCTTGTTTGAAGCCTGTACTGCTCATCTCTGCATGGGCAGCTTGACTGTGCTGTCCAGGCCCCTTGGGCTCGCCTGTCTCACACACACACATGCGCAAGCATGCACACACGAACGCGCACACACACACACACACACACACACACACACACACACACGCACACACACACACATCCTTGGACTTCTATCTTAGTTTCCTTGACATAAAGCATTTCCTAGCCCCTTACCCTAACCTTAACCATCAAAAATAAATGCCTTACCCTAAACCTAACCTATGCCTAATTCTAACACTAACCCAAAAAGAAAGTCTTAATCCTCAAAAAGCACTTTAAAGGACCTGCAAAAATGTCCTCACGTCCCAAAAATGTCCTCACTTTGTTGGTAACATGCAGTTTCTGGTCCTCACTATGTAGCAAGTACAAGAACGCACACACGCACGCACGCACACCAGATGTCATTCATTAACAGTCACAGTCTGAGGAGGGCTTGACAACAGCCCAAGACAAGCACAGTTGGGTTTTCTAAATGTCATTATGTTTGAGTCAGAGCTCTAAGTGAACACACCTGGGCGTAGATCAAACAGACTGTGTGAGAGACCGGGGTGGTGATAAATCTTTGTCCTGGCTCCACAGTGACGCTGATGAGTAGAGAGTAGACCGCAGCACTGGTGGAGCATCGTGACTCACACTGCAGGATACAGGTTGGTGTGGTGACGGGACAAAGTAGCTGATGGTTGTTGTGTGTGTGTGTGTGTGTGTGTGTGTCTGGCTGTGTTTGAACCTTTGGTTTCCTTTAATCACAGACTGTGGACTGTGTCACCTTAGCATCCCGTGCTACTGTGTGTGTGTGTCATTTCTCTAGTAAGAGATGTCATCACTATGGACACATCAGGGTCAAGTCACAGTCGGGCTTTCAGTCATTCATTTCTGGGGACATACAATGTTGAAGTTTTGGATGAAAAATATCAAAAGTGACTTTCGTTCTTTTGTGCTTTACAGAGGAGAAAATATCACCTGCCAATTCAACTGACTGAAAAGGTGACCCTACCAAAATGTTGCCATCATTTGTCTGGAGGCGAGGTTTGTTCTTTCAACATGAGTCAGAGTCTTCTGAAGAACTACCGTACATATGGGTTCAGGATGTGTCTCAACCAGAGAATTTTGATAGTGATGACAAAGAAAACGCCTGGCATAACAAAGTGCATTTGTCATAGGAACTAGTTAAAATGTAGCCAGGCTTTAAACCACAAGGCGATGCTTCACTCTTCAAAGGGATAAAGTCAAGGGCAATAAGGCTCCATGTGGGCCAAGTCGCCCCAGCAGCAAGGCTGTTTTAATATGAGCAACAGCAAAGCCGGAATAACACAGACACATGAAGAGTGAGAATCAGTGCCACATGCTCAACAAGAGTCGCACACATCACTCTGTTGCTTGGGGACTATTGAGAAGCACTAGTCGTCAGCTTGCATGCAAGGATGCTGAAGTGCACTCCCCAGTCTCAACCTCAATGCAATCCTTAATTAGGCTTCCATAGCTGAAGCATGCTCAAATAAAAATATACACTTTATGAAAGCAGTTAGGTAATTAATTGCATCTAGAGGTCAACGACCTCAAGGACTGTCTACTACTTTGTTTATGCTGTAAAGAGGTGCAGTGAAGCTCCAGAGGAAAACAGTCCTCTATTTACAGGATTTAGATGAGTTGGTATGGACTTCTGAGGGGTATGAGGCAAAGATAAATGTATGTTAAGAGATATCAGGGAGACCGATGAGTCCCATGAGTGGCATCACTGCAGGTGGGAATAGCACTGAGATAAACACATCAGCACTTGACAAGGTAGGTAGGGAGAGGGAGAGGGAGGGAGAGAGAGAGAGAGAGAGAGTACGAAATGTCACTTGTTTCACCTTAGCTAATGCAGTTGGTTTCCCAGGTGCTAACTTTACAGTCTTGCCCTGAACAACATCAGTCAGGCCCCTGGTGAGATAAGGATTTACAGGGTGTAGAGGCTGCCAGCAGTGGAGGGAAAAGAAATAGTTCGAGGGTGTTTGATGTTAGTGGAGCAAAGGTAAAAGCTCCAAAATAACAAGGACTTAGGGCAAGTAATCACCTATCCGGGCTTGGCAAGTTCTCACATCACACAGTGGTGTCCTGTGCTATCTGCTTTCATCTGGTGCATAGGCTGAAGGTCAAAACTAGTACGGGCCACAGCATAGCACTTAACTTGGCTACCACTGTTGTGTGCAATTAAGAACATGGGGGGTCATTTGATGAAAAAACATGGACACCAATCGCAACAACACAATCTGAATCACTTCCATATGAAAATGAGGAGCTATTACCAAATAAATTACTGGCAAAATGGAGAGCTGGGGATTACTTTAATCATACAGACTGACTAGTTTCCACTGATTTCCCTGTTTGCAACATCATGCATTATTGATCAGTGTAGTGTTTGGACTTAATGTGTTGTGGATGTGCCGGATGGCAGCGCAGCGGGAGTCATGACACGCCTTTGATATCCAGTGTTTATCTCCCTGTCTGGGAGACTGGGACTGAGGGAGAAAATACAAGCGAGGTAGTCTAGTGTGCCTGTATGGTGTGTGTGTGTGTGTGTGTGTGTGTGTGTGTGTGTGCGTGCGCAGTGTTCCTGTGGTAAGCTCCGTCTCTTGGTCCCTCCATTTATATCTTCATTAATCACAGTTCCCACCGGAAGGCGGCACAGAAGGCACAGAGTCTTTCAAATGCAAAGGCGATCCCTACGCTTGCATACAACACGCCACAGGCTGGCACTAGTCTCCTATAACCCTTTTACAGTCAATACCTCCCTCGCCTCCAACTCCCTGCCCCCAACACACACACACAAAACCTGCCCGTCCAACCGTCTCCCTGGGAGACCAGACAGTGGACTGTTAATCTTCTCATCATCACGTTGATTAAGACTCCTCATTATTCTGGTCTTTTGCAAAAACAACCGAGCTAGTGAGATGCATTACAAACCAAGCACCTTTCTCTTCTTACAATCTTGTTTGAACTCGTAGCCCATTATGGTCCCCTCTCTCTCACTTGTTCTCTCGCTCTCATTTTTGTTTGAAGCACCTAACTGGTCTGACGCCTTGAGGCGGGAGAATGCCAGAGCATACTGAACATGCAAACAGGCTGTCAGTCCAGGATTCTTTTAAAGCCCATGGGGCATTTGGCTGGGAGGGGCTTAGCCAGTTTGTTTAGTCTATGAGGCTGTTGGCAGACGTGGCAGAGGCTCCACTGTATCTGGACTGACCTATCTCTGCTGCCTGTTTTTGAGGCTGGCTCACATCAGTCCGACAGCAGTGCATTATCTTCTTCTGGTGGTGAGGTGGGAAATGAGTCCAAGCCAAGGAAACGGTCAGACATAACAAGCTGCAGCTGGGGTGGGAAATTACCACCAGCCAGCCAATGTTTAAATGTGGGGTTGTAGTGTGCTGGGTAAGTGGTGAGCTGGAGCACAATAAATGCAAGGTTCGTATCTATTTCATAAAAAGCCTGAGAAATAATGACTTTGGCATTCCTCCAATGAGCTGCAATGCTGTTATGGAGCCGTGATACTGGTACTGACCTGATGATGACATACCAGAGGCCTCTCGGCTCAGCCCCTCCTACCTTGCGGGGCCCCATTAAGCCCTTTACAACAGGCGCAATACACTAGCCAAGGCTCAGCCTGTTGTGCACAGGGAACACGGACAGCCTCCCACACCAAACTCCAAACAGGTGGAATAGACTGTAGGTTACTCTGGGCCAACGTTCAAAGACGCTGCTCTGTATTCAGTGTAAGTAGAATTGTTCTTTGGGAAATGCACAAACAGACACAGAAATATGTATGGGTGTCAAAGAAGAGTGTTAGCCAAGGAAATGCAAGCTAACCGGCAAGTGATTGGACAATGAAGAGGGCTGTGGTTCAGCAAAGGTCCTGGGGCGGTTAATTTTCAACTCGGGGGAAAGAAGAGCTGGGCCCCATGCTCCCTGTAACAACCTAACGGCTGTGGACACAGCTTGTTTCATGGAAAACGACCAAAGCATAGAGCAGTTTGTGACTGAGACAACGGGCCAGACCCAGTCCTCTTGGCCTTACCCTTTCATCTTCTTCATTTCTTACTCTTTACTTCACTTCTCCACCTTTACCTTATTTGCTTCAAGGTGCCTTCCCTCAGGGCTGGTGTGTTTTCTGACCACAGATACCCTTGATGTGTCTGTGTGATGCTATTTAGGTCTTCAGTTTCAGGAGTTGCAAAAACTGAGGCCGGCAACAGCAGAGGCAGAGGTAAGGTCAACCCTGGGAAACTGACGCACATGTCTGAACACAGACAGGAACTTATGCAACACCAGTTATGGGCCCCTGAAACTAAGCCACCTCATTTCACTCTTCCATCTCCTCCTGCCTCCCTCTTGGTCCGTCGCCTCCTCTATTCAATGTCCGTGTCATCTGACAACTTACCACATCCATCAAGGTTGGAGACCTGATCAATAGCCACTGGCTTTCCTCTCATCTGCCTCGCAGATGCACACAAGTGGTCTTACTGCTTATGTAACGATCAACTTATCGGGTCATTTGGCTGCTTATTTTGTTACTGTCCGCTGATTGGGGCCCAGAGGGTATTGACCATTTACAGACACATGTGGGTAACAGCAGAACCGTCTGGGGTTAGAACAAAAAGGATATTGAGCGAAGGATGAGGCAATAAGTCAAGAGTTGTAAGGATGTGGACCCAAGAGAATGAGGCAGATGGAAGACTGACGTCATGATGGAGGGAGAGGTAGAGATAGCAAAGGCGGCACGATGAGCGATTAACATGCCCACCAAAATCCAATTAGAGCCCAAGAGAGTGACTGACAGGCAGACAGAGCGGACAGGCAGCCCAGGAGACAGCCAGAGAGAGCAGCTGCACTGGTCTGTGGTAATGAAGTCACTGGTTTCCAAATAGCATACAGAGGAAGCCAGAGAGTTGCAGCTGTCTACCGTCTGTGCCGCAGCCACTGTGTCAGCCCAGCCAGCGAGACAGACAGAGGAAGGCTGTTCTCTCCGTCTGACATTTCTGACTCCAGGCCAGCACAACACCACAAACAAGGCTGAAGCAAATAAGTAACACACAGCTATGTTCACTATATTCCTCTGGGGTTATGCTCACTCGGGTGGGGGAAAATATGTCTAAAATTCCATGTCACAATGTTTTTTTAACTGCATATTTTTCCACTTTAGATCCATGAACCTAGAAAAGTTAATGATTCTGCAAAATCAAACCAGTAGCACCACACAAAATTATAAATTATATTATAAATTAGAGGTTGTATATCTTTGTATGGAAGTACTACTGGGGATTTGTAATTCAGGTAATACAATGCTTGCAGTTCAACAATAAATAAAATGATGATTAATCAGTAGGAGTTTGGGTTACTGCCTTTCTTGTGAAATGACAACACATGATCCTTTCTCAGTGGAAAGTTCAAGCGTCTATCACATCCCCTAAAGGCAAAATATACTCACTGTCTATCAGATACTAATATAACGCTTGAGATAAGGCTTCACCTTGTTGCTGTCTGTTGGTGGCGTCTGTCGAGTAAACTCTATTTACACAGCAGGGATCAGTAGACAGGGCAGCAGTGCCTCAGGGCACAAAGCTCCATTTATAGAGAGCGATTTTAACTGCACCTTCTCAAACCAAACACTCCCAACAGGATATGGGACCAGTAGCTATGGGAGAAGGTGGGGGAAAAACTTCCAGAAGGCTCCCCTGTTTGTGTCTCTTCTCTTTTAGAGGTCCCAGAGCTCTCCGGTAAAACTATGAACCGCTTGTAAATGTGCACATTGACACTGTGTGTAAATAAGGGCCATTGGGAAAAAGGGTCTGCAGTCAGGGTTAGACCAACATGCCAAGCTGAGCCATCTTTCCAAAAAGCATGTGTGACTATAAGCTGCCTGGCTGGACTTCCACTAACATCCACTGGGATGTGGAAAGTATGAGTCACACAGCCAGTGCAACAGAGGCGGCTGGACACGGAGAGTCTGGAGGATGTTCAGGGTGAGAGACATGTCCGTCTGCCTCACTTCCTGTTCAGTTACACACATACGCACACTTTCATTACATAAATACACACACACAGAAATTGGCTCGTCCTGACTGAGTGATGCGGGATGCTGCTAGGTCCCCTCGTTTTCTGGCAAATGACCTCTTCACACACCCATACGTAGGCTTGGAGAGTTGCATCCTCTTTTAATGCCAAAATGGCTTGCTTCCTGTAGGCTCACATGCAACTGTCTTTCCAGGAATTCAGCCGTTTGTGACTTTGTGTATCTACGGACAAATGTAGCTGAGGTTTCACTTCTAATTTGACGGCACCATTTCAATCAAGATTAACCCCTCACCAAAAAAATTAACAAGATAAAATCTAGCCACTCACTCGCAGAAATAACTGCAAGAAAAGAAAAAAGAAAAGGCCAAATTGAGAAATTGCTCGAGAGAGAAAGAGAGAAGAGCACCTGAAACTGTGATGAGACAGAGGCTCCAGAGAGACTGGCTAAGTGTGAGACAGAGAGAGACAAAGATGCGTCATACTAGCCTCCCATTAGCAGTTCATTACACACACACACACACACACACACACACAGACACAGGCTGGAAATGTCTCACACACAAACACCAAAGCAGGATCCGTCATCCACCTTAAGCATATGTTTTTGTATGTGTTGCGTCTGTGGTCTGAGTACACTGCTGTTTGTGTGTGTGTTTCCTCTGTGGTATTAAACATCTCTGCCTTTGAGAAAGAATGTCTGCGTCTGCCAAGATGCATACCTTAAAACCAAGGCAGAGGAAGAGGAGGAGGACAATTGGGAAGAGGCGAGTCAGGAATGTGGTCGGGATGCTAGACGAGACAGCAGACGGTATTTCCGGTACATTCAGACACCAAATTAACCAGACGGGGAAATGTGCCAGAAATGTGTACTCACACCTGCACACATTATGAATATAGTGCCACACTCAGTTAACCTGCTGCCTGCCTACTACTATCAGAAAAACATGTTGCCAGCGAGGGTTGCAGTAAAGCCCCTTTGAGTGCTTATGAGTGTTTGTAAGTTAAAGCTGGTTTGAGTCAGCTAAAACAAATCTGAACTGGTGGATTTGGGTATGAATAAACCTCACCAAACAGAGAAAAACACAATGCTACTTTTACCCACAAAACAATAGAAAAGAGGCAGTCCACTGTGGTCAGAGAGGGGTCATGAGACATAATAAACCAGTCAATGGCAGGGAAACAAGCTAGAGCTTTTCCCCCCACTGACTGCAGACTATGCAATAGGCTTGCTACCCTTGTGGCTTACGTTGACATGAATGACATTTTTTTCATCTTTGAACTCTTTGAATGCCCAAGATGTGTTTGTACATCATTTAAAATCCAACCCTTAAGTGCCATAGACATAAAAAAACATCAATGTGTTTTTTCGGCAGCTGGCACAAGAGGGCGCTCTCACACAGCCTGTAAGTAATTGGAGCTTCTGGGATTTGTAGTCGGAGCACAAAGAGACAGTACACACCACAGAGATCAAAGCAGGAAGTGCAGACGATCGCTATTAGAAAGCAAAAGAGAATCTGGACAAAAAGTGTTTATTTTGGTGAAAGTAGCCTCTACTCTCCTCTAGATAAAACAAGAACGAAACAAGGTAAAAACAAATGTTTTTTTCATGATGAAATAGAGAGTCTCTTCTTTCATTTTAACTATTCAGTTTTTTTATACGACATAGTACGAAATATTCTGTGGGTCTTAAAAAATTACTCAAAATGGCAAAATAGTTTGCAGCTTTCCTGATTTCAATGACATGTAGTAGTGTTACTGTAATGACGCCACATAACGTCTATCCAACCAGCCATGTCTTGTTCTTGATTTCCTTTTCAAATTTGCAAAAATTTGCAAAGACACCAATTCCAGTCACCATAAGCAAACTAAAAAATATTTTTTGTTATTTGACAGATAGCTAAAAGGTCCAGCAATTAACTGTTGACGTGTAGTTTGGGCGTTAAAGGGGCTCTTCCTGAGTCTCCTATGTTGGCCTTTTGTTCAGTGTCATTCCCTGTGACCTCCAGGTGACCTGAGGGGACAAACAATGCACTGCCCCTTCAGCTGCGGCCAGCTGGCCTAACCTCGTCTGACCAGACCTGGTCAGGCAGATGTCACCACCTGTCCCAGGCCTCTTTGACACAGGTCAATGCAAGTTTAAGAAAACACCAGCTTCAAGGTAGTCTAGTCAAACCTACTGAATACACAGCCTGTGGCACACCATCAAACATAATAAACGTTTTAATTGGCTTCCTTACCAGAATGGCAATAAATGACATTTTAATACATGCAAACAAAGACACGAAAAGACATAAGTATCATTCAGATGACGGGCACTTACTTTGTCTAGCGACCGCTTGACCTGGTAGTGGAACTTCTCTTTGACGTCATCCAGGAGCTGCTTGAGCTTTGGCTCCTCAGGCATGCCTTGGTACTTCCTGGCAAGCTGCAGGTAGCAGGGCCACTTGGCTGAGTCAAAGCCCCAGTGGCAGGTCCTCTTATCAGGTGACTTGTGTGAATGCATGACAAACTTCTGTGGTGAAAAAAGCAACTGGCACTCAATGCACTGGATGCAGGGAGCCTCAGGCTGGG